>CM055894.1:88441921-88726921 GCA_029582155.1 Panopea generosa
TCGATGTTAAATGGAAACCTAAACTGATAAAGTACACGTAATCAATATCTATAAGAACCGCACAGGTAACCAACAAAGTTCAGAGCGGTAAATAAGCAAATGGGATCAACACTAAAAGAAAACTGAAAATGATTTTGTTAATACATGTATAATCATCAGTAAATCGGCGAGACAAAGTTATCCAGTGAATATGAAAACAGCAATGCAGGTTAAGCAAATGTAACACATATCAAACAATAGCGTACCGATGATCCAGAGAATCTAACCCATTTAATCAGAAGCAGCAGGCAAATAATCACCATTGTTTATAAGACAATGTGTACAGTGTATTCAATGTTGATCTGAGACAAAACATTGATTAAGCAAATGTAAAAATAACACACCTGAGCATAACGACATTGATTAAGTAAACGTAACTCACCCACAACGACGATATCAACAGAAAATTCGATAACAACAACAGCAAACACACGACAATGACAACAGCAACAACAAAAAAACACACAACATTATCAACATCTACAACAACAACAAAAACAACAACAACAACAACAACAACAAAACATCATTACATTATCAACATCTACAACAACAACAAAAACATTAACAACAACAATAGCAGCAGCAGCAACAATAACACCACCACCACCATTATCACCATTATCCCACTATCACCACCAATAATAATTACAACAAACACTTAAAATTTCAACAACATTTCTGTGTTTATAAAGTGTTTTATAACCCAAAGTTATGATAAATCACCGTAAATTGAGGTACACCGTACATGAGGGAGCGGTACGTTTTACTGAGTATATGTATTTAGATACGTTACTAAGTCTGTAATCATACATCTTATTGTTGGAAAAGTTTATTTATAAATAACATTTTCAAAACAAAAACACATTTAAGTGATGGTATGTAAATCTTTTGTTTAATACCACTCACCCCTTCCCCCATCCCCCATCCTCCCATCCCCCCATCCCCCACATATGTTTTATTTATCTTATACAAACCTCTTTTTCAATATTTCCAGTTATTTCCACTAGATTCCACAACCCCTAAATAAGCTAATGATTTTTAAATTGTTAAAAACTGTTTCATTATAATTTCTCTCCACACACATATATATAATTGTGTATATCATATAATAACTGTATTAAATACAGAACTCTTAATTTTGTCAAGACTTTGTAAAGTTACGATCAATTTAAATGTCGCATAAAAGTCAAGTCTGTATTCACACCAATGCCAACTGTTTTGATAGCAAAGGCTACATAGATTAGTTTG
This sequence comes from Panopea generosa, assembly GCA_029582155.1. Lineage (NCBI taxonomy): Eukaryota > Metazoa > Mollusca > Bivalvia > Adapedonta > Hiatellidae > Panopea > Panopea generosa. The sequence continues at coordinate 88,443,212 of CM055894.1, forward strand.
AAATCGAATAAATATTTAAAAGATAAGATATGGAAGCAGTTTGAATAGAATAAATGGTTGTGTGTCTCACATAAGTACGCAGTTAAGGTATTATGATTTATAATGTCGGAGCTTCTGAAAATTTCTTTTCAAATACTAATAAGATGTTTTTTATTCAACCATGAACGGTTGATTGATTGATTGAAAATTTAGTGTCATTTTATGTCACTGAGGGCAAACAGACGCTAAGTTAACCTAACCACTGTTTCCTGGGATCCTGAATGGTTAACACATACTCTAACACATCCAATCTCCGCAAGTAACTGATAACTTTTCCACTTGAACCAGCGGTGAGAGGCAAATGGTAATGAGACACAATGCCGTATATCAATCATCACGGCGATAGATTCGAACTCACGGGACCTGAACTAATAGTCAGGCGCGTTACCAGCAAACAAACAAACCTACCTCCCCCAAAACAAACATATCTACATTCAAACAAACAAACAAAAAAACAAGAGCAGTTCGAGAGTAGTTCATATACAATTCGTCGCAATCGAATAACTAAATAAATCATTGGAAGTCTAAACTAGTTCATCACCCAAACGTATAATAGATATGAGGTGTAAACTCATTTCCAACATTACAGATTATAGATTTAAGTGTATATCAATATACCTATGTGAGAACGTCAGTGTATTCAGGTACATAACTATTAGGGTATTGGATACCAAGTCGATGTACACTGGCATTCAAATTACTTAACGTACATGATGTCGTATCAGCCATGAGTCTCTTAGATGTCTCAGAGGGATCCATATTCTATTAACAAGTACATATTTAGTAATATCAGAGATTTACAAACAATTAGATCACTGTTTTTAATTAACACTATATGTCATTTATAACAAGCTTTATTCAGTTACCGAACTATGTTTTATCTTAAAGTGGCCACCGATTATACTATCAATACACTTAAATACAAATTACCTCTTTGTAAACCTTAACACGTGAACTGAATGATTGTTTATTTTTGGCCCTCGGGGGCTACCAGACGATCAGTTAACATAACCACTGTTTCCTGTGATCCTAAAAGGTTAATCAGTACTGGAGCACACCCCAGTACCGCAAGTTACTGATAACTGATAACTTTCCCACTTGAATCAGCGGTGAGAGACGAATCGTAATGAGACACAATAATTATCAAACAAAAATTGAAACAAAAGTGTTTATTGGTGGATGGACACCGCGACATCAATCACATAAAGGGACTAGAGACAGTGACTTATTATTCGTCTCTGCCTGAGACAATGATGAAATTGATTTAATTCGCGGTAAAATACATCATCTAATACAGTTATTTGGTTGATGTTTTTCAATATATTTCACGGTTAGTTTTGAACTTAGTTTTCTGAAAGATCAGAGGATATTGAATTACTGAAGTCATTACTAGTGGAGCCTGGACATTGGATCTATTTTCCCTCTATAATATTGCTGTCTTTCTGAATGATTCTTGGATTATTGATGTCATTACTAATGGAGCCTTGACATTAGTTTATTTTCCTACTATATTGCTATCTTTCTGAATGATTCTTGGATTATTGATGTCATTACTAATGGAGCCTTGACATTAGTTCATTTTCCTACTATATTGCTATCTTTCTGAATGGTTCTTGGATTATTGATGTCATTACTAATGGAGCCTTGACATTAGTTCATTTTCCTACTATATTGCTATCTTTCTGAATGGTTCTTGGATTATTGATGTCATTACTAAAGGAGCCTTGACATTAGTTCATTTTCCGATTATATTGCTATCTTTCTGAATGGTTCTTGGATTATTAATGTCATTACTAGTGGAGCCTTGACATTAGTTCATTTTCCTACTATATTGCTTTCTTTCTGAATGGTTTTTGGATTATTGATGTCATTACTAGTGGAGCCTTGACATTAGATCATTTTCCTACTATATTGCTTTCTTCCTGAATGGTTCTTGGATTATTGATGTCATTACTAGTGGAGCCTTGACATTAGTTCATTTTCTCACTATATTACTATCTTTCTGAATGGTTCTTGGATTATTGATGTCATTACTAGTGGAGCCTTTGACATTAGTTCATTTCCTACTATATTGATATCTTTCTGAATGGTTCTTGGATTATTGATGTCATTACTAATGGAGCCTTGACATTAGTTCATTTTCCTACTATATTGCTATCTTTCTGAATGGTTCTTGGATTATTGATGTCATTACTAATGGAGCCTTGACATTAGTTTATTTTCCTACTAGATTGCTATCTTTCTGAATAATTCGTGGATTATTGATGTCATTACTAATGGAGCCTTGACATTAGTTTATTTTCCTACTATATTGCTATCTTTCTGAATGGTTCTTGGAATATTGATGTCGTTACTAGTGGAGCCTGGACATTGGATCTTTCTCCCACTATAATATTGCTATCTTTCTGAATTGTTCTTGGATTATTGATGTCGTTACTAGTGGAATCTGGACATTGGTTTATTTTCCCACTATAATATTGCTGTCTTTCTGAATGGTTCTTGGATAATTGATGTCGTTACTAGTGGAACCTGGACATTGGTTTATTTTCCCACTATAATATTGCTATCTTTCTGAATGGTTCTTGGATTATTGATGTCATTACTAGTGGAGCCATGACATTGGTTCAATTTCCCAAAATGCTATTGCTATTTTTTTAAATGATTCTTGGATTATTGATCCGTAAGTAGTGGAGCCTAAACATTGGTTCATTTTCCCTCTATAATATTGCTATCTTTCTGAATGGTTCTTGGATTATTGATGGCGTTACTAGTGGAGCCTTGATATTAGTTTATTTTCCCACTATAATATTGCTATCTTTCTGAATGGTTCTTGGATTATTGATGTCATTACTAGTGGAGCCTTGACATTGGTTTATTTTCCTACTATAATATTGCTATCTTTCTGAATGGTTCTTGGATTATTGATGTCATTACTAGTGGAGCCTAGACATTGGTTTATTTTCCTACTATAATATTGCTACCTTTCTGAATGGTTCTTGGATTATTGATGTCATTACTAGTGGAGCCTAGACATTGGTATATTTTCCCACTTGAATCAGCGGTGAGAGACGAATCGTAATGAGACACACTGTCGTAAATCAGTCATCACGGAGATTGTGGCCGGGCGGGGATTCGAACTCACGATCACTTGATTGATAGTTAGACGCGTAACCGACCTGGCCTGGCAACAGGTTAACTGAATATACGAGAGAATTTATCAAACAAAAATTGAAACAAAAGTGTTTATTGGTGGATGGACACCGCGACATCAATCACTTAAAGGGACTAGAGACAGTGACTTATTATTCGTCTCTGCCTGAGACAATGATGAAATTGATTTAATTCGCGGTAAAATACATTATTTAATACAGTTATTTGGTTGATGTTTTTCAATATATTTCACGGTTAGTTTTGAACTTAGTTTTCTGAAAGATCAGAGGATATTGTATTACTGAAGTCATTACTAGTGGAGCCTGGACATTGGATATTTTTCCGTCTATAATATTGCTGTCTTTCTGAATGATTATTGGATTATTGATGTCATTATTAATGGAGCCTTGACATTAGTTTATTTTCCTACTATATTGCTATCTTTCTGAATGATTCTTGGATTATTGATGTCATTACTAATGGAGCCTTGACATTAGTTCATTTTCCTACTATATTGCTATCTTTCTGAATGGTTCTTGGATTATTGATGTCATTACTAATGGAGCCTTGACATTAGTTCATTTTCCTACTATATTGCTATCTTTCTGAATGGTTCTTGGATTATTGATGTCATTACTAAAGGAGCCTTGACATTAGTTCATTTTCCGACTATATTGCTATCTTTCTGAATGGTTCTTGGATTATTGATGTCATTACTAGTGGAGCCTTGACATTAGTTCATTTTCCTACTATATTGCTTTCTTTCTGAATAGTTTTTGGATTATTGATGTCATTACTAGTGAAGCCTTGACATTAGTTCATTTTCCTTCTATATTACTTTCTTTCTGAATGGTTCTTGGATTATTGATGTCATTACTAGTGGAGCCTTGACATTAGTTCATTTTCCTACTATATTACTATCTTTCTGAATGGTTCTTGGATTATTGATTTCATTACTAGTGGAGCCTTGACATTGGTTCAATTTCCCAAAATACTATTGCTATCTTTTTAAATGATTCTTGGATTATTGATCCGATAGTAGTGGAGCCTAAACATTGGTTCATATTCCCTCTATAATATTGCTATCTTTCTGAATGGTTCTTGGATTATTGATGGCGTTACTAGTGGAGCCTTGACATTGGTTCAATTTCCCAAAATACTATTGCTATCTTTTTAAATGATTCTTGGATTATTGATCCGTTACTAGTGGAGCCTAAATATTGGTTCATTTTCCCTCTATAATATTGCTATCTTTCTGAATGGTTCTTGGATTATTGATGTCGTTACTAGTGGAGCCTTGATATTAGTTTATTTTCCCACTATAATATTGCTATCTTTCTGAGTGGTTCTTGGATTATTGATGTCATTACTAGTGGAGCCTTGACATTGATTTATTTTCGTACTATAATATTGCTATCTTTCTGAATGGTTTATGGATAAATGATGTCATTACTAGTGGAGCCTAGACATTAGTTTATTTTCCCACTATAATATTGCTATCTTTCTGAATGGTTCTTGGATTATTGATGTCATTACTAGTGGAGCCTGGACATTGGTTTATTTTCCCACTATTATATTGCTATCTTTCTGAATGGTTCTTGGATTATTGATGTCATTACTAGTGGAGCCTTGACATTGGTTTATTTTCCCACTATAATATTGCTATCTTTCTGAATGGTTCTTGGATTATTGATGTCATTACTAGTGGAGCCTAGGCATTGGTTTATTTTCCCACTATAATATTGCTTTCTTTCTGAATGGTTCTTGGATTATTGATGTCATTACAAGTGGAGCCTAAACATTGGTTTATTTTCCCACTATACTATTGCTATCTTTCTGAATGATTCTTGGATTATTGATGTCATTACTAGTGGAGCCTTGATACTGGTTCAATTTCCAAAAATACTATTGCTATCTTTTTAAATGATTTTTGGATAATGGATCTGTTAGTAGTGGAGCCTAAACATTGGTTCATTTTCCCTCTATAATATTGCTATCTTTCTGAATGGTTCTTGGATTATTGATGGCGTTACCAGTGGAGCCTAGACATTAGTACATTTTCCCAATATAATTTTGCTATCCTTTTACATGGTTCTTGGACTATTGATGTCGTTACAAGAGGAGCCTGGACGTTTGATATTTTCCCAACTATGATATTGCTATCTTTCTCAATAGTGCTTGGACTATTGATGTCATTACTAGTGGAGCCTTGATATTTGTTCATTTTCCCACTTTAATATTGTTATCTTTCTGAATGGTTCTTGGATTATTGATGGCGTTACCAGTGGAGCCTAGACATTAGTACATGTTCCCACTATAATTTTGCTATCCTTTTACATGGTTCTTGGACTATTGCTGTCGTTACAACAGGAGCCTGGACGTTTGATATTTTCCCAACTATAATATTGCTATCTTTCTCAATAGTGCTTGGACTATTGATGTCGTTACTAGTGGAGCCTTGATATTTGTTCATTTTCCCACTTTAATATTGTTATCTTTCTGAATGGTTCTTGGATTATTGATGTCGTTATTAGTGGAGCCTGGACATTGGTTCTTATCCATTATAATATTTTTATATTTCTTTATGATTCTTGGATTATTGTTGTCGTTACTAGTTGAGCTTAGCCATTGGATATGTTTCCCTCTATAATCTTTCTATCTTTCTTAATGGTTCTTGGATTATTGTTGTCGTTTCTAGTGGAGCCTGGACATTGGATCTTTTTCCCTCTATAATATTGCTGTCTTTCTGAATGATTCTTCGATTACTTATGCCGTTACTAGTGGAGCTTGGACTATGGTTCTTTTCCCCACTATATTATTGCTATCGTTCTGAATGTTTCTTGGATTATTGATGTCGTTACTAGTGGAACCTGGACATTGGTTATTTTACCCACTATAAAATTGCGTTCGTTCTGAATGGTTGTTGGATTATTGATGTCGTTACTATTGGAGGCTGGACATTGGTTCTTTTTCCACACTATAATATTGCTATCTTTCTTTATGGTTCGTTGATTATTGATGTCGTTACTGGTGTATCCTTGACATTGGTTCTTTTTCCACACTATAATATTGCTATCTTTCTTAGTGGTTCTTGGATTATTGTTGTCGTTATGAGTGGAGTCTGGACATTGGTTCTTTTTCCCATTATAATATTGCTATCTTTCTGAATGGGATTTGGATTATTGATGTCATTACTAATGGAGCCTGGACATTGTTTCTTTTCCCCCTATAAAACTGCCATCGTTCTGAATGGTTGTTGGATTATTGATGTATTACTAATGGAGCCTGGACATTGTTTCTTCCCCCCCCCCCCTATAAAACTGCCATCGTTCTGAATGGTTCTTGGATTATTGATGTCATTACAAGTGGAGTCTGGACATTGTTTCTTTTTCCCCTTATAAAACTGCCATCGTTCTGAATGGTTGTTGGATTATTAATGTATTACTAATGGAGCCTCGACTTTGTTTCTTTTTCCCCCTATAAAACTGCCGTCGGTCTGAATGGTTGTTGGATTATTGATGTATTACTAATGGAGCCTGGACATTGTTTCTTTTCCCGCCTATAAAACTGCCATCGTTCTGAATGGTTGTTGGATTATTGATGTATTACTAATGGAGCCTGGACATTGTTTCTTTTTCCCCCTATAAAACTGTCATCGTTCTGAATGGTTGTTGGATTATTGATGTATTGCTAATGGAGCCTGGACATTGTTTCTTCCCCCCCCCCCCCCTATAAAACTGCCATCGTTCTGAATGGTTGTTGGATTATTGATGTATTGCTAATGGAGTCTGGACATTGTTTCTTTTCCCCCCTATAAAACTGCCATCGTTCTGAATGGTTGTTGGATTATTGATGTATTACTAGTGGAGCCTTGACATTGGTTCTTTTCCCCACTATAACATAGCGAACTTTCTGAATGGTTGTTGGATTATTGATGTTATTATTAGGGGAGCTTTGACATTGTCTCATTTCCAAAGTATACTATTTCTATCTTTCTGAATGGTTGTTGTATACCATACAGTCCTCTAGTGTTTGGCGACAACAGTGATACAATGTGGTCGACCGTATACCACCCAGTGTTACAGTGAATGACGACAACAATGATATAATACGGCCGACCATATACAATCCAGTACTCCAGTGATTGTTGAGAACAATGATACATTGCGGCACTGTCGTAAATCAATCATCACGGAGATTGTGGCCGGTCGAAGATTCGAACTCACGATCCCTTGATTGATAGTTAGACGCGTAACCGACCTGGCATGGCAACAGGTTAATTGAATATACGAGAGAATTTATCAACACAGAAATTGAAACAAAAGTGTTTATTGGTGGATGGACACCGCACATCAATCACTTAAAAGGACTAGAGACAGTGACTTATTATTCGTCTCTGCCTGAGACAATGATGAAATTGATTTAATTCGCGGTAAAATACATCATCTAATACAGTTATTTGGTTGATGTTTTTCAATATATTTCACGGTTAGTTTTGAACTTAGTTTTCTGAAAGATCAGAGGATATTGTATTACTGAATTCATTACTAGTGGAGCCTGGACATTGGATCTTTTTCCCTCTAAAATATTGCTGTCTTTCTGAATGATTCTTGGATTATTGATGTCATTACTAGTGGAGCCTTGACATTAGTTTATTTTCCCACTATAATATTGCTATCTTTCTGAATGGTTCTTGGAATATTGATGTCATTACCAGTGGAGCCTAGACATTGGTTTATTTTCCCACTATAATATTGCTATCTTTCTGAATGGTTCTTGGATTATTGATGTCATTACTAGTGGAGCCTAGACATTGGTTTATTTTCCCACTATAATATTGCTATCTTTCTGAATGGTTCTTGGATTATTGATGTCATTACTAGTGGAGCCTAGACATTGGTTCAATTTCCCAAAATACTATTGCTATCTTTTTAAATGATTCTTGGATTATTGATCTGTTAGTAGTGGAGCCTAACCATTGGTTCATTTTCCCTCTATAATATTGCTATCTTTCTGAATGGTTCTTGGATTATTGATGGCGTTACCAGTGGAGCCTAGACATTAGTACATGTTCCCACTATAATTTTGCTATCCTTTTACATGGTTCTTGGACTATTGATGTCGTTACAAGAGGAGCCTGGACGTTTGATATTTTCCCAAGTATGATATTGCTATCTTTCTCAATAGTGCTTGGACTATTGATGTCGTTACTAGTGGAGCCTTGATATTTGTTCATTTTCCCACTTTAATACTGTTATCTTTCTGAATGGTTCTTAGATTATTGATGTCGTTATTAGTGGAGCCTGGACATTGGTTCTTATCCACTATCAAATTGTTAAATTTCTTTATGATTTTTGGATTATTGTTGTCGTTACTAGTTGAGCCTAGACATTGGATATTTCCCCCTCTATAATATTTCTATCTTTCATAATGGTTCTTGGATTATTGTTGTCGTTACTAGTGGAGCCTGGACATTGGATTTTTTTCCCTTTATAATCTTTCTGAATGATTCTTGGATTACTAATGCCTTACTAGTGGAGCTTGGACTATGGTTCTTTTCCCCACTATAATATTGCTATCGTTCTGAATGTTTCTTGGATTATTGATGTCGTTACTAGTGGAACCTGGACATTGGTTATTTTCCCCACTATAAAATTGCTTTCTTTCTGAATGGTTGTTGGATTATTGATGTCGTTACTATTGGAGGCTGGACATTGGTTCTTCTTATTCACTATAATATTGCTATCTTTCTTTATGTTTCGTTGATTATTGATGTCGTTACTGGTGGATCCTTGACATTGGTTCTTTTTCCACACTATAATATTGCTATCTTTCTTAGTGGTTCTTGGATTATTGTAGTCGTTATTAGTGGAGTCTGGACATTGGTTCTTTTTCCCATTATAATATTGCTATCTTTCTGAATGGTTTTTGGATTATTGATGTCATTACTAACGGAGCCTGGACATTGTTTCTTTTTCCCACTATAAAACTGCAATCGTTCTGAATGGTTGTTGGATTATTGATGTATTAATAATGGAGCCTGGACATTGTTTATTATTCCCCCTATAAAACTGCCATCGTTCGGAATGGTTGTTGGATTATTGATGTATTACTAATGGAGCCTGGACATTGTTTCTTTTTCCCCCTATAAAACTGCCATCGTTCTGAATGGTTGTTGGATTATTGATGTATTACTAATGGAGCCTGGACATTGTTTCTTCCCCCCCCCCCCCCATAAAACTGCCATCTTTCTGAATGGTTGTTGGATTATTGATGTATTGCTAATGGAGCCTGGATTTTGTTTCTTTTTCCCCATATAGTACTGCCATCGTTCTGAATGGTTGTTGGATTATTGATGTATTACTAATGGAGTCTGGACATTGTTTCTTTTTCCCCCTATAAAACTGCCATCGTTCTGAATGGTTGTTGGATTATTGATGTATTACTAGTGGAGCCTTGACATTGGTTCTTTTTCCCCACTAAAAGATAGCAAACTTTCTGAATGGTTATTGGATTATTGATATTATTATTAGGGGAGCTTTGACATTGTCTCATTTCCAAATTATACTATTTCTATCTTTCTGAATGGTTGTTGTATACCATACAGTCCTCTAGTGTTTGGCGACAACAGTGATACAATGTGGTCGACCCTATACCACCCAACGACAACAATGATATAATACGGCCGACCATATACAATCCAGTACTCCAGTGATTGTTGACAACAATGATACAATGCGGCCGACCATACACCATCCAGTGCTTCAGTGAATGGCGACAACAATGATACAAAGCGGCAAACCCTATACCACCAAATACTCCGGTGAATGGCGACAATGATACAATGCGGCCGACCCTATACAATCAAATTCTCCAGTGATTAACGACAACATTGATACAATGCGGTCGACCCTATACAATCCAGTTATCCAGTGAATGGCGACAACAATGATACAATGAAGCCGACCCTATACAATCCAGTTACTCCAGTGAATGGCGATAACAATTATACAATGTGGCCGACCAGTACTCCAGTGATTGGCGACAACAATGATACAATGCGACCGACCCTTTACCATCCAGTGCACCAGTTATTTGCGACAACAATGATACAATGCGACCAACCCTACAACATCCAGTGCTCCAGTAATTTGCGACAATAATTATACAATGTTACCGACCCTACACCATGCATTGTTTCATTGATTGGTGACAACAATGATACAATGCGGCCGACCCGACACCATCCAGTGTTCCAGTGATTGGCGACAACAATCATACAATGCGACCGACCCTACACCATCCAGTGTTCCAATGATTGTCGACAACAATGATACAATGCAACCGACCCTACACCATCCAGTGTTTCAGTGATTGGCGACAACAATGATACAATGCGGCCGACCCGACACCATCCAGTGTTCCAGTGATTGGCGACAACAATGATACAATGCGGCCGACCCGACACCATCCAGTGTTCCAGTGATTGGCGACAACAATGATACAATGCGGACCGACCCTACACCATCCAGTGTTCCAGTGATTTGCGACACTAATGATACAATGCGACCGACCTTACACCATTCAGTGTTCCAGTTAATGCCGACAACAATGATACAATGTGACCGATCCTACACCATCCAGTGTTCCAGTGATTGGCGACAACAATGATACAATGCGACCGACCTTACACCTTCCAGTATTCCAGTAATTGGCGACAACAATGATACAATGCGGCCGACCCTATACAATCCAGTGATCCAGTGAATGGCGAATGGCGACACTAATGATACAATGCGACCGACCCTACACCATCCAGTGCTCCAGTTATTGGCGACAACAATGATACAATATCACCCAGTGCTCCAGTGATTGGCTCACGCTAGAGGTTGCAGATTCGATCCCAAGCTCGACCCGATGCCTCTTATAAAACAACACTCAGTACTGGTTTTACCCAGGAAGTGGACTCGAGAACGGTTCAAATTAGCTATTAGCTTTCATCGCAATCGAGCTAATAAATTAGTATAAACTAACAATGGTACAGTGCGGCCGACCCTATACCACCCAGTGCTACAGTGTTTGGTGACAACAATGACTGACTGTGGTGGACTGTATACCAGCCAGTGCTCCTGTGATTGGCGACAGCAATGATACAATGCGGCCGACCCTATACCACCCAGTGCTACAGTGGTTAGCGACAACAATGCTACATTGCGGCCGACCATACACTACCAAGTGCTCCAGTGATTGGCGACAACAATGATACAGTGCGGCCAACCATACACCATCCAGTGCTCCAGTGATTGGCGACAACAAAAATATAATGTGGCCGACATTATATCACCAAGTGCTCTGGTGATTGGCGACAACAATGATACAGTGCGGCCGACCATACACCATCCAGTGCTCCAGTGACTGGCGACAACAATAATATAATGTGGCCGAAATTATATCACCCAGTGCTCCTATGATTGGCGACAATAATGATACAATGCGGGCGACCCTACACCATCCTGTGATCCAGTGATTGGCGACAACTATGATACAGTAATTATTTTGTAGTGATTCAGTGTTATGTGTCAGCAAAATTCACGTTTATAGTTTGATATGGATAGTTGTTACCTGATTTAAAATACTTTAAAAAAACATACATCGATTTACTATATGATCAGTTTAAAATCCCCATCACATATTTTCCAACTATGTCCTATATCTTAATTATTCCTCATTACTTTTATATTTTACTTTGATCATGAATATTTGATTTGTTTCACAATATAGACGGTAAAATGTTGATACAATAGTATTTTTGCAGTGCCAAATGTTACACTTGGAAAGTTGATACATTTTATTTACCCTTTCAATGTATCTTTTATTATGTGTAATGAAAAGCTTACATGTTACCATTCGAAAATGGACATAATTGACAAAAAATAAAGGGGTAAGGGGTACCATATTTTATTTTCTTCGAAATCTAAATGGTGAAAGTTTGATGAGTTAGTATTTTTGCATTGTCAGCTGATGTACTTTGTAACCTAATACACTTTTTTGAGATGCCTTTTATTGTTTGGTGCCAGAAAACATATTGTAGCATGTTAATAGGAAAATTCGATAAAAGTAAAAAAGGCAATAGGAGTAGTATATTTTTATTTAGACTGTAAAAGTTTAATATTTTTTTTTTGCATTATCAGTTGATGTATTAAAAGTAAACGTGTTTTATCAGCAGAACCTTTTATATTTTGTTGTCGGTGTTACTAATTGTAAGATGTTTCATTTTTAAATGACGAGAACAATTCTCATTTTATGAAAGTATTGAATATGATGATCTACCATACAAATTGATTCTGATCTCGTTATGAAATATGCTTGTCATAATTGTAATCTACAACAATTAATAGTATATAACAATAGATTATTTGTAAGATAACCTACTGAATATGGAATTGTTCTCTCAGTTTCTTATACTTTGGACTGAGAGGAGGTGGGGGAGGAGTAGGGGAGGGGTGGGTACTTATAAATCCACTAAAAAACTAAACAAAACAAAATACTGTAAAAGTACTTAAACATTTGGAATTGTACCCAAAATTGAAAGTGAAAATGAAAATAAAATAATTTAGTATTTAAACATTGACTGTTATACATGGAATACATTCATGGCCACCAAACCGCCTTAAGATTATTTCTTTGGATATTTCTAGCCATAAATGACCTACATATGGACACTATTGATCTGATTGACACTGTGTCTTTGTTCTACTGGTAATACTGTAAGTTCACATTTTATATGCCATTTCCTCCATCTGTCAGCTTCCTCTTATGAATTCAATCATTATAGAAAAAATCATTTTCTAATAGCTGGCACATTTGGTTAATAGAAATGCTTTGAGTAGCATTTGCATGACTGGTGTCCTCCTTCTGACTGATTACCGTCAAATTCCTTTGTAAGTACCTGACATCTTTCTGTGATTCATCGCCGGTAATTGCATCGTCCTAAGGGTCAATGCTACCACAACACACTTCTGTCCTTCTTTGATCATCTAACATCCCTATTGTTGTTACAAAAATGACCATATGAACATAACCCTCAATAATGTCTACTCCGAGGGCACCCGTTGCAAGTTAGGAACCGTATACGTACATTTTGACCGTAACCAGTCATTTCTAGGTCCATTACTGCAACTTTAGCAAGAAATAGCTGCCCAATTGATGTATACAGCGCCATTATCCTCGCCATCCACAATACAATCAGGCCTCACCAAGTTCTCTTGAACCAATGTAACCTCTGTCTTGTATTCTTCACGAACGTCACATCGTTCCCATTGATAAGTCCTTATACAATCATCTTTGTCCACTAATGACTTTTACACCATGGTATGCGGTGGGAGTGATCTTCCGCGATCCGCAACATACTTAAAGTATATCTTTTTGTTATAAAATCGGTAAATGATGCTGGGATCGTCACCCACTGGGACTGCACATATATTATTACCCCAATGTTTTGAAAATCCTAGTACAAACACTGTGCATATAATGGAAGGGAAGGTCAGAAAGTATATTGACTGTCGTGATTTTTGCTCATCACGTGTATTTACATAACAATGTAATACATATACAGAAAAACAATCCCTCATTTATAATTTTCAATAAACGCGTTCATCAAGATGTTTATTTATCATTTATATTTTGACTAACATGGACTCTAAGTTAGAACAACAGTGTTTATTTATAAAATTCCTGCTTGCGGAGGGTGTAAAGCATAGTTATATTTTCAAAAGACTACTTATATTGACGATGTATGTATGCCACTTTAAGCGAACCAGCGTTTGTGACAAGCCAAAGTCTGTGGCGGGGAGCGCTTAAGCAGTTACCCCAGAAATTGTTGAATATTTTGAGCTTTTCGTTATACGAGATCGGTAAGTAGCAGTGCATGTAGGTGTTGATAAGTTTAGCTTGAGCAAAGGATCAAATATTTAACCTGGGAATCAGCAAGGTCAGAGCTGCAGGTGGGTGTTGAAAACAGTTGACGGAATAGGGAAAACATATCTAAATCTTTCAAAAAATCTATAACACTTTCCGAACAGGAGCAAAAGTCCACAGCATTTCTAACCGTCCCTGATTGACACTGAAATATTTGTGAATTTAAATAGATAGAACTGCAGTATTTTCATTTTATGAATTCGTTTCACAGCGAGCTTTGATATAACGTGATTATTTTAATGTTTTGACTGGATCAGAACAAAATGCATTCTAAATCATCGCTGGAACATATCTATTATTAATTTCACAAGGTAACATATTTTCGAATAATAAAAAACTGAATTAAAGAGTGGGGTTATCATCATATACAACCAATGTGATACCAACTGGAAGGAGGATATCACGTTCCGTGAATATGTACAAAATAAAAATACAAAACAAAACAAAATTAAATTGAATACAAGAAGTAACATCAACAACAATACGGAATGAATCTGGACCTTGCTACTTGAAGAACTCCAAAGTTTCAGCTAGTTCTATCTAAACCTCAATATTTCGCTCTTATGACATGCATAGGGCGCAAGAGTTATTTTTCTTGTAATCTCTTAATTGGTATCGTGGAATCACACGTATGTTGATAAAAATAACCTCAAGAGTCAGATGGAAAATGAAACATAATTCAGTGTTTTATTTTCAGTGATCGAATGTTGTCAAGATTATTTGAATACCTTATGAATTTATTCAACATCTCATAACATTTCATGGTTATGATAAAAACGAATTGAGTATTGTTAGTCAATTTATGATTTGAGGAGAAAAAGTAAAGAAAAATATATTCGGTAAGATACAAAATGTTCACAGCTGCCATGAGCCTATCAATGATTATTGCATTTTATTTCAGCAAGATTCAATATCAATGTCAATGTCAATATTTCACTCATACTTCTACAAGCTATTATACATGTCAGTTAAAAACAAAAGTTAATGATTTTTAAATTTCATAACTTAATTCATGTCTTTTAACAAGTTCAATATGTTATAATCTACTTGTACAATATGACAATTCACGAAAGCTTCATAAGTTGAGTATGACTTTATAATCTCCTCTATTGTGCATTGTAATACATGTGATAATTCTAGTTTTGCTTATCTTTTGTTAATATTTCACTTGTATAATATTAGTCTATATTTAACTATTATTGTTGCTATTGTATATACAGTTAAACTTGTGTAAACTGCTAACTCTATTAAGCAGTCACTTGTCTTAAGCAAACATATTTGCTAGCTCCCATTTCTGGGCTTTCATAGCAAATTAACTTTATTACGCAATAACCTGTCTTAAAAGGCCACTTTTGCTCGTTCCCTTGACTGGATGCTTAAGACATATTTGACTGTATGTTATTATTATTATCATATGCTCCACAAACATAAAGAAAATGAAGAGTGGCAAAACCGCCAGAAGTCAATGAAATTGATAATTCGATCCAAGTGTTAATCCCACCCCTGTAGGTCACCATACATGTCTAATTGATTATACGTTAATAATAAACACTATATATTATGTCACAGAGAATAATTTTTAGCAAGCGTCAAGTGATGTAGTGATATGACAACGCAACACAGGAAGAAATAGTGAAAAGGCAACACAGGACGAAATATGAAAATCAACACAGGAAGAGATAAGAAAACGCAACACAGAAAGAAATATGAAAACACAACACTGGAAGAAATAAGAAAACGCAACATATTTAGAACGAGTGTATTTATCCATATTCCACAGTAGATGTTATTTGTTGTTGACTTGAGACGTTACTGAATAATTTGGTAACTCCTGTATTTGTGTCACTTTTTTCATTTCCATGCATTGCGTTTTCGTATATATACGCTTAATACGAACCATAACTCTAGCACATGCCCATTAAGAAAACGTCCCCGAGTACATGTCCATTGTAGGTAGGTGAAACCGACAAAAGTTATTGCTAAATCAGGATACTAGAACTTCTCAATAAGTTTAATTCGGTGACGAACGCTGTGCAGTTAGGGCCATCGTGCTATCGCTTTGTCAACAGGGATACATCATCATCGTGTCATCGTACCATCACCATCGTGTTATCGTACTGTCGTGCCATCACCATCGTGTCATTGTGTTATCGTGGCATCGAATGTGCCTGTTGACAAAGCGATAGCACGATGGCCCTGAAGGAACACCGTAGTGATGAGATTGAAGGAACACAGGGAAATCATCATTCATCTGCACTGAACAATATTTCTGAAAATAACATATTAACACGTTGTTAATTTTTGGATTAAAATAAACAGATCCTTAAGTTTCTATTTGGAAAAAGGGTTTTACTCAGTAATACGCGTCATCCATGCCTATACAAATATTACTGTTATCATTTTAATCGGTATTATTATCATTATTGCTGTCAGTGAGGACAATTCTTTCTGAAGACAATGACATTATGTGTTGGGGTTAGCACAGTGTTGCATATATAAAAGTATATCAGTTTTTCAGTAATATAATGGATAATATATCAGTAATATATTCAGTATCTCTGCAATTCACTGACTCCTTTTCCACATGTGACCGGGTGGGGGCCGAAATCACGACATCTTAAATGATAATCAATCGCGTAACCGACTAAGATAGCTCATTAAATGAGAGGCCCATCAGGTTAAGAAATCTACAAAGAGAAAACCTTCAATAGCATCGTGTTCAATCTCATCAATTGTATCAGAACAACATGTGAACATAGCGTAGGTCCATATGTATATATTTATTGTACTAGAGGAAACATCCGTGAATTTTATCTGTTACCACTGAGGTTGAGTGTTCAAACAGGTTAGTACAAATACTGTATGTGAGAAAGTTTGCTCAGTTACTTGCACCACAATAACATCTCTCATCGCTGAAGTTGTGGTTTAAAACAGGTTAGTACAAATACTGTATGTGGGAAAGTTTGCCCAGTTACTTGCACCACAATAACATCTCTCACCGCTGAGGTTGTGGTTTAAAACAGGTTAGTACAAATACTGTATGTGGGAAAGTTTGCCCAGTTACTTGCACCACAATAACATCTCTCACCGCTGAGGTTGTGGTTTAAAACAGGTTAGTACAAATACTGTATGTGGGAAAGTTTGCTCAGTTACTTGCACCACAATAACATCTCTCACCGCTGAGGTTGTGGTTTAAAACAGGTTAGTACAAATACTGTATGTGGGAAAGTTTGCTCAGTTACTTGCACCACAATAACATCTCGCATCGCTGAGGTTGTGGTTTAAAACAGGTTAGTACAAATACTGTATGTGTGAAAGTTTGCTCAGTTACTTGCACCACAATAACATCTCTCACCGCTGAGGTTGTGGTTTAAAACAGGTTAGTACAAATACTGTATGTGGGAAAGTTTGCCCAGTTACTTGCACCACAATAACATCTCTCACCGCTGAGGTTGTGGTTTAAAACAGGTTAGTACAAATACTGTATGTGGGAAAGTTTGCTCAGTTACTTGCACCACAATAACATCTCTCACCGCTGAGGTTGTGGGTTCAAACAGGTTAGTACAAATACTGTATGTGGGAAAGTTTGCCCAGTTACTTGCACCACAATAACATCTCTCACCGCTGAGGTTGTGGTTTAAAACAGGTTAGTACAAATACTGTATGTGGGAAAGTTTGCCCAGTTACTTGCACCACAATAACATCTCTCACCGCTGAGGTTGTGGTTTAAAACAGGTTAGTACAAATACTGTATGTGGGAAAGTTTGCTCAGTTACTTGCACCACAATAACATCTCTCACCGCTGAAGTTGTGGGTTCAAACAGGTTAGTACAAATACTGTATGTGGGAAAGTTTGCCCAGTTACTTGCACCACAATAACATCTCGCATCGCTGAGGTTGTGGTTTAAAACAGGTTAGTACAAATACTGTATGTGGGAAAGTTTGCTCAGTTACTTGCACCACAATAACATCTCTCACCGCTGAGGTTGTGGTTTAAAACAGGTTAGTACAAATACTGTATGTGGGAAAGTTTGCTCAGTTACTTGCCCCACAATAACATCTCTCACCGCTGAGGTTGTGGTTCAAACAGGTTAGTACAAATACTGTATGTGGGAAAGTTTGCCCAGTTACTTGCACCACAATAACATCTCTCACCGCTGAGGTTGTGGTTTAAAACAGGTTAGTACAAATACTGTATGTGGGAAAGTTTGCTCAGTTACTTGCACCACAATAACATCTCTCACCGCTGAGGTTGTGGTTTAAAACAGGTTAGTACAAATACTGTATGTGGGAAAGTTTGCCCAGTTACTTGCACCACAATAACATCTCTCGCCGCTGAGGTTGTGGTTTAAAACAGGTTAGTACAAATACTGTATGTGGGAAAGTTTGCCCAGTTACTTGCACCACAATAACATCTCTCACCGCTGAGGTTGTGGTTTAAAACAGGTTAGTACAAATACTGTATGTGGGAAAGTTTGCCGAGTTACTTGCACCACAATAACATCTCGCATCGCTGAAGTTGTGGTTTAAACAGGTTAGTACAAATACTGTATGTGGGAAAGTTTGCCCAGTTACTTGCACCACAATAACATCTCTCACCGCTGAGGTTGTGGTTTAAAACAGGTTAGTACAAATACTGTATGTGGGAAAGTTTGCCCAGTTACTTGCACCACAATAACATCTCTCACCGCTGAGGTTGTGGGTTCAAACAGGTTAGTACAAATACTGTATGTGGGAAAGTTTGCCCAGTTACTTGCACCACAATAACATCTCTCACCGCTGAGGTTGTGGTTTAAAACAGGTTAGTACAAATACTGTATGTGGGAAAGTTTGCTCAGTTACTTGCACCACAATAACATCTCTCACCGCTGAGGTTGTGGGTTCAAACAGGTTAGTACAAATACTGTATGTGGGAAAGTTTGCCCAGTTACTTGCACCACAATAACATCTCTCACCGCTGAGGTTGTGGGTTCAAACAGGTTAGTACAAATACTGTATGTGGGAAAGTTTGCCGAGTTACTTGCACCACAATAACATTTCGCATCGCTGAAGTTGTGGGTTCAAACAGGTTAGTACAAATACTGTATGTGAGAAAGTTTGCTCAGTTACTTGCACCACAATAACATCTCGCATCGCTGAAGTTGTGGGTTCAAACAGGTTAGTACAAATACTGTATGTGGGAAAGATTGCCCAGTTACTTGCACCACAATAACATCTCGCATCGCTGAAGTTGTGGTTTAAAACAGGTTAGTACAAATACTGTATGTGAGAAAGTTTGCTCAGTTACTTGCACCACAATAACATCTCGCATCGCTGAAGTTGTGGTTTAAAACAGGTTAGTACAAATACTGTATGTGAGAAAGTTTGCCCAGTTACTTGCACCACAATAACATCTCTCACCGCTGAAGTTGTGGGTTCAAACAGGTTAGTACAAATACTGTATGTGGGAAAGTTTGCTCAGTTACTTGCACCACAATAACATCTCTCACCGCTGAGGTTGTGGGTTCAAACAGGTTAGTACAAATACTGTATGTGGGAAAGTTTGCCCAGTTACTTGCACCACAATAACATCTCGCATCGCTGAAGTTGTGGTTTAAAACAGGTTAGTACAAATACTGTATGTGAGAAAGTTTGCTCAGTTACTTGCACCACAATAACATCTCTCATCGCTGAAGTTGTGGTTTAAAACAGATTAGTACAAATACTGTATGTGGGAAAGTTTGCCGAGTTACTTGCACCACAATAACATCTCTCACCGCTGAGGTAGTGGTTCAAACAGGATCGTACAAATACTGTATGTGGGAAAGTTTGCCCAGTTACTTGCACCACAATAACATCTCGCATCGCTGAGGTTGTGGTTTAAAACAGGTTAGTACAAATACTGTATGTGGGAAAGTTTGCCCAGTTACTTGCACCACAATAACATCTCGCATCGCTGAGGTTGTGGTTTAAAACAGGTTAGTACAAATACTGTATGTGGGAAAGTTTGCTCAGTTACTTGCACCACAATAACATCTCTCACCGCTGAGGTTGTGGTTTAAAACAGGTTAGTACAAATACTGTATGTGGGAAAGTTTGCTCAGTTACTTGCACCACAATAACATCTCTCACCGCTGAGGTTGTGGTTCAAACAGGTTAGTACAAATACTGTATGTGGGAAAGTTTGCTCAGTTACTTGCACCACAATAACATCTCTCACCGCTGAGGTTGTGGGTTCAAACAGGTTAGTACAAATACTGTATGTGGGAAAGTTTGCCCAGTTACTTGCACCACAATAACATCTCGCATCGCTGAGGTTGTGGTTTAAAACAGGTTAGTACAAATACTGTATGTGGGAAAGTTTGCCCAGTTACTTGCACCACAATAACATCTCTCACCGCTGAGGTTGTGGTTTAAAACAGGTTAGTACAAATACTGTATGTGGGAAAGTTTGCCGAGTTACTTGCACCACAATAACATCTCTCACCGCTAAGGTTGTGGGTTCAAACAGGTTAGTACAAATACTGTATGTGAGAAAGTTTGCTCAGTTACTTGCACCACAATAACATCTCTCACCGCTGAGGTTGTGGTTTAAAACAGGTTAGTACAAATACTGTATGTGGGAAAGTTTGCTCAGTTACTTGCACCACAATAACATCTCTCACCGCTGAGGTTGTGGTTTAAAACAGGTTAGTACAAATACTGTATGTGGGAAAGTTTGCTCAGTTACTTGCACCACAATAACATCTCTCACCGCTGAGGTTGTGGTTTAAAACAGGTTAGTACAAATACTGTATGTGGGAAAGTTTGCCCAGTTACTTGCACCACAATAACATCTCTCACCGCTGAGGTTGTGGGTTCAAACAGGTTAGTACAAATACTGTATGTGGGAAAGTTTGCCGAGTTACTTGCACCACAATAACATCTCGCATCGCTGAGGTTGTGGGTTCAAACAGGTTAGTACAAATACTGTATGTGGGAAAGTTTGCCCAGTTACTTGCACCACAATAACATCTCGCATCGCTGAAGTTGTGGGTTCAAACAGGTTAGTACAAATACTGTATGTGGGAAAGTTTGCCGAGTTACTTGCACCACAATAACATCTCTCACCGCTGAGGTTGTGGTTTAAAACAGGTTAGTACAAATACTGTATGTGGGAAAGTTTGCTCAGTTACTTGCACCACAATAACATCTCGCATCGCTGAAGTTGTGGGTTCAAACAGGTTAGTACAAATACTGTATGTGGGAAAGTTTGCCGAGTTACTTGCACCACAATAATATCTCTCACCGCTGAAGTTGTGGTTTAAAACAGGATCGTACAAATACTGTATGTGGGAAAGTTTGCTCAGTTACTTGCACCACAATAACATCTCTCACCGCTGAGGTTGTGGGTTCAAACAGGTTAGTACAAATACTGTATGTGGGAAAGTTTGCCCAGTTACTTGCACCACAATAACATCTCGCATCGCTGAAGTTGTGGGTTCAAACAGGTTAGTACAAATACTGTATGTGGGAAAGTTTGCCCAGTTACTTGCACCACAATAACATCTCTCACCGCTGAGGTTGTTGGTTCAAACAGGTTAGTACAAATACTGTATGTGGGAAAGTTTGCCGAGTTACTTGCACCACAATAACATCTCTCACCGCTGAGGTTGTGGTTTAAAACAGGTTAGTACAAATACTGTATGTGGGAAAGTTTGCTCAGTTACTTGCACCACAATAACATCTCTCACCGCTGAGGTTGTGGGTTCAAACAGGTTAGTACAAATACTGTATGTTGGAAAGTTTGCCGAGTTACTTGCACCACAATAACATCTCGCATCGCTGAAGTTGTGGGTTCAAACAGGTTAGTACAAATACTGTATGTGGGAAAGTTTGCCGAGTTACTTGCACCACAATAACATCTCTCACCGCTGAGGTTGTGGTTTAAAACAGGTTAGTACAAATACTGTATGTGGGAAAGTTTGCTCAGTTACTTGCACCACAATAACATCTCTCACCGCTGAGGTTGTGGTTTAAAACAGGTTAGTACAAATACTGTATGTGGGAAAGTTTGCCCAGTTACTTGCACCACAATAACATCTCGCATCGCTGAAGATGTGGGTTCAAACAGGTTAGTACAAATACTGTATGTGGGAAAGTTTGCCCAGTTACTTGCACCACAATAACATCTCTCACCGCTGAGGTTGTGGTTTAAAACAGGTTAGTACAAATACTGTATGTGGGAAAGTTTGCCGAGTTACTTGCACCACAATAACATCTCTCACCGCTGAGGTTGTGGTTTAAAACAGGTTAGTACAAATACTGTATGTGGGAAAGTTTGCTCAGTTACTTGCACCACAATAACATCTCTCACCGCTGAGGTTGTGTGTTCAAACAGGTTAGTACAAATACTGTATGTGGGAAAGTTTGCCCAGTTACTTGCACCACAATAACATCTCGCATCGCTGAGGTTGTGGTTTAAAACAGGTTAGTACAAATACTGTATGTGGGAAAGTTTGCTCAGTTACTTGCACCACAATAACATCTCTCACCGCTGAGGTTGTGGTTTAAAACAGGTTAGTACAAATACTAAGAAATCTACAAAGAGAAAACCTTCAATAGCACCGTGTTCAATCTCATCAATTGTATCAGAACAACATGTGAACATAGCGTAGGTCCATATGTATATATTTATTGTACTAGAGGAAACATCCGTGAATTTTATCTGTTACCACTGAGGTTGAGTGTTCAAACAGGTTAGTACAAATACTGTATGTGAGAAAGTTTGCTCAGTTACTTGCCCCACAATAACATCTCTCACCGCTGAGGTTGTGGTTCAAACAGGTTAGTACAAATACTGTATGTGGGAAAGTTTGCCCAGTTACTTGCACCACAATAACATCTCTCACCGCTGAGGTTGTGGTTTAAAACAGGTTAGTACAAATACTGTATGTGGGAAAGTTTGCTCAGTTACTTGCACCACAATAACATCTCTCACCGCTGAGGTTGTGGTTTAAAACAGGTTAGTACAAATACTGTATGTGGGAAAGTTTGCCCAGTTACTTGCACCACAATAACATCTCTCGCCGCTGAGGTTGTGGTTTAAAACAGGTTAGTACAAATACTGTATGTGGGAAAGTTTGCCCAGTTACTTGCACCACAATAACATCTCTCACCGCTGAGGTTGTGGTTTAAAACAGGTTAGTACAAATACTGTATGTGGGAAAGTTTGCCGAGTTACTTGCACCACAATAACATCTCGCATCGCTGAAGTTGTGGTTTAAACAGGTTAGTACAAATACTGTATGTGGGAAAGTTTGCCCAGTTACTTGCACCACAATAACATCTCTCACCGCTGAGGTTGTGGTTTAAAACAGGTTAGTACAAATACTGTATGTGGGAAAGTTTGCCCAGTTACATGCACCACAATAACATCTCTCACCGCTGAGGTTGTGGGTTCAAACAGGTTAGTACAAATACTGTATGTGGGAAAGTTTGCCCAGTTACTTGCACCACAATAACATCTCTCACCGCTGAGGTTGTGGTTTAAAACAGGTTAGTACAAATACTGTATGTGGGAAAGTTTGCTCAGTTACTTGCACCACAATAACATCTCTCACCGCTGAGGTTGTGGGTTCAAACAGGTTAGTACAAATACTGTATGTGGGAAAGTTTGCCCAGTTACTTGCACCACAATAACATCTCTCACCGCTGAGGTTGTGGGTTCAAACAGGTTAGTACAAATACTGTATGTGGGAAAGTTTGCCGAGTTACTTGCACCACAATAACATTTCGCATCGCTGAAGTTGTGGGTTCAAACAGGTTAGTACAAATACTGTATGTGAGAAAGTTTGCTCAGTTACTTGCACCACAATAACATCTCGCATCGCTGAAGTTGTGGGTTCAAACAGGTTAGTACAAATACTGTATGTGGGAAAGTTTGCCCAGTTACTTGCACCACAATAACATCTCGCATCGCTGAAGTTGTGGTTTAAAACAGGTTAGTACAAATACTGTATGTGAGAAAGTTTGCTCAGTTACTTGCACCACAATAACATCTCGCATCGCTGAAGTTGTGGTTTAAAACAGGTTAGTACAAATACTGTATGTGAGAAAGTTTGCCCAGTTACTTGCACCACAATAACATCTCTCACCGCTGAAGTTGTGGGTTCAAACAGGTTAGTACAAATACTGTATGTGGGAAAGTTTGCTCAGTTACTTGCACCACAATAACATCTCTCACCGCTGAGGTTGTGGGTTCAAACAGGTTAGTACAAATACTGTATGTGGGAAAGTTTGCCCAGTTACTTGCACCACAATAACATCTCGCATCGCTGAAGTTGTGGTTTAAAACAGGTTAGTACAAATACTGTATGTGAGAAAGTTTGCTCAGTTACTTGCACCACAATAACATCTCTCATCGCTGAAGTTGTGGTTTAAAACAGGTTAGTACAAATACTGTATGTGGGAAAGTTTGCCGAGTTACTTGCACCACAATAACATCTCTCACCGCTGAGGTTGTGGTTCAAACAGGATCGTACAAATACTGTATGTGGGAAAGTTTGCCCAGTTACTTGCACCACAATAACATCTCGCATCGCTGAGGTTGTGGTTTAAAACAGGTTAGTACAAATACTGTATGTGGGAAAGTTTGCCCAGTTACTTGCACCACAATAACATCTCGCATCGCTGAGGTTGTGGTTTAAAACAGGTTAGTACAAATACTGTATGTGGGAAAGTTTGCTCAGTTACTTGCACCACAATAACATCTCTCACCGCTGAGGTTGTGGTTTAAAACAGGTTAGTACAAATACTGTATGTGGGAAAGTTTGCCGAGTTACTTGCACCACAATAACATCTCTCACCGCTGAGGTTGTGGTTCAAACAGGTTAGTACAAATACTGTATGTGGGAAAGTTTGCTCAGTTACTTGCACCACAATAACATCTCTCACCGCTGAGGTTGTGGGTTCAAACAGGTTAGTACAAATACTGTATGTGGGAAAGTTTGCCCAGTTACTTGCACCACAATAACATCTCGCATCGCTGAAGTTGTGGTTTAAAACAGGTTAGTACAAATACTGTATGTGAGAAAGTTTGCTCAGTTACTTGCACCACAATAACATCTCTCATCGCTGAAGTTGTGGTTTAAAACAGGTTAGTACAAATACTGTATGTGGGAAAGTTTGCCGAGTTACTTGCACCACAATAACATCTCTCACCGCTGAGGTTGTGGTTCAAACAGGATCGTACAAATACTGTATGTGGGAAAGTTTGCCCAGTTACTTGCACCACAATAACATCTCGCATCGCTGAGGTTGTGGTTTAAAACAGGTTAGTACAAATACTGTATGTGGGAAAGTTTGCCCAGTTACTTGCACCACAATAACATCTCGCATCGCTGAGGTTGTGGTTTAAAACAGGTTAGTACAAATACTGTATGTGGGAAAGTTTGCTCAGTTACTTGCACCACAATAACATCTCTCACCGCTGAGGTTGTGGTTTAAAACAGGTTAGTACAAATACTGTATGTGGGAAAGTTTGCCGAGTTACTTGCACCACAATAACATCTCTCACCGCTGAGGTTGTGGTTCAAACAGGTTAGTACAAATACTGTATGTGGGAAAGTTTGCTCAGTTACTTGCACCACAATAACATCTCTCACCGCTGAGGTTGTGGGTTCAAACAGGTTAGTACAAATACTGTATGTGGGAAAGTTTGCCCAGTTACTTGCACCACAATAACATCTCTCACCGCTGAGGTTGTGGGTTCAAACAGGTTAGTACAAATACTGTATGTGGGAAAGTTTGCCGAGTTACTTGCACCACAATAACATTTCGCATCGCTGAAGTTGTGGGTTCAAACAGGTTAGTACAAATACTGTATGTGAGAAAGTTTGCTCAGTTACTTGCACCACAATAACATCTCGCATCGCTGAAGTTGTGGGTTCAAACAGGTTAGTACAAATACTGTATGTGGGAAAGTTTGCCCAGTTACTTGCACCACAATAACATCTCGCATCGCTGAAGTTGTGGTTTAAAACAGGTTAGTACAAATACTGTATGTGAGAAAGTTTGCTCAGTTACTTGCACCACAATAACATCTCGCATCGCTGAAGTTGTGGTTTAAAACAGGTTAGTACAAATACTGTATGTGAGAAAGTTTGCCCAGTTACTTGCACCACAATAACATCTCTCACCGCTGAAGTTGTGGGTTCAAACAGGTTAGTACAAATACTGTATGTGGGAAAGTTTGCTCAGTTACTTGCACCACAATAACATCTCTCACCGCTGAGGTTGTGGGTTCAAACAGGTTAGTACAAATACTGTATGTGGGAAAGTTTGCCCAGTTACTTGCACCACAATAACATCTCGCATCGCTGAAGTTGTGGTTTAAAACAGGTTAGTACAAATACTGTATGTGAGAAAGTTTGCTCAGTTACTTGCACCACAATAACATCTCTCATCGCTGAAGTTGTGGTTTAAAACAGGTTAGTACAAATACTGTATGTGGGAAAGTTTGCCGAGTTACTTGCACCACAATAACATCTCTCACCGCTGAGGTTGTGGTTCAAACAGGATCGTACAAATACTGTATGTGGGAAAGTTTGCCCAGTTACTTGCACCACAATAACATCTCGCATCGCTGAGGTTGTGGTTTAAAACAGGTTAGTACAAATACTGTATGTGGGAAAGTTTGCCCAGTTACTTGCACCACAATAACATCTCGCATCGCTGAGGTTGTGGTTTAAAACAGGTTAGTACAAATACTGTATGTGGGAAAGTTTGCTCAGTTACTTGCACCACAATAACATCTCTCACCGCTGAGGTTGTGGTTTAAAACAGGTTAGTACAAATACTGTATGTGGGAAAGTTTGCCGAGTTACTTGCACCACAATAACATCTCTCACCGCTGAGGTTGTGGTTCAAACAGGTTAGTACAAATACTGTATGTGGGAAAGTTTGCTCAGTTACTTGCACCACAATAACATCTCTCACCGCTGAGGTTGTGGGTTCAAACAGGTTAGTACAAATACTGTATGTGGGAAAGTTTGCCCAGTTACTTGCACCACAATAACATCTCGCATCGCTGAGGTTGTGGTTTAAAACAGGTTAGTACAAATACTGTATGTGGGAAAGTTTGCCCAGTTACTTGCACCACAATAACATCTCTCACCGCTGAGGTTGTGGTTTAAAACAGGTTAGTACAAATACTGTATGTGGGAAAGTTTGCCCAGTTACTTGCACCACAATAACATCTCTCACCGCTGAGGTTGTGGGTTCAAACAGGTTAGTACAAATACTGTATGTGAGAAAGTTTGCTCAGTTACTTGCACCACAATAACATCTCTCACCGCTGAGGTTGTGGTTTAAAACAGGTTAGTACAAATACTGTATGTGGGAAAGTTTGCTCAGTTACTTGCACCACAATAACATCTCTCACCGCTGAGGTTGTGGTTTAAAACAGGTTAGTACAAATACTGTATGTGGGAAAGTTTGCTCAGTTACTTGCACCACAATAACATCTCTCACCGCTGAGGTTGTGGTTTAAAACAGGTTAGTACAAATACTGTATGTGGGAAAGTTTGCCCAGTTACTTGCACCACAATAACATCTCTCACCGCTGAGGTTGTGGTTTAAAACAGGTTAGTACAAATACTGTATGTGGGAAAGTTTGCTCAGTTACTTGCACCACAATAACATCTCTCACCGCTGAGGTTGTGGGTTCAAACAGGTTAGTACAAATACTGTATGTGGGAAAGTTTGCTCAGTTACTTGCACCACAATAACATCTCGCATCGCTGAAGTTGTGGGTTCAAACAGGTTAGTACAAATACTGTATGTGGGAAAGTTTGCCGAGTTACTTGCACCACAATAACATCTCTCATCGCTGAGGTTGTGGTTTAAAACAGGATCGTACAAATACTGTATGTGGGAAAGTTTGCTCAGTTACTTGCACCACAATAACATCTCTCATCGCTGAGGTTGTGGGTTCAAACAGGTTAGTACAAATACTGTCTGTGGGAAAGTTTGCCCAGTTACTTGCACCACAATAACATCTCTCACCGCTGAGGTTGTGGTTTAAAACAGGTTAGTACAAATACTGTATGTGGGAAAGTTTGCCCAGTTACTTGCACCACAATAACATCTCTCACCGCTGAGGTTGTGGTTTAAAACAGGTTAGTACAAATACTGTATGTGGGAAAGTTTGCCCAGTTACTTGCACCACAATAACATCTCGCATCGCTGAAGTTGTGGGTTCAAACAGGTTAGTACAAATACTGTATGTGGGACAGTTTGCCCAGTTACTTGCACCACAATAACATCTCTCACCGCTGAGGTTGTGGTTTAAAACAGGTTAGTACAAATACTGTATGTGGGAAAGTTTGCTCAGTTACTTGCACCACAATAACATCTCTCACCGCTGAGGTTGTGGGTTCAAACAGGTTAGTACAAATACTGTATGTGAGAAAGTTTGCTCAGTTACTTGCACCACAATAACATCTCGCATCGCTGAGGTTGTGGTTTAAAACAGGTAAGTACAAATACTGTATGTGGGAAAGTTTGCCCAGTTACTTGCACCACAATAACATCTCTCACCGCTGAGGTTGTGGTTTAAAACAGGTTAGTACAAATACTGTATGTGGGAAAGTTTGCCCAGTTACTTGCACCACAATAACATCTCTCACCGCTGAGGTTGTGGTTTAAAACAGGTTAGTACAATTACTGTATGTGGGAAAGTTTGCTCAGTTACTTGCACCACAATAACATCTCTCACCGCTGAGGTTGTGGTTTAAAACAGGTTAGTACAAATACTGTATGTGGGAAAGTTTGCTCAGTTACTTGCACCACAATAACATCTCTCACCGCTGAGGTTGTGGTTCAAACAGGTTAGTACAAATACTGTATGTGGGAAAGTTTGCCCAGTTACTTGCACCACAATAACATCTCTCACCGCTGAGGTTGTGGGTTCAAACAGGTTAGTACAAATACTGTATGTGGGAAAGTTTGCCGAGTTACTTGCACCACAATAACATCTCGCATCGCTGAGGTTGTGGGTTCAAACAGGTTAGTACAAATAATGTATGTGGGAAAGTTTGCTCAGTTACTTGCACCACAATAACATCTCGCATCGCTGAAGTTGTGGGTTCAAACAGGTTAGTACAAATACTGTATGTGGGAAAGTTTGCCGAGTTACTTGCACCACAATAACATCTCTCACCGCTGAGGTTGTGGTTTAAAACAGGTTAGTACAAATACTGTATGTGGGAAAGTTTGCTCAGTTACTTGCACCACAATAACATCTCGCATCGCTGAAGTTGTGGGTTCAAACAGGTTAGTACAAATACTGTATGTGGGAAAGTTTGCCGAGTTACTTGCACCACAATAATATCTCTCACCGCTGAAGTTGTGGTTTAAAACAGGATCGTACAAATACTGTATGTGGGAAAGTTTGCTCAGTTACTTGCACCACAATAACATCTCTCACCGCTGAGGTTGTGGGTTCAAACAGGTTAGTACAAATACTGTATGTGGGAAAGTTTGCCCAGTTACTTGCACCACAATAACATCTCGCATCGCTGAAGTTGTGGGTTCAAACAGGTTAGTACAAATACTGTATGTGGGAAAGTTTGCCCAGTTACTTGCACCACAATAACATCTCTCACCGCTGAGGTTGTGGGTTCAAACAGGTTAGTACAAATACTGTATGTGGGAAAGTTTGCCGAGTTACTTGCACCACAATAACATCTCTCACCGCTGAGGTTGTGGTTTAAAACAGGTTAGTACAAATACTGTATGTGGGAAAGTTTGCTCAGTTACTTGCACCACAATAACATCTCTCACCGCTGAGGTTGTGGGTTCAAACAGGTTAGTACAAATACTGTATGTTGGAAAGTTTGCCGAGTTACTTGCACCACAATAACATCTCGCATCGCTGAAGTTGTGGGTTCAAACAGGTTAGTACAAATACTGTATGTGGGAAAGTTTGCCCAGTTACTTGCACCACAATA
The DNA here is from genome assembly GCA_029582155.1 of Panopea generosa. Lineage (NCBI taxonomy): Eukaryota > Metazoa > Mollusca > Bivalvia > Adapedonta > Hiatellidae > Panopea > Panopea generosa. Next base: position 88,473,349 of record CM055894.1, read on the forward strand.
ACATCTCTCACCGCTGAGGTTGTGGTTTAAAACAGGTTAGTACAAATACTGTATGTGGGAAAGTTTGCTCAGTTACTTGCACCACAATAACATCTCTCACCGCTGAGGTTGTGGTTTAAAACAGGTTAGTACAAATACTGTATGTGGGAAAGTTTGCCCAGTTACTTGCACCACAATAACATCTCGCATCGCTGAAGATGTGGGTTCAAACAGGTTAGTACAAATACTGTATGTGGGAAAGTTTGCCCAGTTACTTGCACCACAATAACATCTCTCACCGCTGAGGTTGTGGTTTAAAACAGGTTAGTACAAATACTGTATGTGGGAAAGTTTGCCGAGTTACTTGCACCACAATAACATCTCTCACCGCTGAGGTTGTGGTTTAAAACAGGTTAGTACAAATACTGTATGTGGGAAAGTTTGCTCAGTTACTTGCACCACAATAACATCTCTCACCGCTGAGGTTGTGTGTTCAAACAGGTTAGTACAAATACTGTATGTGGGAAAGTTTGCCCAGTTACTTGCACCACAATAACATCTCGCATCGCTGAGGTTGTGGTTTAAAACAGGTTAGTACAAATACTGTATGTGGGAAAGTTTGCTCAGTTACTTGCACCACAATAACATCTCTCACCGCTGAGGTTGTGGTTTAAAACAGGTTAGTACAAATACTAAGAAATCTACAAAGAGAAAACCTTCAATAGCATCGTGTTCAATCTCATCAATTGTATCAGAACAACATGTGAACATAGCGTAGGTCCATATGTATATATTTATTGTACTAGAGGAAACATCCGTGAATTTTATCTGTTACCACTGAGGTTGAGTGTTCAAACAGGTTAGTACAAATACTGTATGTGAGAAAGTTTGCTCAGTTACTTGCCCCACAATAACATCTCTCACCGCTGAGGTTGTGGTTCAAACAGGTTAGTACAAATACTGTATGTGGGAAAGTTTGCCCAGTTACTTGCACCACAATAACATCTCTCACCGCTGAGGTTGTGGTTTAAAACAGGTTAGTACAAATACTGTATGTGGGAAAGTTTGCTCAGTTACTTGCACCACAATAACATCTCTCACCGCTGAGGTTGTGGTTTAAAACAGGTTAGTACAAATACTGTATGTGGGAAAGTTTGCCCAGTTACTTGCACCACAATAACATCTCTCGCCGCTGAGGTTGTGGTTTAAAACAGGTTAGTACAAATACTGTATGTGGGAAAGTTTGCCGAGTTACTTGCACCACAATAACATCTCTCACCGCTGAGGTTGTGGTTTAAAACAGGTTAGTACAAATACTGTATGTGGGAAAGTTTGCCGAGTTACTTGCACCACAATAACATCTCGCATCGCTGAAGTTGTGGTTTAAACAGGTTAGTACAAATACTGTATGTGGGAAAGTTTGCCCAGTTACTTGCACCACAATAACATCTCTCACCGCTGAGGTTGTGGTTTAAAACAGGTTAGTACAAATACTGTATGTGGGAAAGTTTGCCCAGTTACTTGCACCACAATAACATCTCTCACCGCTGAGGTTGTGGGTTCAAACAGGTTAGTACAAATACTGTATGTGGGAAAGTTTGCCCAGTTACTTGCACCACAATAACATCTCTCACCGCTGAGGTTGTGGTTTAAAACAGGTTAGTACAAATACTGTATGTGGGAAAGTTTGCTCAGTTACTTGCACCACAATAACATCTCTCACCGCTGAGGTTGTGGGTTCAAACAGGTTAGTACAAATACTGTATGTGGGAAAGTTTGCCCAGTTACTTGCACCACAATAACATCTCTCACCGCTGAGGTTGTGGGTTCAAACAGGTTAGTACAAATACTGTATGTGGGAAAGTTTGCCGAGTTACTTGCACCACAATAACATTTCGCATCGCTGAAGTTGTGGGTTCAAACAGGTTAGTACAAATACTGTATGTGAGAAAGTTTGCTCAGTTACTTGCACCACAATAACATCTCGCATCGCTGAAGTTGTGGGTTCAAACAGGTTAGTACAAATACTGTATGTGGGAAAGTTTGCCCAGTTACTTGCACCACAATAACATCTCGCATCGCTGAAGTTGTGGTTTAAAACAGGTTAGTACAAATACTGTATGTGAGAAAGTTTGCTCAGTTACTTGCACCACAATAACATCTCTCACCGCTGAAGTTGTGGGTTCAAACAGGTTAGTACAAATACTGTATGTGGGAAAGTTTGCTCAGTTACTTGCACCACAATAACATCTCTCACCGCTGAGGTTGTGGGTTCAAACAGGTTAGTACAAATACTGTATGTGGGAAAGTTTGCCCAGTTACTTGCACCACAATAACATCTCGCATCGCTGAAGTTGTGGTTTAAAACAGGTTAGTACAAATACTGTATGTGAGAAAGTTTGCTCAGTTACTTGCACCACAATAACATCTCTCATCGCTGAAGTTGTGGTTTAAAACAGGTTAGTACAAATACTGTATGTGGGAAAGTTTGCCGAGTTACTTGCACCACAATAACATCTCTCACCGCTGAGGTTGTGGTTCAAACAGGATCGTACAAATACTGTATGTGGGAAAGTTTGCCCAGTTACTTGCACCACAATAACATCTCGCATCGCTGAGGTTGTGGTTTAAAACAGGTTAGTACAAATACTGTATGTGGGAAAGTTTGCCCAGTTACTTGCACCACAATAACATCTCGCATCGCTGAGGTTGTGGTTTAAAACAGGTTAGTACAAATACTGTCTGTGGGAAAGTTTGCTCAGTTACTTGCACCACAATAACATCTCTCACCGCTGAGGTTGTGGTTTAAAACAGGTTAGTACAAATACTGTATGTGGGAAAGTTTGCCGAGTTACTTGCACCACAATAACATCTCTCACCGCTGAGGTTGTGGTTCAAACAGGTTAGTACAAATACTGTATGTGGGAAAGTTTGCTCAGTTACTTGCACCACAATAACATCTCTCACCGCTGAGGTTGTGGGTTCAAACAGGTTAGTACAAATACTGTATGTGGGAAAGTTTGCCCAGTTACTTGCACCACAATAACATCTCGCATCGCTGAGGTTGTGGTTTAAAACAGGTTAGTACAAATACTGTATGTGGGAAAGTTTGCCCAGTTACTTGCACCACAATAACATCTCTCACCGCTGAGGTTGTGGTTTAAAACAGGTTAGTACAAATACTGTATGTGGGAAAGTTTGCCGAGTTACTTGCACCACAATAACATCTCTCACCGCTGAGGTTGTGGGTTCAAACAGGTTAGTACAAATACTGTATGTGAGAAAGTTTGCTCAGTTACTTGCACCACAATAACATCTCTCACCGCTGAGGTTGTGGTTTAAAACAGGTTAGTACAAATACTGTATGTGGGAAAGTTTGCTCAGTTACTTGCACCACAATAACATCTCTCACCGCTGAGGTTGTGGTTTAAAACAGGTTAGTACAAATACTGTATGTGGGAAAGTTTCCTCAGTTACTTGCACCACAATAACATCTCTCACCGCTGAGGTTGTGGTTTAAAACAGGTTAGTACAAATACTGTATGTGGGAAAGTTTGCCCAGTTACTTGCACCACAATAACATCTCTCACCGCTGAGGTTGTGGTTTAAAACAGGTTAGTACAAATACTGTATGTGGGAAAGTTTGCTCAGTTACTTGCACCACAATAACATCTCTCACCGCTGAGGTTGTGGGTTCAAACAGGTTAGTACAAATACTGTATGTGGGAAAGTTTGCTCAGTTACTTGCACCACAATAACATCTCGCATCGCTGAAGTTGTGGGTTCAAACAGGTTAGTACAAATACTGTATGTGGGAAAGTTTGCCGAGTTACTTGCACCACAATAACATCTTTCATCGCTGAGGTTGTGGTTTAAAACAGGATCGTACAAATACTGTATGTGGGAAAGTTTGCTCAGTTACTTGCACCACAATAACATCTCTCATCGCTGAGGTTGTGGGTTCATACAGGTTCGTACAATTACTGTCTGTGGGAAAGTTTGCCCAGTTACTTGCACCACAATAACATCTCTCACCGCTGAGGTTGTGGTTTAAAACAGGTTAGTACAAATACTGTATGTGGGAAAGTTTGCCAAGTTACTTGCACCACAATAACATCTCTCACCGCTGAGGTTGTGGTTTAAAACAGGTTAGTACAAATACTGTATGTGGGAAAGTTTGCCCAGTTACTTGCACCACAATAACATCTCGCATCGCTGAAGTTGTGGGTTCAAACAGGTTAGTACAAATACTGTATGTGGGACAGTTTGCCCAGTTACTTGCACCACAATAACATCTCTCACCGCTGAGTTTGTGGTTTAAAACAGGTTAGTACAAATACTGTATGTGGGAAAGTTTGCTCAGTTACTTGCACCACAATAACATCTCTCACCGCTGAGGTTGTGGGTTCAAACAGGTTAGTACAAATACTGTATGTGAGAAAGTTTGCTCAGTTACTTGCACCACAATAACATCTCGCATCGCTGAGGTTGTGGTTTAAAACAGGTAAGTACAAATACTGTATGTGGGAAAGTTTGCCCAGTTACTTGCACCACAATAACATCTCTCACCGCTGAGGTTGTGGTTTAAAACAGGTTAGTACAAATACTGTATGTTGGAAAGTTTGCCCAGTTACTTGCACCACAATAACATCTCTCACCGCTGAGGTTGTGGTTTAAAACAGGTTAGTACAATTACTGTATGTGGGAAAGTTTGCTCAGTTACTTGCACCACAATAACATCTCTCACCGCTGAGGTTGTGGTTTAAAACAGGTTAGTACAAATACTGTATGTGGGAAAGTTTGCTCAGTTACTTGCACCACAATAACATCTCTCACCGCTGAGGTTGTGGTTCAAACAGGTTAGTACAAATACTGTATGTGGGAAAGTTTGCCCAGTTACTTGCACCACAATAACATCTCTCACCGCTGAGGTTGTGGGTTCAAACAGGTTAGTACAAATACTGTATGTGGGAAAGTTTGCCGAGTTACTTGCACCACAATAACATCTCGCATCGCTGAGGTTGTGGGTTCAAACAGGTTAGTACAAATACTGTATGTGGGAAAGTTTGCTCAGTTACTTGCACCACAATAACATCTCGCATCGCTGAAGTTGTGGGTTCAAACAGGTTAGTACAAATACTGTATGTGGGAAAGTTTGCCGAGTTACTTGCACCACAATAACATCTCTCACCGCTGAGGTTGTGGTTTAAAACAGGTTAGTACAAATACTGTATGTGGGAAAGTTTGCTCAGTTACTTGCACCACAATAACATCTCGCATCGCTGAAGTTGTGGGTTCAAACAGGTTAGTACAAATACTGTATGTGGGAAAGTTTGCCGAGTTACTTGCACCACAATAATATCTCTCACCGCTGAAGTTGTGGTTTAAAACAGGATCGTACAAATACTGTATGTGGGAAAGTTTGCTCAGTTACTTGCACCACAATAACATCTCTCACCGCTGAGGTTGTGGGTTCAAACAGGTTAGTACAAATACTGTATGTGGGAAAGTTTGCCCAGTTACTTGCACCACAATAACATCTCGCATCGCTGAAGTTGTGGGTTCAAACAGGTTAGTACAAATACTGTATGTGGGAAAGTTTGCCCAGTTACTTGCACCACAATAACATCTCTCACCGCTGAGGTTGTGGGTTCAAACAGGTTAGTACAAATACTGTATGTGGGAAAGTTTGCCGAGTTACTTGCACCACAATAACATCTCTCACCGCTGAGGTTGTGGTTTAAAACAGGTTAGTACAAATACTGTATGTGGGAAAGTTTGCTCAGTTACTTGCACCACAATAACATCTCTCACCGCTGAGGTTGTGGGTTCAAACAGGTTAGTACAAATACTGTATGTTGGAAAGTTTGCCGAGTTACTTGCACCACAATAACATCTCGCATCGCTGAAGTTGTGGGTTCAAACAGGTTAGTACAAATACTGTATGTGGGAAAGTTTGCCGAGTTACTTGCACCACAATAACATCTCTCACCGCTGAGGTTGTGGTTTTAAAACAGGTTAGTACAAATACTGTATGTGGGAAAGTTTGCTCAGTTACTTGCACCACAATAACATCTCTCACCGCTGAGGTTGTGGTTTAAAACAGGTTAGTACAAATACTGTATGTGGGAAAGTTTGCCCAGTTACTTGCACCACAATAACATCTCGCATCGCTGAAGATGTGGGTTCAAACAGGTTAGTACAAATACTGTATGTGGGAAAGTTTGCCCAGTTACTTGCACCACAATAACATCTCTCACCGCTGAGGTTGTGGTTTAAAACAGGTTAGTACAAATACTGTATGTGGGAAAGTTTGCCGAGTTACTTGCACCACAATAACATCTCTCACCGCTGAGGTTGTGGTTTAAAACAGGTTAGTACAAATACTGTATGTGGGAAAGTTTGCTCAGTTACTTGCACCACAATAACATCTCTCACCGCTGAGGTTGTGTGTTCAAACAGGTTAGTACAAATACTGTATGTGGGAAAGTTTGCCCAGTTACTTGCACCACAATAACATCTCGCATCGCTGAAGTTGTGGGTTCAAACAGGTTAGTACAAATACTGTATGTGGGAAAGTTTGCCCAGTTACTTGCACCACAATAACATCTCTCACCGCTGAGGTTGTGGGTTCAAACAGGTTAGTACAAATACTGTATGTGGGAAAGTTTGCCGAGTTACTTGCACCACAATAACATCTCGCATCGCTGAAGTTGTGGTTTAAAACAGGTTAGTACAAAAACTGTATGTGGGAAAGTTTGCCCAGTTACTTGCACCACAATAACATCTCTCACCGCTGAGGTTGTGGTTTAAAACAGGTTAGTACAAATACTGTATGTGGGAAAGTTTGCTCAGTTACTTGCACCACAATAACATCTCTCACCGCTGAGGTTGTGGGTTCAAACAGGTTATTACAAATACTGTATGTGGGAAAGTTTGCCGAGTTACTTGCACCACAATAACATCTCTCACCGCTGAGGTTGTGGGTTCAAACAGGTTAGTACAAATACTGTATGTGGGAAAGTTTGCTCAGTTACTTGCACCACAATAACATCTCTCACCGCTGAAGTTGTGGTTTCAAACAGGTTAGTACAAATACTGTATGTGGGAAAGTTTGCTCAGTTACTTGCACCACAATAACATCTCTCACCGCTGAGGTTGTGGTTTAAAACAGGTTAGTACAAATACTGTATGTGGGAAAGTTTGCCCAGTTACTTGCACCACAATAACATCTCGCATCGCTGAAGTTGTGGGTTCAAACAGGTTAGTACAAAAACTGTATGTGGGAAAGTTTGCCCAGTTACTTGCACCACAATAACATCTCTCACCGCTGAGGTTGTGGTTTAAAACAGGTTAGTACAAATACTGTATGTGGGAAAGTTTGCTCAGTTACTTGCACCACAATAACATTTCTCACCGCTGAGGTTGTGGTTCAAACAGGTTAGTACAAATACTGTATGTGAGAAAGTTTGCTCAGTTACTTGCACCACAATAACATCTCTCACCGCTGAGGTTGTGGTTTAAAACAGGTTAGTACAAATACTGTATGTGGGAAAGTTTGCCGAGTTACTTGCACCACAATAACATCTCGCATCGCTGAAGTTGTGGTTCAAACAGGTTAGTACAAATACTGTATGTGAGAAAGTTTGCTCAGTTACTTGCCCCACAATAACATCTCTCACCGCTGAGGTTGTGGTTTAAAACAGGTTAGTACAAATACTGTATGTGGGAAAGTTTGCCGAGTTACTTGCCACAGAATAACAAATCTCATCGCTGATGTTGTGGGTTCAAACAGCTTAGTCAAAATACTGTATGAGAGAATGATTGCCCAGTTACTTGCACCGCAATAACATTTCTCACTACTGAGGTTATAGGTTCAAACAGCTTAGTCCAAATATTGTATGAGAGAAAGATTGCCCAGTTACTTGCACCGCAATAACATTTCTCACTACTGAGGTTATAGGTTCAAACAGCTTAGTCCAAATATTGTATGAGAGAAAGATTGCCCAGTTACTTGCACCGCAATAACATTTCTCACTACTGAGGTTATAGGTTCAAACAGCTTAGTCCAAATATTGTATGAGAGAAAGATTGTCCAGTTACTTGCTCTGCAATAACATTTCTCACTACTGAGGTTATAGGTTCAAACAGCTTAGTCCAAATATTGTATGAGAGAAAGATTGCCCAGTTACTTGCCACAGAATAACAAATCTCATCGCTGATGTTGTGGGTTCAAACAGCTTAGTCCAAATATTGTATGAGAGAAAGATTGTCCAGTTACTTGCTCTGCAATAACATTTCTCACTACTGAGGTTATAGGTTCAAACAGCTTAGTCCAAATATTGTATGAGAGAAAGATTGCCCAGTTACTTGCCACAGAATAACAAATCTCATCGCTGATGTTGTGGGTTCAAACAGCTTAGTCCAAATATTGTATGAGAGAAAGATTGTCCAGTTACTTGCTCTGCAATAACATTTCTCACTACTGAGGTTATAGGTTCAAACAGCTTAGTCCAAATATTGTATGAGAGAAAGATTGCCCAGTTACTTGCCACAGAATAACAAATCTCATCGCTGATGTTGTGGGTTCAAACAGCTTAGTCCAAATATTGTATGAGAGAAAGATTGTCCAGTTACTTGCCACAGAATAACAAATCTCATCGCTGATGTTGTGGGTTCAAACAGCTTAGTCAAAATACTGTATGAGAGAAAGATTGTCCAGTTACTTGCTCTGCAATAACATCTCTCACTGCTGAGGTTATAGGTTCAAACAGCTTAGTCCAAATATTGTATGAGAGAAAGATTGCCCAGTTACTTGCCACAGAATAACAAATCTCATCGCTGATGTTGTGGGTTCAAACAGCTTAGTCCAAATATTGTATGAGAGAAAGATTGTCCAGTTACTTGCTCTGCAATAACATTTCTCACTACTGAGGTTATAGGTTCAAACAGCTTAGTCCAAATATTGTATGAGAGAAAGATTGTCCAGTTACTTGCTCTGCAATAACATTTCTCACTACTGAGGTTATAGGTTCAAACAGCTTAGTCCAAATATTGTATGAGAGAAAGATTGCCCAGTTACTTGCCACAGAATAACAAATCTCATCGCTGATGTTGTGGGTTCAAACAGCTTAGTCCAAATATTGTATGAGAGAAAGATTGTCCAGTTACTTGCTCTGCAATAACATCTCTCACCGCTGAGGTTGTGGTTTAAAACAGGTTAGTACAAATACTGTATGTGGGAGAGTTTTCTCAGTTACTTGCACCACAATAACATCTCTCACCGCTGAGGTTGTGGGTTCAAACAGGTTAGTACAAATACTGTATGTGAGAAAGTTTGCTCAGTTACTTGCACCACAATAACATCTCGCATCGCTGAGGTTGTGGTTTAAAACAGGTTAGTAGAAATACTGTATGTGGGAAAGTTTGCCCAGTTACTTGCACCACAATAACATCTCTCACCGCTGAGGTTGTGGTTTAAAACAGGTTAGTACAAATACTGTATGTGGGAAAGTTTGCTCAGTTACTTGCACCACAATAACATCTCTCACCGCTGAGGTTGTGGTTTAAAACAGGTTAGTACAAATACTGTATGTGGGAAAGTTTGCCCAGTTACTTGCACCACAATAACATCTCTCACCGCTGAGGTTGTGGGTTCAAACAGGTTAGTACAAATACTGTATGTGGGAAAGTTTGCCCAGTTACTTGCACCACAATAACATCTCGCATCGCTGAGGTTGTGGGTTCAAACAGGTTAGTACAAATACTGTATGTGGGAAAGTTTGCCCAGTTACTTGCACCACAATAACATCTCGCATCGCTGAAGTTGTGGGTTCAAACAGGTTAGTACAAATACTGTATGTGGGAAAGTTTGCTCAGTTACTTGCACCACAATAACATCTCTCACCGCTGAGGTTGTGGTTTAAAACAGGTTAGTACAAATACTGTATGTGGGAAAGTTTGCTCAGTTACTTGCACCACAATAACATCTCTCACCGCTGAGGTTGTGGTTTAAAACAGGTTAGTACAAATACTGTATGTGGGAAAGTTTGCCCAGTTACTTGCACCACAATAACATCTCTCACCGCTGAGGTTGTGGGTTCAAACAGGTTAGTACAAATACTGTATGTGGGAAAGTTTGCCGAGTTACTTGCACCACAATAACATCTCGCATCGCTGAGGTTGTGGGTTCAAACAGGTTAGTACAAATACTGTATGTGGGAAAGTTTGCCGAGTTACTTACACCACAATAACATCTCGCATCGCTGAAGTTGTGGGTTCAAACAGGTTAGTACAAATACTGTATGTGGGAAAGTTTGCCGAGTTACTTGCACCACAATAACATCTCTCACCGCTGAGGTTGTGGTTTAAAACAGGATCGTACAAATACTGTATGTGGGAAAGTTTGCTCAGTTACTTGCACCACAATAACATCTCTCACCGCTGAGGTTGTGGGTTCAAACAGGTTAGTACAAATACTGTATGTGGGAAAGTTTGCCCAGTTACTTGCACCACAATAACATCTCGCATCGCTGAAGTTGTGGGTTCAAACAGGTTAGTACAAATACTGTATGTGGGAAAGTTTGCCCAGTTACTTGCACCACAATAACATCTCTCACCGCTGAGGTTGTGGGTTCAAACAGGTTAGTACAAATACTGTATGTGGGAAAGTTTGCCGAGTTACTTGCACCACAATAACATCTCTCACCGCTGAGGTTGTGGGTTCAAACAGGTTAGTACAAATACTGTATGTGGGAAAGTTTGCCGAGTTACTTGCTCCACAATAACATCTCGCATCGCTGAGGTTGTGGGTTCAAACAGGTTAGTACAAATACTGTATGTGGGAAAGTTTGCCGAGTTACTTGCACCACAATAACATCTCTCACCGCTGAGGTTGTGGTTTAAAACAGGTTAGTACAAATACTGTATGTGGGAAAGTTTGCTCAGTTACTTGCACCACAATAACATCTCTCACCGCTGAGGTTGTGGTTTAAAACAGGTTAGTACAAATACTGTATGTGGGAAAGTTTGCTCAGTTACTTGCACCACAATAACATCTCTCACCGCTGAGGTTGTGGGTTCAAACAGGTTAGTACAAATACTGTATGTGGGAAAGTTTGCCGAGTTACTTGCCACAGAATAACAAATCTCATCGCTGATGTTGTGGGTTCAAACAGCTTAGTCAAAATACTGTATGAGAGAATGATTGCCCAGTTACTTGCACCGCAATAACATTTCTCACTACTGAGGTTATAGGTTCAAACAGCTTAGTCCAAATATTGTATGAGAGAAAGATTGCCCAGTTACTTGCACCGCAATAACATTTCTCACTACTGAGGTTATAGGTTCAAACAGCTTAGTCCAAATATTGTATGAGAGAAAGATTGCCCAGTTACTTGCACCGCAATAACATTTCTCACTACTGAGGTTATAGGTTCAAACAGCTTAGTCCAAATATTGTATGAGAGAAAGATTGTCCAGTTACTTGCTCTGCAATAACATTTCTCACTACTGAGGTTATAGGTTCAAACAGCTTAGTCCAAATATTGTATGAGAGAAAGATTGCCCAGTTACTTGCCACAGAATAACAAATCTCATCGCTGATGTTGTGGGTTCAAACAGCTTAGTCCAAATATTGTATGAGAGAAAGATTGTCCAGTTACTTGCTCTGCAATAACATTTCTCACTACTGAGGTTATAGGTTCAAACAGCTTAGTCCAAATATTGTATGAGAGAAAGATTGCCCAGTTACTTGCCACAGAATAACAAATCTCATCGCTGATGTTGTGGGTTCAAACAGCTTAGTCCAAATATTGTATGAGAGAAAGATTGTCCAGTTACTTGCTCTGCAATAACATTTCTCACTACTGAGGTTATAGGTTCAAACAGCTTAGTCCAAATATTGTATGAGAGAAAGATTGCCCAGTTACTTGCCACAGAATAACAAATCTCATCGCTGATGTTGTGGGTTCAAACAGCTTAGTCCAAATATTGTATGAGAGAAAGATTGTCCAGTTACTTGCCACAGAATAACAAATCTCATCGCTGATGTTGTGGGTTCAAACAGCTTAGTCAAAATACTGTATGAGAGAAAGATTGTCCAGTTACTTGCTCTGCAATAACATCTCTCACTGCTGAGGTTATAGGTTCAAACAGCTTAGTCCAAATATTGTATGAGAGAAAGATTGCCCAGTTACTTGCCACAGAATAACAAATCTCATCGCTGATGTTGTGGGTTCAAACAGCTTAGTCCAAATATTGTATGAGAGAAAGATTGTCCAGTTACTTGCTCTGCAATAACATTTCTCACTACTGAGGTTATAGGTTCAAACAGCTTAGTCCAAATATTGTATGAGAGAAAGATTGTCCAGTTACTTGCTCTGCAATAACATTTCTCACTACTGAGGTTATAGGTTCAAACAGCTTAGTCCAAATATTGTATGAGAGAAAGATTGCCCAGTTACTTGCCACAGAATAACAAATCTCATCGCTGATGTTGTGGGTTCAAACAGCTTAGTCCAAATATTGTATGAGAGAAAGATTGTCCAGTTACTTGCTCTGCAATAACATCTCTCACCGCTGAGGTTGTGGTTTAAAACAGGTTAGTACAAATACTGTATGTGGGAGAGTTTTCTCAGTTACTTGCACCACAATAACATCTCTCACCGCTGAGGTTGTGGGTTCAAACAGGTTAGTACAAATACTGTATGTGAGAAAGTTTGCTCAGTTACTTGCACCACAATAACATCTCGCATCGCTGAGGTTGTGGTTTAAAACAGGTTAGTAGAAATACTGTATGTGGGAAAGTTTGCCCAGTTACTTGCACCACAATAACATCTCTCACCGCTGAGGTTGTGGTTTAAAACAGGTTAGTACAAATACTGTATGTGGGAAAGTTTGCTCAGTTACTTGCACCACAATAACATCTCTCACCGCTGAGGTTGTGGTTTAAAACAGGTTAGTACAAATACTGTATGTGGGAAAGTTTGCCCAGTTACTTGCACCACAATAACATCTCTCACCGCTGAGGTTGTGGGTTCAAACAGGTTAGTACAAATACTGTATGTGGGAAAGTTTGCCCAGTTACTTGCACCACAATAACATCTCGCATCGCTGAGGTTGTGGGTTCAAACAGGTTAGTACAAATACTGTATGTGGGAAAGTTTGCCCAGTTACTTGCACCACAATAACATCTCGCATCGCTGAAGTTGTGGGTTCAAACAGGTTAGTACAAATACTGTATGTGGGAAAGTTTGCTCAGTTACTTGCACCACAATAACATCTCTCACCGCTGAGGTTGTGGTTTAAAACAGGTTAGTACAAATACTGTATGTGGGAAAGTTTGCTCAGTTACTTGCACCACAATAACATCTCTCACCGCTGAGGTTGTGGTTTAAAACAGGTTAGTACAAATACTGTATGTGGGAAAGTTTGCCCAGTTACTTGCACCACAATAACATCTCTCACCGCTGAGGTTGTGGGTTCAAACAGGTTAGTACAAATACTGTATGTGGGAAAGTTTGCCGAGTTACTTGCACCACAATAACATCTCGCATCGCTGAGGTTGTGGGTTCAAACAGGTTAGTACAAATACTGTATGTGGGAAAGTTTGCCGAGTTACTTACACCACAATAACATCTCGCATCGCTGAAGTTGTGGGTTCAAACAGGTTAGTACAAATACTGTATGTGGGAAAGTTTGCCGAGTTACTTGCACCACAATAACATCTCTCACCGCTGAGGTTGTGGTTTAAAACAGGATCGTACAAATACTGTATGTGGGAAAGTTTGCTCAGTTACTTGCACCACAATAACATCTCTCACCGCTGAGGTTGTGGGTTCAAACAGGTTAGTACAAATACTGTATGTGGGAAAGTTTGCCCAGTTACTTGCACCACAATAACATCTCGCATCGCTGAAGTTGTGGGTTCAAACAGGTTAGTACAAATACTGTATGTGGGAAAGTTTGCCCAGTTACTTGCACCACAATAACATCTCTCACCGCTGAGGTTGTGGGTTCAAACAGGTTAGTACAAATACTGTATGTGGGAAAGTTTGCCGAGTTACTTGCACCACAATAACATCTCTCACCGCTGAGGTTGTGGGTTCAAACAGGTTAGTACAAATACTGTATGTGGGAAAGTTTGCCGAGTTACTTGCTCCACAATAACATCTCGCATCGCTGAGGTTGTGGGTTCAAACAGGTTAGTACAAATACTGTATGTGGGAAAGTTTGCCGAGTTACTTGCACCACAATAACATCTCTCACCGCTGAGGTTGTGGTTTAAAACAGGTTAGTACAAATACTGTATGTGGGAAAGTTTGCTCAGTTACTTGCACCACAATAACATCTCTCACCGCTGAGGTTGTGGTTTAAAACAGGTTAGTACAAATACTGTATGTGGGAAAGTTTGCTCAGTTACTTGCACCACAATAACATCTCTCACCGCTGAGGTTGTGGGTTCAAACAGGTTAGTACAAATACTGTATGTGGGAAAGTTTGCCCAGTTACTTGCACCACAATAACATCTCGCATCGCTGAAGTTGTGGGTTCAAACAGGTTAGTACAAATACTGTATGTGGGAAAGTTTGCTCAGTTACTTGCACCACAATAACATCTCTCACCGCTGAGGTTGTGGTTTAAAACAGGTTAGTACAAATACTGTATGTGGGAAAGTTTGCTCAGTTACTTGCACCACAATAACATCTCTCACCGCTGAGGTTGTGGTTTAAAACAGGTTAGTACAAATACTGTATGTGGGAAAGTTTGCCGAGTTACTTGCACCACAATAACATCTCGCATCGCTGAAGTTGTGGGTTCAAACAGGTTAGTACAAATACTGTATGTGGGAAAGTTTGCCGAGTTACTTGCACCACAATAACATCTCTCACCGCTGAGGTTGTGGTTTAAAACAGGTTAGTACAAATACTGTATGTGGGAAAGTTTGCCCAGTTACTTGCACCACAATAACATCTCTCACCGCTGAGGTTGTGGTTTAAAACAGGTTAGTACAAATACTGTATGTGGGAAAGTTTGCTCAGTTACTTGCACCACAATAACATCTCTCACCGCTGAGGTTGTGTGTTCAAACAGGTTAGTACAAATACTGTATGTGGGAAAGTTTGCCCAGTTACTTGCACCACAATAACATCTCGCATCGCTGAAGTTGTGGGTTCAAACAGGTTAGTACAAATACTGTATGTGGGAAAGTTTGCCGAGTTACTTGCACCAGAATAACATCTCTCACCGCTGAGGTTGTGGGTTCAAACAGGTTAGTACAAATACTGTATGTGGGAAAGTTTGCCCAGTTACTTGCACCACAATAACATCTCTCACCGCTGAGGTTGTGGTTTAAAACAGGTTAGTACAAATACTGTATGTGGGAAAGTTTGCTCAGTTACTTGCACCACAATAACATCTCTCACCGCTGAGGTTGTGGGTTCAAACAGGTTAGTACAAATACTGTATGTGGGAAAGTTTGCCCAGTTACTTGCACCACAATAACATCTCGCATCGCTGAAGTTGTGGGTTCAAACAGGTTAGTACAAATACTGTATGTGGGAAAGTTTGCCCAGTTACTTGCACCACAATAACATCTCTCACCGCTGAGGTTGTGGGTTCAAACAGGTTAGTACAAATACTGTATGTGGGAAAGTTTGCCGAGTTACTTGCACCACAATAACATCTCGCATCGCTGAAGTTGTGGTTTAAAACAGGTTAGTACAAAAACTGTATGTGGGAAAGTTTGCCCAGTTACTTGCACCACAATAACATCTCTCACCGCTGAGGTTGTGGTTTAAAACAGGTTAGTACAAATACTGTATGTGGGAAAGTTTGCTCAGTTACTTGCACCACAATAACATCTCTCACCGCTGAGGTTGTGGTTTAAAACAGGTTAGTACAAATACTGTATGTGGGAAAGTTTGCTCAGTTACTTGCACCACAATAACATCTCTCACCGCTGAGGTTGTGGGTTCAAACAGGTTAGTACAAATACTGTATGTGGGAAAGTTTGCCCAGTTACTTGCACCACAATAACATCTCTCACCGCTGAGGTTGTGGTTTAAAACAGGTTAGTACAAATACTGTATGTGGGAAAGTTTGCCCAGTTACTTGCACCACAATAACATCTCGCATCGCTGAAGTTGTGGGTTCAAACAGGTTAGTACAAATACTGTATGTGGGAAAATTTGCCGAGTTACTTGCACCACAATAACATCTCTCACCGCTGAGGTTGTGGTTTAAAACAGGATCGTACAAATACTGTATGTGGGAAAGTTTGCTCAGTTACTTGCACCACAATAACATCTCTCACCGCTGAGGTTGTGGTTTAAAACAGGTTAGTACAAATACTGTATGTGGGAAAGTTTGCCCAGTTACTTGCAACACAATAACATCTCGCATCGCTGAAGTTGTGGGTTCAAACAGGTTAGTACAAAAACTGTATGTGGGAAAGTTTGCCCAGTTACTTGCACCACAATAACATCTCTCACCGCTGAGGTTGTGGGTTCAAACAGGTTTGTACAGATACTGTATGTGGGAAAGTTTGCTCAGTTACTTGCACCACAATAACATCTCTCACCGCTGAGGTTGTGGTTTAAAACAGGTTAGTACAAATACTGTATGTGGGAAAGTTTGCCCAGTTACTTGCACCACAATAACATTTCTCACCGCTGAGGTTGTGGTTTAAAACAGGTTAGTACAAATACTGTATGTGGGAAAGTTTGCCCAGTTACTTGCACCACAATAACATCTCTCACCGCTGAGGTTGTGGTTTAAAACAGGTTAGTACAAATACTGTATGTGGGAAAGTTTGCCCAGTTACTTGCACCACAATAACATCTCTCACCGCTGAGGTTGTGGTTTAAAACAGGTTAGTACAAATACTGTATGTGGGAAAGTTTGCTCAGTTACTTGCACCACAATAACATTTCTCACCGCTGAGGTTGTGGTTCAAACAGGTTAGTACAAATACTGTATGTGAGAAAGTTTGCTCAGTTACTTGCACCACAATAACATCTCTCACCGCTGAGGTTGTGGTTTAAAACAGGTTAGTACAAATACTGTATGTGGGAAAGTTTGCTCAGTTACTTGCACCACAATAACATCTCTCACCGCTGAGGTTGTGGGTTCAAACAGGTTAGTACAAATACTGTATGTGAGAAAGTTTGCTCAGTTACTTGCCCCACAATAACATCTCTCACCGCTGAGGTTGTGGTTTAAAACAGGTTAGTACAAAAACTGTATGTGAGAAAGTTTGCCCAGTTACTTGCACCACAATAACATCTCTCACCGCTGAGGTTGTGGGTTCAAACAGGTTAGTACAAATACTGTATGTGGGAAAGTTTGCTCAGTTACTTGCACCACAATAACATCTCTCACCGCTGAGGTTGTGGTTTAAAACAGGTTAGTACAAATACTGTATGTGGGAAAGTTTGCTCAGTTACTTGCACCACAATAACATTTGTCACCGCTGAGGTTGTGGTTCAAACAGGTTAGTACAAATACTGTATGTGAGAAAGTTTGCTCAGTTACTTGCACCACAATAACATCTCTCACCGCTGAGGTTGTGGTTTAAAACAGGTTAGTACAAATACTGTATGTGGGAAAGTTTGCTCAGTTACTTGCACCACAATAACATCTCTCACCGCTGAGGTTGTGGGTTCAAACAGGTTAGTACAAATACTGTATGTGAGAAAGTTTGCTCAGTTACTACTGTATGTGAGAAAGTTTGCTCAGTTACTTGCCCCACAATAACATCTCTCACCGCTGAGGTTGTGGTTTAAAACAGGTTAGTACAAAAACTGTATGTGGGAAAGTTTGCCCAGTTACTTGCACCACAATAACATCTCTCACTGCTGAGGTTGTGGGTTCAAACAGGTTAGTACAAATACTGTATGTGGGAAAGTTTGCTCAGTTACTTGCACCACAATAACATCTCTCACCGCTGAGGTTGTGGTTTAAAACAGGTTAGTACAAATACTGTATGTGGGAAAGTTTGCTCAGTTACTTGCACCACAATAACATTTGTCACCGCTGAGGTTGTGGTTCAAACAGGTTAGTACAAATACTGTATGTGAGAAAGTTTGCTCAGTTACTTGCACCACAATAACATCTCTCACCGCTGAGGTTGTGGTTTAAAACAGGTTAGTACAAATACTGTATGTGGGAAAGTTTGCTCAGTTACTTGCACCACAATAACATCTCTCACCGCTGAGGTTGTGGGTTCAAACAGGTTAGTACAAATACTGTATGTGAGAAAGTTTGCTCAGTTACTTGCCCCACAATAACATCTCTCACCGCTGAGGTTGTGGTTTAAAACAGGTTAGTACAAATTCTGTATGTGGGAAAGTTTGCCGAGTTACTTGCCACAGAATAACAAATCTCATCGCTGATGTTGTGGGTTCAAACAGCTTAGTCAAAATACTGTATGAGAGAATGATTGCCCAGTTACTTGCACCGCAATAACATTTCTCACTACTGAGGTTATAGGTTCAAACAGCTTAGTCCAAATATTGTATGAGAGAAAGATTGCCCAGTTACTTGCACCGCAATAACATTTCTCACTACTGAGGTTATAGGTTCAAACAGCTTAGTCCAAATATTGTATGAGAGAAAGATTGCCCAGTTACTTGCACCGCAATAACATTTCTCACTACTGAGGTTATAGGTTCAAACAGCTTAGTCCAAATATTGTATGAGAGAAAGATTGTCCAGTTACTTGCTCTGCAATAACATTTCTCACTACTGAGGTTATAGGTTCAAACAGCTTAGTCCGAATATTGTATGAGAGAAAGATTGCCCAGTTACTTGCCACAGAATAACAAATCTCATCGCTGATGTTGTGGGTTCAAACAGCTTAGTCCAAATATTGTATGAGAGAAAGATTGTCCAGTTACTTGCTCTGCAATAACATTTCTCACTACTGAGGTTATAGGTTCAAACAGCTTAGTCCAAATATTGTATGAGAGAAAGATTGCCCAGTTACTTGCCACAGAATAACAAATCTCATCGCTGATGTTGTGGGTTCAAACAGCTTAGTCCAAATATTGTATGAGAGAAAGATTGTCCAGTTACTTGCTCTGCAATAACATTTCTCACTACTGAGGTTATAGGTTCAAACAGCTTAGTCCAAATATTGTATGAGAGAAAGATTGCCCAGTTACTTGCCACAGAATAACAAATCTCATCGCTGATGTTGTGGGTTCAAACAGCTTAGTATAAATATTGTATGAGAGAAAGATTGTCCAGTTACTTGCCACAGAATAACAAATCTCATCGCTGATGTTGTGGGTTCAAACAGCTTAGTCAAAATACTGTATGAGAGAAAGATTGTCCAGTTACTTGCTCTGCAATAACATCTCTCACTGCTGAGGTTATAGGTTCAAACAGCTTAGTCCAAATATTGTATGAGAGAAAGATTGCCCAGTTACTTGCCACAGAATAACAAATCTCATCGCTGATGTTGTGGGTTCAAACAGCTTAGTCCAAATATTGTATGAGAGAAAGATTGTCCAGTTACTTGCTCTGCAATAACATTTCTCACTACTGAGGTTATAGGTTCAAACAGCTTAGTCCAAATATTGTATGAGAGAAAGATTGTCCAGTTACTTGCTCTGCAATAACATTTCTCACTACTGAGGTTATAGGTTCAAACAGCTTAGTCCGAATATTGTATGAGAGAAAGATTGCCCAGTTACTTGCCACAGAATAACACATCTCATCGCTGATGTTGTGGGTTCAAACAGCTTAGTCCAAATATTGTATGAGAGAAAGATTGTCCAGTTACTTGCTCTGCAATAACATTTCTTACTACTGAGGTTATAGGTTCAAACAGCTTAGTCCAAATATTGTATGAGAGAAAGATTGCCCAGTTACTTGCCACAGAATAACAAATCTCATCGCTGATGTTGTGGGTTCAAACAGCTTAGTCCAAATATTGTATGAGAGAAAGATTGTCCAGTTACTTGCCACAGAATAGCAAATCTCATCGCTGATGTTGTGGGTTCAAACAGCTTAGTCAAAATACTGTATGAGAGAAAGATTGTCCAGTTACTTGCTCTGCAATAACATCTCTCACTGCTGAGGTTATAGGTTCAAACAGCTTAGTCCAAATATTGTATGAGAGAAAGATTGCCCAGTTACTTGCCACAGAATAACAAATCTCATTGCTGATGTTGTGGGTTCAAACAGCTTAGTCCAAATATTGTATGAGAGAAAGATTGTCCAGTTACTTGCTCTGCAATAACATTTCTCACTACTGAGGTTATAGGTTCAAACAGCTTAGTCCAAATATTGTATGAGAGAAAGATTGTCCAGTTACTTGCTCTGCAATAACATTTCTCACTACTGAGGTTATAGGTTCAAACAGCTTAGTCCAAATATTGTATGAGAGAAAGATTGCCCAGTTACTTGCCACAGAATAACAAATCTCATCGCTGATGTTGTGGGTTCAAACAGCTTAGTCCAAATATTGTATGAGAGAAAGATTGTCCAGTTACTTGCTCTGCAATAACATTTCTCACTACTGAGGTTATAGGTTCAAACAGCTTAGTCCAAATATTGTATGAGAGAAAGATTGCCCAGTTACTTGCCACAGAATAACAAATCTCATCGCTGATGTTGTGGGTTCAAACAGCTTAGTCCAAATATTGTATGAGAGAAAGATTGCCCAGTTACTTGCCACAGAATAGCAAATCTCATCGCTGATGTTGTGGGTTCAAACAGCTTAGTCAAAATACTGTATGAGAGAAAGATTGTCCAGTTACTTGCTCTGCAATAACATCTCTCACTGCTGAGGTTATAGGTTCAAACAGCTTAGTCCAAATATTGTATGAGAGAAAGATTGTCCAGTTACTTGCTCTGCAATAACACCTCTCACTGCTGAGGTTGTGGGTCAAACAGCTTAGTCAATATACTGTATGTGTATTTGCTATAAAGTCGTCAATAGTTTGAGTCAGACTGAAAAAAAAAAAAATTGAAAAAAAGATACCTGTCAGATAGCAACAATCTGTCAAGCATATCACTAGATTTACTTGCAGAAGCAATCAGTTTTTACAATAGAAAAATCACATATCATGCCAATTTAAAATCTAAAATTGGCTAAAAACATGTTTTCCCAATAAATCATGGCTGTATATACGCAATAACCCCATATTACCAAAAGGATATTAATTAAAAAATGCCAAAATTATATATTGAATTAGATGTTGTCGTACTGTTCAGCCAATGAAATCGCTAATTTTTTTCAAAACAGAACGTTCCATTTCACATAGAAACTACAATTTTCCATTCCTTGAAAAGTAGAACGTTCTTTCTTGGACCGACTGAATACTTCTGAAGCTGCAAAGACGAATTCTACATTTTTTACAACGGTAGCGAATCCACGTGACCTTATGCGAAATATCGAAGGAAAAGTGCCCGTTTCTGGTAACATTTTTGCAGATAACTTTAAAATTTACATTTTATGAAAAATCACAAACAATAACAAACACCGTCTAAACCATCGGTGCTATTTACTGGCATTTTTTTGCGAAATGTGCAACGGCATATTTTTGTAAATTTCACCACTTCATTTTTCAACTTAGCAAAGTTCGCCGTTGCACTTTTTGGAATTACTACGATCTTCGTTTGACCTCTTAGTCAGTTTAGTTTAAACTTATTTATTTTACTTCGATTGTGAAACAAGTTACGTTCGAAGTCTTCCGTGGCAGAAACCAGTACTAAGTTTATGCGAAAAATGTGTCTTACACTCATAACCGTGACGGGGTATTGAACCCACGACTCTTCAATCATGGACCCGGTGCTTTACCATTGGATCACGTGCTCCACCAAATAGCAACGATAGATTCATCTTCATACAGAACGGCGGTCGTCTTTGTTTTGTGAATTTTCATGAAATATTAAAAAAGTGATTCTCAAAATTGTTACCTGTAGCGTGCACTTTTCGTTTAATTTTTACACCAGTCCATTTCGATTCACTGCCGTATACAACTACATAAATGATTGAAATCGATCAAATTCTCATTCAATTTCACTGGCGAACATGCACCCTCAATCGCTTTAATACAGTAAAAACTTACGAAGAGCGCGAAATAATTATTTTTTAATAAACAGTGATAACGCGCACGCTATCATGTTTGTGTCTGTCAATCAATGTTCGGTTCTTTCATGTGCTTAATTCTATAAATAAAGATTATGCAACAAGGCAATGACTGGTAACCAGGAACGAGTCCATAGATCAACATCTAAGCCTGTAAGAAGTTACATGGACTTTTTTACTGGCGATTCTGAACGATTCATGTACAAACTACAAAGCCGCGCAAGCTATGCTTAGAAACGACATGAGTAAACATCAAATTTCAAACGTCAATCATCTCAGATTTCATCGTAGCTCCGCCCAGAGTCAGTTACATGACGTCAAACTGTCAATCAAATGACGTTGTTAACACTTAGTCAGCTCACTGCGGCCGCTCCAATTGAGTTTCTTAATTGTTAAAAGAATACTTACTATTACATGGGATTTCTTAACTCTGGCTATTCGCCTTTGTTTGACTAAAATATATTTTCTCTTAAAATTGCAGTATAGTTTGTGACGTATTATATCCGTCACGTGTTTTCATTTTGATTTCAAATTGATCCGTTATACAGGTTTACACGTGCTAACAATGTTTCATCTTAGAAAGAGTCCAAATGACAATGCAAAGGTTGTCAAGCAGTATTTAAATGCTGTCTATTTTTAGAATGTAAATTTCGTTCCGAGTTTACCACTCCAATTTAAATATCGATTTTGTCACGTTTTGGTAGATTTGACATACCAAACCTTTTCGGATTTCATTTATTAATGACAATGTCCTTCATGATTCCGAGGGGATGTTCCGCTAACATCTCGATAATACAACCGATAAAAATAAAACCGTACACTGTCTTTTTCCACGGAGTAATATAAACTAATGTAAAATGTTTCATTTGGTATAGATTTTTTTTGTGTGTTTTTTTTTATTTTTTTTTTATGAAATATCGCTTTCACAAAAACTATAACTAGGTATAGGTTAAAATTATAAGGCGAAAAATTCCAACCAGCTAAGTTGTTGATTTACCTTTTCGTTCCTGGAGCAAGTTCATTGGCTTGGGAAGTATGTCAACATTTGCAGACAGTCGTGACATTCTCTGTAAACTGGCTGAGACAGTAGGCCAACATCTAAATCCAAAAACATCTCAGACAGTTCGTTTACCAGTACATGTAAGTCAACGAAGTGTGTAAACTACATTTTATCTTTAAGTAAGACAAATTAATGACACAAACCAATTCAGCTATAAACAAATAAACACATGCATTTAGTCTTGATTATATGTCACGCTTGTTTCTAAAAAGAGATAAAACGTCGGACTATTTTCTCCTATATATTTTATTATTTGAAATGGAATTACATTAACGCTTTTAATTGGCTGAGCCAGACCAATCTCCTGCCATTGCTATCAATTCAGAATGAATGTTGTTTTAAGGCGTACCAAACAGTTTAGGTCATTTAAAAAAATTACATCAACAAATGAATATGCAGAATGAACCTAGAACTTAGATGCCAGAAAATTCTGTCGTTTTACTCAAATTGTCACTTCTTACGACATGCATGAGCCACCGTAATCCTATTCTTGCACTTATTAATATGGCTCCCTGATACCGCAGAGGGGTTGGTAATATAAACACAATAGTGAACATGACAAAAAATTATAAATGAATATTACACCCATTCGGAGAATTCCTATCCCTCTGCAGAGACCGACAGTGACTCTATTCTTACTCGGAAACGCACGGGTTTATCATTTGAGAAATCTATCCTGTTTTTGTTATTTTTTATAAACGTGATACTTATCTTAAAGGAACACTCGGCAATATTTAAATAGATTGTATTCGTATTTATGTGACACGTATCTTAAAAGGACACTCAGCAATGTTTAAACAGATTGTATTCGTATTTATGTGACACGTATCTTAAAGGAATACTCGGCAATATTGATATCGATTTTATTCGTATTTATGTGACACGTATCTTAAAGGGTCAATCGGCAATGTTTAAATAGATTGTATTCGTATTTATGTGCCACGTATCTTAAAGGAATACTCGGCAATATTAAAATCGATTTTATTCGTATTTATATGACACGTATCTTACGGGACACACGGTAATGTTTAAATAGATTGTATTAGTGGTTATGTAACATGCACTTTAAAGGAACACTCGGCAATATTTAAATAGATTGTATTCGTATTTATGTGACACGTTTCTTAAAGGGACAGTCGGTAATGTTTAAACAGATTGTATTCGTATTTATGTGACACGTATCTTAAAGGAATACTCGGCAATATTGATATCGATTTTCTTCGTATTTATGTGACACGTATCTTAAAGGGACACTCGGCAATGTTTAAATAGATTGTATTCGTATTTATGTGACACGTTTCTGAAAGGAATACTCGGCAATATTGAAATCGATTTTATTCGTATTTATGTGACACGTATCTTAAAGTATTTATGTGACACGTATCTTAAAGGAATACTCGGCAATATTGATATCGATTTTCTTCGTATTTATGTGACACATATCTTAAAGGGCCAATCGGCAATGTTTAAATAGATTGTACTCGTATTTATGTGACACGTTTGTTAAAGGGACACTCAGCAATGTTTAAATAGATTGTATTCGTATTAATGTGAGATATACTTTAAAAGGACATTCAGCAATGTTTAAGTAGATCGCATTCGTAATTATGTGAAACGCACTTAAAAGCGGCATTCGGCAATGTTTTAATATATTATATTCGTATTTATGTGACACATATCTTATAGGAGTACTCGGCGATATTGAAATCGATTTTATTCGTTTTTATGTGACAGGCACTTTAAAGGGACATTTGGTAATGTTTAAATAGATTTTATTCGTATTTATGTGACACGTATCTTAAAGGGACACTCTGTAATGTTTAAATATATTGTATTCGTATCTATGTGAAACGCACTTTAAATGACATTCGGCAATGTTTAAATATATTGTATTCGTATTTATGTGACAAGTATCTTAAAGGAATACTCAGCAATGTTGAAATCGATTTTATTCGTATTTATGTGACACGTTCTTTTAAGGGACACACGGCAATGTTAAAATATATTGTATTCGTATTTATGTGACAAGTATCTTAAAGGAAAACTCGGCAATACTTAAATCGATTGTATTCGTATTTATGTGACACGTATCTTAAAGGAATACCCGGCAATGTTGAAATCGATTTTATTCGTATTTATGTGACACGTTTTTTAAAGGGGCACACGGCAATGTTTAGATATATTGTATTCGTATTTATGTGACAAGTATCTTAAAGGAATACTTGGCAATATTAAAATTGATTGTATTCGTATTTATGTGACACCTATCTGAAAGGAATACTCGGCAATGTTGAAATTGATTTTATTCGTATTTATGTGACACGTTCTTTTAAGGGACACACGGCAATGTTTAAATATATTGTATTCGTATTAATGTGACAAGTATCTTAAAGGAAAACTCGGCAATACTAAAATCGATTGTATTCGTATTAATGTGACACGTATCTTAAAGGAATACCCGGCAATGTTGAAATCGATTTTATTCGTATTTATGTGACACGTTCTTTAAAGGGGCACATGGCAATGTTTAAATAGATTGTATTCGTATTTATGTGGCAAGTATCTTAAAGGAATACTCGGCAATGTTGAAATCGATTTTATTCGTATTTATGTGACATGTTCTTTTAAGGGGCACACAGCAATGTTGAAATAGATTGTATTTGTATTTATGTGACACGTATCTTAAAGTAATACTCGGCAATGATGAAATCGATTTTATTCGTATTGATGTGACACGTATCTTAAAGGAATACTCGGCAATACTAAAATCGATTGTATTCGTATTTATGTGACACGTATCTTAAAGGAATACCCGGCAATGTTGAAATCGATTTTATTCGTATTTATGTGACACGTTTTTTAAAGGGGCATACGGCAATGTTTAAATAGATTGTATTCGTATTTATGTGACAAGTATCTTAAAGGAATACTTGGCAATATTAAAATCGATTGTATTCGTATTTATGTGACACGTATCTTAAAGGAATACCCGGCAATGTTGAAATCGATTTTATTCATATTTATGTGACACGTTCTTTTAAGGGGCACACGGCAATGTTGAATTAGATTGTATTCGTATTTATGTGACACCTATCTTAAAGGAATACTCGGCAATGTTGAAATCGATTTTATTCGTATTTATGTGACACGTTCTTTTAAGGGACACACGGCAATGTTTAAATATATTGTATTCGTATTAATGTGACAAGTGTCTTAAAGGAAAACTCGGCAATACTAAAATCGATTGTATTCGTATTAATGTGACACGTATCTTAAAGGAATACCCGGCAATGTTGAAATCGATTTTATTCGTATTTATGTGACACGTTCTTTAAAGGGGCACATGGCAATGTTTAAATAGATTGTATTCGTATTTATGTGACAAGTATCTTAAAGGAATACTCGGCAATGTTGAAATCGATTTTATTCGTATTAATGTGAGATATACTTTAAAAGGACATTCGGCAATGTTTAAGTAGATCGTATTCGTAATTATGTGAAACGCACTTAAAAGCGGCATTCGGCAATGTTTTAATATATTATATTCGTATTTATATGACACGTATCTTATAGGAGTACTCGGCGATATTGAAATCGATTTTATTCGTTTTTATGTGACAGTCACTTTAAAGGGACATTTGGTAATGTTTAAATAGATTTTATTCGTATTTATGTGACACGTATCTTAAAGGGACACTCTGTAATGTTTAAATATATTGTATTCGTATCTATGTGAAACGCACTTTAAATGACATTCGGCAATGTTTAAATATATTGTATTCGTATTTATGTGACAAGTATCTTAAAGGAATACTCAGCAATGTTGAAATCGATTTTATTCGTATTTATGTGACACGTTCTTTTAAGGGACACACGGCAATGTTTAAATATATTGTATTCGTATTTATGTGACAAGTATCTTAAAGGAAAACTCGGCAATACTTAAATCGATTGTATTCGTATTTATGTGACACGTATCTTAAAGGAATACCCGGCAATGTTGAAATCGATTTTATTCGTATTTATGTGACACGTTTTTTAAAGGGGCACACGGCAATGTTTAGATAGATTGTATTCGTATTTATGTGACAAGTATCTTAAAGGAATACTCGGCAATATTAAAATTGATTGTATTCGTATTTATGTGACACCTATCTGAAAGGAATACTCGGCAATGTTGAAATCGATTTTATTCGTATTTATGTGACACGTTCTTTTAAGGGACACACGGCAATGTTTAAATATATTGTATTCGTATTAATGTGACAAGTATCTTAAAGGAAAACTCGGCAATACTAAAATCGATTGTATTCGTATTAATGTGACACGTATCTTAAAGGAATACCCGGCAATGTTGAAATCGATTTTATTCGTATTTATGTGACACGTTCTTTAAAGGGGCACATGGCAATGTTTAAATAGATTGTATTCGTATTTATGTGGCAAGTATCTTAAAGGAATACTCGGCAATGTTGAAATCGATTTTATTCGTATTTATGTGACATGTTCTTTTAAGGGGCACACGGCAATGTTGAAATAGATTGTATTTGTATTTATGTGACACGTATCTTAAAGTAATACTCGGCAATGATGAAATCGATTTTATTCGTATTTATGTGACACGTATCTTAAAGGAATACTCGGCAATACTAAAATCGATTGTATTCGTATTTATGTGACACGTATCTTAAAGGAATACCCGGCAATGTTGAAATCGATTTTATTCGTATTTATGTGACACGTTTTTTAAAGGGGCATACGGCAATGTTTAAATAGATTGTATTCGTATTTATGTGACAAGTATCTTAAAGGAATACTCGGCAATATTAAAATCGATTGTATTCGTATTTATGTGACACGTATCTTAAAGGAATACCCGGCAATGTTGAAATCAATTTTATTCATATTTATGTGACACGTTCTTTTAAGGGGCACACGGCAATGTTGAATTAGATTGTATTCGTATTTATGTGACACCTATCTTAAAGGAATACTCGGCAATGTTGAAATCGATTTTATTCGTATTTATGTGACACGTTCTTTTAAGGGACACACGGCAATGTTTAAATATATTGTATTCGTATTAATGTGACAAGTGTCTTAAAGGAAAACTCGGCAATACTAAAATCGATTGTATTCGTATTAATGTGACACGTATCTTAAAGGAATACCCGGCAATGTTGAAATCGATTTTATTCGTATTTATGTGACACGTTCTTTAAAGGGGCACATGGCAATGTTTAAATAGATTGTATTCGTATTTATGTGACAAGTATCTTAAAGGAATACTCGGCAATGTTGAAATCGATTTTATTCGTATTTATGTGACATGTTCTTTTAAGGGGCACACGGCAATGTTGAAATAGATTGTATTCGTATTTATGTGACACGTATCTTAAAGGAATACTCGGCAATGATGAAATCGATTTTATTCGTATTTATGTGACACGTATCTTAAAGGAATACTCGGCAATACTAAAATGGGTTGTATTCGTATTTATGTGACACGTATCTTAAAGGAATACTCGGCAATGTTGAAATCGATTTTATTCGTATTTATGTGACATGTTCTTTTAAGGGGCACACGGCAATGTTGAAATAGATTGTATTCGTATTTATGTGACACGTATCTTAAAGGAATACTCGGCAATGATGAAATCGATTTTATTCGTATTTATGTGACACGTATCTTAAAGGAATACTCGGCAATACTAAAATGGGTTGTATTCGTATTTATGTGACACGTATCTTAAAGGAATACCCGGCAATGTTGAAATCGATTTTATTCGTATTTACGTGACACGTTCTTTTAAGGGGCACACGGCAATGTTGAAATAGATTGTATTCGTATTTATTTGACACCTATCTTTAAGGAATACTCGGTAATGTTGAAATAGATTTTATTCGTATTTAAGTGACACGCACTTTAAAGGGACTTACCGTAATGTTGAAATCGATTTTTAATTCATATTTACGTATAAGTGTACATAAAGTTAGTAGGTAGCTGGCAATTGAAAGTTATTGGTGGTTATTCTAATAAACAACTACCGACCAGTTGCCAGTTGGGTATTCAGATTCTTTATTATAATCACTGTTTAATTAACATATTATTTATATGAAAGTAAAACAACGATTTAAAAACATGAATCCCCAACTGGCAACTGGGCGTTTAGAAGCATGCATGATCGACGGTGCATATTCATACACATACTTTCTGGATTTTACTCCATGGGAATACTCTATATCCATGAAATTGGAAACTAATATTTTATCAATAAATAACTTTATTTCATTTTTTCTCAGTTTGCATGCTCCAACAATCCAGACCGTTTACAGCACACGGTCCATCACTGAGAAAAACGATACTTTTAAACATGGTTTAACTGTTTAGTTATATTAGTTTTGACGAACTCGATTGAGGAGACAATACAGATCCTTCGAGTTGAGCTGGGGACCGAACCCGTAACTACCGATGTTAATCGCAAACAATTGCAAACGTCAATTCCTTGCACTACCGTCGTCCCGCTGTGTTAACTTGTGTACAAAATAAACGTTGTAGATGAAATGAGTTGATACTTCCCTAGAAAACATCTCTAATTTTGCAATAAAGTAAAAACTGATGATTATACATTCCAGGTTCGAATGGTCGACTTTGTGATTAATACATATAAATAAAAACGATGTAGGATGACGAATCACCTGAACAAAAGTTGGTAAATTTGATTAATCAAAGATTCTGTTTTCCACAGAACAAAATATTCAATTTCATGTTGCGTCTTTAAAGCATACTGAACGGAACAGCTAACCCGCCACGTTTGTATTTCCAATATATACAATTGTCATACTATTGAGTAGCCTTATTAATATTTGTTTACGATAGCTATTGTCAAATCAAATAATACAAACTTGGTCTGTGTTGTCCTAAAGAATCTTTCTTATTCAAATCCAAGTTTCAAGGAAATTGCTTTGATACTTTGCGAGAAAATACATAATAAATGTCAGGTGGTGTGTTAGAAACATAAACTGCCAGGTTGCGGGTTAGCTGTTCCGTTCAGTACAGTATGTCCACATCCAAACACAAATCCGACTCCAAATGAACCCTGTGGAATTTTAAAGTATTTTACTGACTAAACATTTTGTTTAAAGTACAATACATGAGCATAAATATACTGATGTATTCTTTATTGCTAGGTTCATTTCGCCTGATGTTTAAAACTGTTGAAATGTTTATACACCCACAAGTCCGTGTGGGCTTTGGCATACTGTTTTACATTGATCATCACAAGTCAATGTGGGCTTTGGCATACAAATCGTCGGTCCATCGGTATATAACGGTGCATCGATATATTATAACAGTGTACTATGTGTGGACCGCCACTTTTAACGGTGCATCGATGTATTTTATCGGTGCACCGTTAAAACAAAAATATCGGTGCACCTATATAATAGCGGTGCACCGGTACCAGTGCTTTTGACCCTGATTGTACACCATATACACGCACTTATAACAGGTGTGCTGCCGTGTGTATTGTATTGAATATATCAAGCGTCATGGATCATAATACATGTATATACTTTTAACCACATATCATTCAAAGTGTAAACGTAGTATTGAACCTATTGGTATTTAACTAATTGTAAATGATACAAACTACTTAAATCAACAAATCAACCTATTTTTAAGTAGATATTGTTAAGATTAAGAGTGAAATAAATCCATTACAAATGCTGTATTCTTAAAGGTTTCGGAAAACAGGCATACTATTTATGTAAGGTATTTTATTGAAAAGTGATTAACGTGATATAAACGCATACCAGGTTAGATGTGACATATCCAGTTTTATTGGCGAAGTAATAACCCCGAATTATCTGCGTAGGATCATCGTCCTTCCACATGTAACTCATATACAGTTTTTGGAGCGAGCGAGGCTCGAATCAATGACGTCAGCGGCGAGAGATAACTGGTCGTTAGATGAAAGTGCCTTGGGCTACTCGGTCACGGAGCACCTTTCTCTTTTCAATTAATAATGCAGAAGACGTTTACATAAATTAATAATATCTATGTTAATGGTGATTTAATGGGACTCGAACCTACGACCTTAGAGGTGAGATGTAAGTGATCTTGACGCCTTAGACCACTCGGCCACGGAGAACCCTCTTATAATGTGTAATGTTCGTTTGATATCTGCATGTTCTGCATGAAACGTTAAGGAATTAATGCAATAATTGAAAGATTGAGTTCTGGTTTATAGGGCCACATGGCAATTCTGGCGATTTTTTACTGAACAATATTTCTTAAAATTGCATATCGACATAATACAAGTGACACCGCTGAGGTAGATCCAAGATGAATCGGTCAACTTACTTGGCTCTGTGAGTCTTCATTTGTTCACAGAAAACGTATGGTAGAAATTTTTATATTTTGCATATGTGAAAACTGCTTTCGTCTTTTTCAGCGAGTTTCTTTCGCATACAATTGTATAAAGAAACCTCGTCCAATTTAACATTCAATTCCAAGGAGCTGATTTCGTGTGGATAACACGTTTGACTGTCAATCCCGGAAGTCAGATTTTTGATTTTCCGCCCCTCCTAATTGTCACGAAGATACATGAACAAACATTGAACACTTCTTTTGATACAGTTGTCTTTAGATATGTGTTCATTTTAATGTTTTTATTATTGTTTGTTTTAGATAAATGGAGTTTTATACAATTATCATCATATTTCAAGTTATATATGGCTTTTCCAGTTTTATTGATGGGGGCAGTCTTCTGAATGAATCTGAGAAGAACCACCGTCCTTCCGCAAGTAATTGGCAAACTTTCTCGTAGAAAGTTTTTGGGACGAGCGGGAATCTACCTCCGAACTAATTGGTGAGAGGTAAGTGATCTTGAGACGGCAGACGTCTTAGACCACTCGGCCACGGAGGACTCGATTATAAATGAAATATACATATGTAAAACTGCTTTGTTGTTGTTGTTGTTGTTATTGTTGTTGTTGTTGTTGTTGTTGTTGTTTATTCATTATAACAAAATAAGAAATAGCGTGATTCATCACAACACAGCACTACTGACACCATACATCATGTTCAATGGACAATGTTCATACCTTCTACTCCTCCCCTCCCCCGCCACCCCCTCAAAATGGCCCTGTATAATTCAATACAATGGTCATTTTTCTTCTAATACATGTAAAGTTTGTTTTTCAATTTTACGTTTTTCACTTAATATAATATCATATATTGTACATGTACAGAGAAAATATGTGATTTTACTGTATTTTTAGCAGAATTAGGATACAATAAAGGTACTCTTGTTACCATATGTATACAATATCTACACATACAATATCTACATTTACAATATCTACACATACAGTATCTACATTATATAATATCTGCATAAAAATATAAACACATACAATATCTACATATACAATACCTACATTTACAATATATACACATACAATATCTACATTTACAATATATACACATACAATATCTACATAATACAATATCTACATGTACAATATATTCATTTACAATATATACACATGCAATATATACACATGCAATATCTACATTTACAATATGAACACAAACAATTTATACACATACATTATCTACATATAAAATATATATACACATACAATTTAAACACATACAATATCTACATATACAATATATTACACATAAAATATATACACATACAATATCTACATATACAATATATATATATATATATATATATATATATATATATATATATATATATATATATATATATATACAAATACAATATATACACATACAATATCTACATATACAATATATATACACATACAGTATATACACATACAATATCTACATAAACAATATTCACATTTACAATATATACACATACAATATCTACACAATCCAATATATACATTTACAATCTATACATATACAATATTTACATTAACAATATATACACATACAATATCTACATATAAAATATCTTCATTTATAATATATACACATATTGTACATATACAGAGAAAATATGTGATTTTACTGTATTTTTAGCAGAATTAAGATACAATAAAGGTACTCTATATGTTACCATATGTATACAATATCTATATCAATATATACATATACAATATCTACACATACAATATATACATTATATAATATCTACATAAAAAATAAACACATACAATATCTACATATACAATACCTACATTTACAATATATACATATAAAATATCTACATTTACAATATATACACATACAATATCTACAAAAAAAATTATCTACATATACAATTTTTTCATTTACAATATATACACATGCAATTTCTACATATGCAATATCTACATTTACAATATGTACACAAACAATTTATACACATACATTATCTACATATACAATATATATACACGTACAATTGATACACATAAAGTATCTACATATACAATATTTATACATATACAATTTATACACATACAATATCTACATATACAATATATTACACATACAATATATACACATACAATATCTACATATACAATATATATATATATATATATATATATATATACACATACAATATATACACATACAATATATACATATACAATATCTACACACACAATATCTACATATACAATATATTCATTTACAATATATACAAATACAATATCTATATATACAATTTCTACATTTACAATATCTACATATACAATATTTACATTTACAATATATACACATACAATATCTACATATACAATTTCTACATATATTATAAATACATATACAATATATACATATACAATATGTATATATACAATATATACACATACGATATCTACATATACAATATCTAGATATATAATATATACACGTACAATATCTACATACACAATATCTACATTGACAATATATTCACATACAATATTAACATATACAATATCTACATATACAATATATAAACATACAATTTCTGCATATACAATTTATACATTTACAATATCTACATATACAATATCTACCTTGACAATATATACACATACAATATCTACATATACAATATTTACATTTACAATATATACACATACAATATCTATATATACAATATCTATATATACAATATCTACATATACAATATCTACCTTGACAATATATACACATACAATATCTACATATACAATATTTACATTTACAATATATACACATACAATATCTATATATACAATATCTACATATACAATATCTACATATACAATATCTACATATACAATAACTACAAGTACTACTTAGACTGAAGTATGCCCTCGAACAGTTGCATTGTAACCGGGTCATGGCAATGATAATGTGTTTATTCCCCGCAGCAATAAACACGACACTCACGTAGGCCTCGCCGAAGATTTCTCCATGAATAAAGTCAGCCAAGCGAAAAGGGATTACAACTGCGATTATATGCAGTCACTTAAAAAGGTGATTATCAGGGATTTATTTGCTAATTTGCTGAGGTCTTAACCAATGTGGTGAGCAATACGTTGCAAATATATACGCAGCTTGAAAATTTCACTTTGTTATGTTTATGCAATTAAGCAATATGCTCGGTCTAACGCTTTTTTTTGTGTGTATTTATAAGGGAATTACTCTGAAACAGTCAAGAGGTAATACAAGACGTGAACTTGTAATCTTTACTGACCTGAGTGTTGGAATTCAGAATTAGTTGGACCCCGGCTCGGCTTATTTTATACTTCTGTGTAATTTCTCAGCTCACAAAAATGATATCTGATCAACCAAATATAATAAACGCGTCTAGATTATGTAAATAGCGAATATTATTTTCCCGTTTGTTACGTAATGTCGATGTTATCCGAGTCAGGTAGTTTGTTGTTTGTTTATTATGAAGAGTGTTGTTTTTGTTGTTGATTTTAAACAAGCCTTTGAATCGGTTTGGAGAACAGGTCTGTGGAGAACAATGATCAATGAAAACATGAATGCAAAGTGCCTAAATGTAATTTAAAATATGTACATATTTATTAAGTTAAAAAAAGTAACAGAAGAAGGTTGTTCAATGTTTTTAATTGTTTAAATGGTGTGCGACAGGGTGAAAAGTTTTTTTCCCTTTTCTATACTCAATTTTGCTAAACGACCTAAAAGAATATCTTAACAGTAAGTTATGTTAATGGTTTTAACATACATGAGGTAATAAATGATGTACATATTTACCTTAAGATACTATTTATTATATGCAAATTGCACTGTCATTTTTAGCGAAAATCCTATTACACAATTTATTACTTTAAAGAATACTAGTATTGTGACGTTTGGAAACTGATAATAAATGTAAGCAAAACTAAGCTTGTGTTTTATAGTAAAGGTAACCCTTAGAAAACTTTACTTTTAAAATTGTAATGATAAAATAGATAATGTATGCGAATTTAAATACTTATAAGATTCTTTTTCTCTCTCACAAAGTGGCAGTTTTACATAAAACTAAGAATTATATAGCAGAACAAGCCAATGGGACTTCCTTCTGAATTAAAACTTGATCTTTACGAAAGATAAAAAAAAAACTATTCTGATAAATGGTAGCTCGGTATGGGGTGAAGGAAATACAGATGGTATAGAAACAATGCAGCTTAATCGTTTAACAATACGCTTTTAATATGAAAAAAAATCGACACCTTTGTATATGATATTTGGCGAAACTCGAATAACCCCATTATATATAGACATTAAAAACAAAACAAAATATTATCCTACTAGTCAAACATAACTGAAAATATAAATATGAATTACCTTAATAAATTGTTATCCATAACATATATTTTATTGTATGATTTGTATTCATCAAATACAGTTAAA
The DNA here is from genome assembly GCA_029582155.1 of Panopea generosa. Classification (NCBI taxonomy): domain Eukaryota; kingdom Metazoa; phylum Mollusca; class Bivalvia; order Adapedonta; family Hiatellidae; genus Panopea; species Panopea generosa. The sequence goes on from CM055894.1 coordinate 88,509,355, forward strand.
TCAGCATGAATTAAAAACCTATTTTTTTATGTTTTTAAGGATATTCAGGTTTTTTGAACGAACAGCCAGAGGTTTGCTAACAAAAAATGATTCACTAATTCATGAGTCAAAGATATCTTTATCCAATATTGGCTGAAATTCAAAAGAACTTCGAACACCAATTAAACAAGCTTTTGAAAGTAAATATATTACATTATTATATTCATTCATATGTAAAAATATCATACTATATATAACTAAAAATCATCGCATGCAAGTAAATAGATGGACATAAATTGTGACAATCTGGGATCATACCTGGTGCACAGCATCGTTCTTTATCGACTCAGAAATTTGTATTTAAACTCGCTATTATCGCCGAATTTGAATTAGACCTGACCCGTCGAATGACGTAAATAATTCAATATATATGAATCTGGAAGTAAGATTTGATTGACTGAAACAACCTCACCTCTGCAACAGTTATGTTTTAATACAATTTGAACATATTTATTCCGACGGAAGTCATTGCAGTTATCGTTTACAAAATGTTTGTCAATTAGAACATATCTTATAATAAAGCTGAATAAAGAAATAAACACATAAACGATTATCTTTTGAAATACTATGGCAATATCTGAGGTAGTCCGATTGTTTGAGTCAACCAATCAAAAACTATATCAGGATATCTCTACATTTTGTTCACCGTGTAATGTTTCAAGCCATTATTTATCTTTTAATAAAAAAGAGTCGCAGGTAATCAAGACTACGGGCATCATAAGTTAAACCTGAGTAAACCTAGATTTATACGACCGATCTTGTTATAGTTCTGCATGACGCAGTGGTTACATCTATGGATTATGACTCGAGCGATCCGGGTACGAAACCCGTGACAAGGCATTTTTGTTAACTTTTCCGGCAACACTCTTTACACAATTCTCCATAAGCAACTTCTCATATCCAAAAAAATGTGTTCCAGCAAATAGGAAGAAATATATGTCAATACACACATACATGTAACTGCAGTTGTAATAGTACATGCAAGTATACATTTGTATCTAGATACCGTTCTGATACTGAAGGATGACGGAATTGACCGAGTATAAACGATTGAATCAGACATTTTACGGTAAGCAGCTTAGTAGCAGATCAGTAAATAGAGGATATTTGTTTGTTTTGGTGTCAGATCGAATTATATTTCATCAAGTGATCACAAAAAGTCATGTCCTCACAAGTGGCCTGCCACGAGTGAGAATACCATTTTTGGTGATCACGAGATGAAATGGCATTTGATCTTATACCAAAACGAACAAATTTAATTTTTATTTTATACATTTATATATTTTTTGTTTATTTTACCACAGTTCACCATTAGGTATTATTGGATTAATAAAAAAAAAAAGTTATTTTTTCTTCTTTTTTTTTTTAAATGATTTGTTTAAATTTATATGCAAGGACAAACAAATTTAAAAAAATATTCTCTTTTTATAATTTCACTGTTTGAAACAGTGGATTACCATAAATAAATCACAGAGAATTCTCTATAATTCATCAAAAAACATAAAATAAATTAAAAACACAAATTATTCAAGTTTCAAGAGAGATTTCGTCCGTTATAAATGTACCGAAGGCTATCCGGAATTCACAACTGTGTTATAATGTTTGTCACTCATAAAGAAGTTAAAGAAGTTTCTTTATAAAAGAAATATCTCCAGATACTGGTTATGTCGTTTGAACAACATTAAGCCTGCCTATTTCGTATAATCCCAAACCTACACATTCAACCTCTCTAATTGCCACATCCGTTATTAGACCTAACGATAGGTACGCTTTTTATAAGCACTAAACTTGTTTAATAGTCAACTCGTTCATTTCTGTCCAACACTACATGATCTGTTACCTAACAACTGGTACAGATGCGCTGAGGGTAGGATGAATTTATTCAACCATGTTTTAAAGAGCACAAATATTTGTTTAGACAATCCACTTACACAATACCTAATCCGGAAAGAACCTCATACACCTTGATAAATGATGTATCCAGTCAGTTTTTTCTATATCTAGACGAGTAGGTCAGTTTGGTAAACTTTCTTTGTCTACAGTGTAATCAGCTTCACTGGTACAGGGGACATGTCTACAGTGTAATCAGCTTTACTGGTACAGGGGACAGTATAAAGAGCCTCGTTTTGGCAAGTAAGCATCTGTCTGGACATCTTCTTTTTGTCTGCTCCCAGGGTCATTGTAATTATAACAGGGCACACAGTTACAGTAACAACCCTTCCTATCTGCCATCCACCCCATCACCTCCATCACTTTGCTTTCCTGGAGCTCGATTGTTACTGTCTTTTGTATGCTATATGAAGCAAGCCCACCATTAATTTCACATAGACCGTTATATTAGCACAGTAGACTGTCACACTTACAGGTGTACTCCAAACTCCATGAGAATTTCCAGAATTCATATGCAATTCAAACAGAACACACAAAAAAAAAAACCAGTTAAATATATGGACATTAACTGCTTCCAATTTCACAATTTTGCTCAAAGCGAAAGTAGGTGTCTCTATTTCACATACAGGGGTCAAATCAGCCAAATTATGCAAAATTCTTACCGTTTAAGAAATAGTCCTATCTGTAAATTATAGCTACCAGTCAACTCAGTTTTGTACCATTCTCTGGGAAAATATATTCCCTTAACAAGTTCACATTGCAATAGAGATCGGGAACGAATCTTCGCGATGTTATCCGATGATTGATCGGAAACCCGAAAATGGTTCGTTGAAATTAACAATGTAAACAAAAACAAAAACAAAAAACGTGGCTTCAGAAACCCGATCTTTGTAATAAAGAGGTTATATGCAATTAGACACTTTAGACGCGAATATCTCTAAGTTATAAGCGTATCTTCATGCTGGACATGTGTATTTAGGACAGGGAACGGACGGTAATGTGCCAATATAATCCCTTTCACAAGGCGGAATAGCAGCTATTTTTATGAGTAACCGAAACATTTAGTATATATACTCGACGCATTCATGGACATTTTGTTATTGTGTCTCCTAGTAGGTTACGAACACTATTTGACAATTGTAAGGTTTTATGGAAGCTGATGGTATTTCACCTAATTGTAATAAATCAACAAAAGACGGAATGGACTATTGTTCGGTTTGTAAACATATCACGTTCACAAATGGCTTACTGTACACATGTATTATGAATGCAATAAATACATAATGGGCATGAGGCAAGGGGAGTTATTATAATTATTGTTTTCTTTATTTATTAATGACATTGAATAGGAATTTACATGTAGTGGCTTAAACGTTCTTGACATTAATAATAAATTATGTTTAAAATAGTATTGTACTTCTTTAAAAGTCTCCTTATACGCTGATGATATTGTTTTATTTTCAAAATCAGCAGATGAATTACAACAAGATTTATATTTATTAGATTCATATTGTAATGAATGGAGACTTAAAGTAAATACAACAAAAACAAAAATCATTATTTTCAGAAAAGGTGGCAATTTGCCGAACAATATATCTTTTATATGTTATAATTTCGTCATTGATATTGTTAACAGATTTACCTACTTTGGCACAGTTTTTACAGTCGGTGGTTCTTTTGCTGACGCCGTTGACATTCTATCAGGTCAAGCACAAAATGCTATTTTTAAAACGAATACGTTTTTTATAAAAAAAATACTTTCATATCGCAAAAGCACTGGTTAGATATTTTCGACAAGTTAATTACACCAATTTTGGATGACGATAGTGAAGTCTGGGGATATAATGATGGTTTATCCGTTAAAAGAGTACATTTAAAATTTTTAAAACAAATAAAAGGTGTTAAAAATCAACGCAGAATGATTTTGTGTATTGTGAATTTGGCAGACTTTCTCTTATTTGTCTATGATATACAAATATATTATTATATACTGGTTAAAAGTACTGAAAACAAAACGATTCAAAATACATAAGAATTGTTTATAGTATACTTTAACCCGATTTAGAGGTATATCCAAATAAGACTACTTGGGCTTCTTTATTGAAAAATATTTTATCAAATTTAGGCTTTAATGATGTGTTGCTACGGATTACCGGAACTATTTATTTTAACAGTAAAACGACGTATTAGTGATCAATTTATTAAAAACTGGCATAGTCGTTTAACTGATTCAACATTATCATTATCATTATTAAATCGAAAGTTGTATTGTGTTAGGCGTCGCTTTCAACACTTTTTAAGTCATATCGCGATCATGGTGTCTACTTAAGACAGTATTCTAAGCGCTGCCATACTGCAGACACATGGTATGATAGCCCCACCAAGTCGCATTATACTGACACCGTGACGACAAAACCTAGGACTGTCCTCTAAATGCTGAACGAGTAAGCTTTTAGTACCATTTTTCAAGTTTTTGGTATGACCCAACCGGGAATCAACGCTGTGGGGCAATCGTGAAATATCGGGTATTTCCGTATCCACCGTTTAATACATGTATAGCTCCAGAATACACCAACGCTATTCGCCTGTGTTACAAGTCTGTGTTCATTCGCGTGAAAGTAACACATTATGTATCCGTCATTTAGTTGAATATATGGCGTTATTATATCATTTTTTATTATACACTCGACATTGGTCATTTTAATAGGGAAATTTAAATATCAGTCTTGATTAACCAACGTTTATATTTTCAACGTACATGTATTTAAGGTGGCATAAGGGAGCCGCCATTTTATTTTATCACTGAAAGTAGTGCAAAAATGGCGTCTTATTATGTCAGAGGTCTATTGCGTTTCATAAAGGCCGAGGTGATCAGATTGCGCTGTGGGGATCGAAAGTTCCGACGTCACTTCGAGTCACGACCACTTTGTTTATCAATTGACTAATTGAATGATTCGACAAGCAACCGTATGACTAACACTGACGTAACAGACGTCGTGTCCACTGGGTTTAATTTCCTGACGGAATATTGTGTCATTCGTAGCGACTCATACGTGTCGAATCTACGGGTTACAATTTGCTTATTTTGCCGTTATACTATAAAGCCGGAATAGAAATTCAAAATGATACGTCACGCGGGTTCGTGACGTTATACGTCTTACGCCACTATTACATTTCCCAAAGGGCTCCATTGTAACAATTATGTCCAAAACACACTGAGAAAAAACAAAATCTGCAGCATGTGACTGGTCTCAAATTCATCAGTGGTTCAAGGTATGCAATTATAAAGGAAAATTAAACAAACCTTGACCAAGTTTTTTCTATAGATTCAATGCTTATGTGAGACCTATCAATTTCCAGAGTATTAATATGTCAACTATACGCCCACGATGCGGTTCGAACCAACAATAAAATTCTGAAATGACACAGAATTGTCCAGAAAGCTGGTATCAGCATCAAATGTTCAGTAGTGATTTCTAAAATACTGACCATTTAACTCATACTAGGAAAAAATTAACCACTGCAGTACAAAGCCCTGAAAAAAAAGAACCTCAACGGTCATAACGTCGATATCTTTAAAACCAAATGCTGTATCTAGTAACTTTAAGGGATTTTACTAACTCTACTTTTTTGTGGCCTATTGTAGATATATTATATCATTGATTATATAACGCGTTATATTCCAGTTGTAGCAGAGGTCATGTTGTTTTTGTAGTTTAAATATATCTACAATTGTAATAGCCGCTTATCTTCTGTATTGTAGCAAATTAAACGCCATGGGCGGATCCAGGATTTCCATGTGGTTGGGTTTGTGTTATTTTATTTCGTTTTTGTGGAATACAAAACCCTTTAAAATATAAACAACAGCTGTCGGAGAGACAGCGCAATCGACTATTCGAATATTTATCACAAAAGTACATACATATTTAATTGAGACTGCTGACAAACACAAGCAAACAAGAGTTATCTAACTTACTAAATTGAGTAGGCCTTATAACTGCAATACCGTGTTTATGTTTCAGTCCGATACATGCACAGGCTGTTGAGTTTCAATCAAATACATTGAGTGGTTGTGATATTGACTTAATGGTAGTTGCACGCAAAACTTTAACCAAAATTTCTAAGTCAAAGAAGGGCGATAATTTGCATTATATTCATGCAAGAGTTATCTTACTCAGTTATTGCAGTACGATTGAAGACTGGGAAGTCTTGTCTGAAGTTTCAATCAAATACATTGAGTGGTTGGTGAGATATGGACTTGATGGTACTAGCACGCAAAACTTTAACCAGACTTTCTAAGTCAAACAAGGCAATAATGTTTAGTTACAGAAATCCAATAGTTATCTAACTTAGTTATTGTAGTAGGTTTGATGACCGGGACGTCTTGTGTGAAATTTCAACCAAATACATTTAGTGGATAGTGAGATATGGACTTGACGGTACCTGAACGCAAAACTTAAACCAGACTTTCTAAGTCAAACAAGGCAATAATTTTGAGTTACAGAAATCCAATAGTTATCTAATTTAGTTATTGTAGTAGGTTTGATGACCGGGACGTCTTGTGTGAAATTTCAATCAAATACATTTAGTGGATAGTAAGATACGGACTTGTTGGTACTTGCAAGCAAAACTTTAACCAGATTTTCTAAGTCAAACAAGGGCAATACTTTGCATTATATTCATGCAAAAGTTATCTAATTAAGTTGTTGTAGTAGGTTTGATGACAGGGAAGTCTTTCAGGTCAATAAATGCAATGGTTACTGAGATAAACACTTGCATGCATAACTTTAACAAAGGTGGGACGCCGACGCCTCTGTGAGTAGAATAGCTCTCTTTAATCTCCGAAAAGTCGAGCTTAAATATTTCTTATAACCCATGTTAATGTCTTCTACCATCAAGTTTAAAGGGGCGGGTCTCTTGAGCCGGGTACCGACCCCGCGTCATATATCCCTAGATCCCCGGGTGTATATCCAGTTTATAGAAAGCGTATCAAATGTGTATTCAGACTGTTTCAATAGGACGCGTACTTTGTTACTAGTCGCATTGCACTACATGGTGCATTGTTGTTAGACTTCTAGACCAGGTCGAATGTTAACAATACATTGTACGGATTAAATAAATAATGCTAAACATTTTTAACAAATTTTTATTCGTTTTTTTCTGATGTTATGAAGCAGTAACTAGATCTCCTGAGACAACTGGAAATATTCCTTTAGGACAGATGATTAGACAAAACTAACACGAAGGTAAATACATACATCATTATAAGTTGTAAATTGTAATAATTGTTATTCAGTACTGTTATTTTACCAACTGTTCTGTTCTATAGTTTAAACTGGTCACATTTTATGGACACCGCAGAGGTGGTCTAGTGGTAAATTGTCCGCCTCGCATGCGGAAAGGTCTCGGGTTCAATCGCCGGTCGGGTCATACCAAAGAAATGAAAAATGATTCTAGCAACACCTTTGTTTGACTCTCAGCATTTAGAGGATAGTTCTAGGACTCGTCGGCTGGGTGTCAGTATAATGTGACTGTGTGGGTATCATACCATGTTAGTCCAGTAAGGATACCGCATCACCCGGACAAAATTGCAACAGAATATCTCTTAGTGGATTTAGTTAGGAAAAAAGGCCAAAAGATGTAGCGGTGGTATTGCACTTCATAATAAAGAAAAACCGAAAGACGGTATTGAGATTTTTTGAAAATTATCATGACACCATAATTTGGTTAAAACTCGATCGTAACTTTTTTCATTTTGAAAATGATGTTTATATATGCGGTATTTACATATGGGGAGATGATTCACCAGTCTATAATAATGTTAATGTTGACTTGTTTGAGTTGCTTGAAATTGATATTGATGACTATGAAAATGTAGGCTCTGTATTCTTGTAAGGTGACATCAATAGTCGAGTTTGATCTAAGAATGATTTTATTATTCACGACCGAGTTAACGATTGTACTGATGATTATAGTTATGTTCCTGACGTTCACATGGAACCGGGCCTCTCTTGAGAAAAAATGCAATAACCACGGGGTCAAGCTTCTTGATTTATGTAAGTCGACACGTTTACGCATAGTTAACGGTAGACTCGGATATAATTACTGCAGTGGTGCGTACACTTTTGTATTTCACAAACAGGTCTACAGTCGTTGATTATTTACTTAATAAAGAATGTAATTTTCCACGCATTTCTGACTTTGAAATTCAACCTAAGTATGAATGGAGTGACCGCGCACCAATAATCTTTTCTTTGTGCTGTAATAAAAGTTCTCATGTACTTAAAAACGGCTATGGGATTACATTTAAGTGGAATGGCATTCATAAAAAATACTTTTAGATCGGGTCTTAGAGCAAAGTTACCTGTTTTTAATCAGCTAACGCGCGATATTGACGTTTCACAAGATTCAATAAATGGGCTAATTAATGAATTTACCAATATTGTTCGAGCTATTGCTGACCCACTGTTTTCAAAACGTCAAGCGAAGAGGTGCAATATTTCTGTTACCGATAAATCTTTCGTAAATAACACTGACTGGTTTGACGCCGAATGGGTAATGGTTAAAACCCGATATTTAGATGCGTTGTGTGTTTTTTTTAATCAGTGTAACACAGAAGTTAGTAGGAAGCAGTATTGTGAAAAGTTAAACTGCTAACAAAAATATTATGCGAAGTAAGAAAAGACGTTTTGAACTTAAAAAAATAACTGAAATAGAAAATCTAAGACATTGTAAACCAAAGCAATTTTGGAAGTACATGCATTTCAATAATAATTATAAAAACAATAAAAGTAATGAAATGAATTTTATAATTATCTTTCCAATTAAGAAGAATATATTTTCAGTTGTACAAACAATGAAGCCGAGACGTTTTGTAACGAGCACGATTTTAACGATACCGAACATTTCAACGAGGAGCTTGATACACCTTTCACGAAAAAGTTAAAAATCTGGCAAATCTGTTGGTATTGATTGTTTATGAAATGAATATTTTATTGAAAGTATCGATATTATAGCACCATATTTTTTTGCGACATTTTAATGCTATTTTAAACTCAGGGTATTTCCCTAAGCAGTGGACCGAGCAAATTATTATCCCGTTACACAAAAAGGGTGATAAGAATAATGTTAATAAGATAAGATATTGTTTATTATTGTGACATGTGCATACAATCATTAAGTTATACATATATATATTTGACAAAATTATTTGGCACCCGGTCCATTGAGCCTATATGTCACCAGGATAATCAAGAGAGTAACTATATACAAAATGCGTAAATACTCTATTATATACATAGGTTAACTATGACGTACAAGATCCTGACAAAATATTAGTAAAATATAATCTGAGTATCAAATATTGTCAGTAAGGAGTGTAGTTATGATAGATATGTTATAAATATAATAGGAAAACAGGCAAAATATCATACATCAACAATACATGAGGTATTAAGTCTGACATAATAGTTTACGAAAACAAGATATTTCTTCTGAATAAGAAAGCACAGACAAACATCTTTGCAAGTTGTCTTGGATGCACTGATATGATATGTGGAAGTCGCTGGTTTATATGCATGTAAGCATTATTTACAAATAAATCTCTGAAATTGTTTTCTCGCAGGTCATTATACAGTTCATACTGTAATAGAAAGTGTTTTTCATCTGCTACTGAATTTGACTGAGAAAGTCTACAAAGTCTCTGATCAGGTTGCTCCCCAACATACCTTCCGGTTTCAAATCTGAGTGGTAAGATGCCAGTTCTGAATTGACACAATACAGAACGTTCATTCTTGTTTAAGTTCATCGTAACGTAATTCTCACATTTAAAATTTTCCTTAAACAGGTGATATGTTCTCAGTTTTGATATACTTTGAACGTCTTCTGACCAGACATTAGAATAATAGTTTACTTATAGTCCATGTGCTTGTGATAAATCAATAGTTGTTCTGTTTTCGTAATTTGCGGATAACCCCAGCATAGATATAACGTGTTTAATATCATGTGACCAATTATTTTTGCACTTTAAATAGTCGAAATTAAACACTTTTTTTGTAATCCGTCTGTCATCCATCAAAATCACTCTGTTCCACATACACAACATGTTTCCCCATCGTCTGTAAACACTTGGTATCCACCCGGTGTCCCCAACCATCGCGAGAATTGGCGTGAAGCGATGGACACCAAGAAAGTATCTCATGGTTCTATTCTGAACATTATCTATATGTTGATACTTCTTGGATCCCCACACTGAGGAGCAATAGTCAAGGATAGGCACAACACATGATGTGTACAGTTTTTCGTAGGATTTGAAGCCAAACTCTTTAAGAGTATGTATTTCATTAATAATTCCACCAATTGCACGGCTTGCTGCTTTCTCGAGCAATTCACTTGTGTTAATAAAGTCGTTCTTTTCGTGGAAAATAACCCCTAGATATTGTATATATTAACGGTTTCTAGCGTAATATTGCCAATTTTAAATTCAAAGTCACTTCGTGGTGATCGCCCTCTCCGGAAATGCATGCATTTCGATTTATTTGTATTGAGTATTAACTTTGTCCAATATTGACTGTAATATTTTCTTCGTTGTCCGCCATTAAGACTATATCATCTGCGTACATTAAACGAGAAAGCTTAGTGTCATCAACAGGGAAACCAAGGTCAAGGTCGTTGATTTCATGAACAAGGTCGTTGGAAAATATTGAAACAATGTTGGAGAACAATTGCAGCCTTGTCTTACGCCCGTATGACAGTTAAACCAGTCTTGTTATTAATACGTATACAGGATGCCGAACTTGCGTAGATGTTCTTAATGGAGTTATACAGTTTACCGTCAACATTATTTATCAATAGCTTGTACAGTAACATGTCTTTTTCTATATAATCAAAGCACCGTTAAAGGTCGATGTAGGCAGTGAACACGGATTTATTGTTTCTTATAATACTATTTAAAGTGAACACGTGATGTTCACATGACCGTTGTTTGCGGAAGCCGTTTTGCTCGTAAGCGAGAATGTCGCTGGTTTCTAAGTAACCTGTGAGACGTTTGTTGAGGAAGGATGTATATAACTTGCTAAGTGCATTCTGATCCTGATGGGTCCGTTCGCATCAACGCAGGAAGTTCTTTCCATGTGGCATTTGACTTAACAGTGTTCTCGCAATGAGTTATATTAGTCTTTCTGCGTGGAATTTGCTGCTTTTAAGGTTAGACGCGCTTGTAGTTGTCAGAGTCCTTTAACACCATTTTGTTCCTGAGCACTAGTATCTTTTCATGTACATTACGGAAACTAACTTTCACGAGACTGACCTTTCCTGGAAGTATGCGACCTAAATCTCGTAGCTCCCGTGACAACAACTCCTGACTTCGTTACCAAGTGCACGTATGATATCGTTGACCTTCTCCATTAGGTTTTCGCTCTCCTGATGTGGTACTCCATTTGCCATTATACACACCTCTGTGTCACGGAGGTTACCGTCACTGGTGGTCATGAAAACCTCGGCTACCGTTATTCTGACCGTCATTATCAACGTCCATTGTAAAACCCTGAGGTGGTGTTTGTTCAACAGCATCCAGTCGAGTCTGCACGGCTTGTAACTGTGTCATAAGCTGATCAATACGACTGCTTTCGCGGCCGATATCCATGCTGATTTCATCATGTAACGTTCTCATTTTGTTGTCGATTGTTTGCATAAAATCATTACTCATTTTATCTAGTTTTGAGTCGAACGATTTTCTTGACTACTTTTAATTGAATTTACAATTGGTAATACAAGTTTCATTTCACCTTGCAATTCGTTCATGAAACTAGTTAAATCATTTCCTTGTGCGGCTGTGGACGCCATTGCTGCAGTCACCTGGTTGCTGTTTTCGCTTGCACTACTAATAATATGCTCGTGCTTTGTTGAGAAAACTGATGTACTGTCTGGTGATTACTTGGTATCAGTCTCAAAAAGTACACTATTTGCTTTTGACAAAACGTCACTCACACTGATGTCAAACAGATCCTCATACTTTGACTGTTTATATATATTCCATTTCGGTGTCGGAATTGCTACTATTTCTTCGACTGCCCTTTTTCCTTTTACCTATCGATACACAAACACGATATCACTTAATCCCAGTTTATATGTATGTACTGTCATAATTGTCCTATTCGTAATAATTCTGCCGGCAAATATAGTCTGTATAAGTAGTCCAAATCCGTATGTGAGCGCTAACGGTCCAGTCGTTACTGCACCGCGTCACTCATGCGTGACGAATATCGACTCATGAGCATATATCGATTATCTTCAAAATGACCTCTGTATTATCGTGTTGTTACAATATTAAGTTGTCTTTCTAAACTGTATACTTCCATTTTGAACAAACGAATTGAAAATCACGACAATATTTCTGATGCACAATCTGGATTTAGGAAAGGCAGATCTGCAGTGGATGCCATGTTTGCTTTAATTATTCTATTATACAAAATTATTTAAACATTGATAAACGTCTTTACGTATCTTTTATTGACCTGAAGAAGTGTTTTGACAGTATATACAGAAACGCTTTATGGTTCAAACTATACAAAACTGGCATACAGGGTAAAATCTTACGGGTCATTAAAAATATGTATGAAAAGGTGAAGTCATGTGTGAAAAGTTGTAACAATTTTTCTGACTTTTTAGCTCGCTGGGACAAAGTTCAAGGAGAGCTATTGCCATGACCCTGGCGGCGTCGTGTAGACATCCTGGTTAAATGTTTGCGTTTAAGTTTAAAATAACTCTGCAACCACGCATTGGATGTGCATGAAACTTCGCATGCATGTTCAGCATCATCTATGAAATACACACAGACAAGAACCATAACTCTGGTTTGCATTTGGTCACAGTTATGGCCCTTTTTGGACTTAATTACCAAGATTAAACTTTTGTGTTTAGCTGCGATTTAAGTTTAAGATATATTTGCTAACCACTCATTGGATATGAATGAAACTCATCAATGGAACAGACAAAGACAAGAACCATAACACTGGGTTGCATTTAGTCACAGTAATAGCACTTTTTGGACTTTTTCAGGTTAAAGTTTTTTATCAGGTGACATATTTATGCAACCACTCATTGGATATGATAGAAACTTCGTATGTGTATTCACCATCATCAATGGTACACACAGAGACAAGAACCTATAACTCTGGATTGCATTTTGGCAGAGTTATGGCGCTTTTTGGACTTAATTTTTTCAGGATAAAGTTTTTTTATCAGTTAAGATACCTATGCAACCATTCATTGGGTATGAATAAAACTTCTTATATGTGTTCACCATCATCGATGGAACACACAGAGATAAGAATCATTACTCGGGGTTGCATTTTGGCATGAGTTATGGCCCTTTTGGACTTAATTTTTCGTCTTTGGACACCAGCGTTAAACTTTTGCGTTTAGTTGCGTTTAAGTATTGGTGTTTGCGTCCAATCTCAATATTTGCATTGGTGGTGAGTTTAATTACCAGCGGCTAGCTTTGTTGTCTTTTGACAACACTTGTTTGAATACTCGATAGGTTTACGACGAGAGGAGGTAATCTCGCCTATTTAAGTATCTCTATTCATTGAAGAATTAGAATTGTATTTGCAAAATAAGGCTTCTTCTTGATTATTGATTGATGATATAGTACTAATTGTATTGCTTTTTGCCGACGATATGGCTATTTTAGGCTAAGTCATCAGAAGAGTTACACAATAACTTAAACAGTTTACATACATATTGTAATATTTGGAGTTTGGAAGTAAATAATTAAAAAATTATGGTCTTTCAAAAACGCGGACGTCTAATACATGGCGAGAATTGGTCATATAATGGGCAAAATGTTGATGTATTAGATGATTTTAATAACGTAGGTACCATTTTTAATTATACTGGTAATTGTTCATTGAATAACGAACACCTAGAAGGTAAAGCTCTAAAGGATTTAAAAGTTCTATTGATAAATTGTGAGAAAATACATTTATAAACCAAAATTTTGTGTCAGTTATTTGATTAATTTGTTGGATCAATATTGTGTCTCTGAATCAATGAAAGAAAATCATTTAAATATTTAATACATTTGTTCATCCTCTCATTTTTAGAAAGTTGATAATGATAAAAATGTACAAGTCTGAAATAAAATATCTGTTCTGTTCTGTTTATCATTGTTGAGAGCTAGAAAGAGGATCAGCAATTATGCCAACAATCTAAATACTTCAATTGAGGCAGGATGGTGCATGGTATACATACACACACACTCAAACGCAAAAGGAAGTGTGCACTTTTTATTTTTTGATTATTTCATTCTTCAAAGTATAAAGTTGTCAAATTTGAAACATAAGAATATCGTTCGTTACAGTTTATAGCCATAACGAAAAATCAATCAAACTGCAGGATTTCCACGAAGAACATACATTAGTACAAGTGGCCAAACTTTTTTCTCTACATTCTTTCACACATGTATAGTGCAAATATCACTGTAGATTTTTAAACTTTATAATAGCGAATATACAATGACTATCAGAACGTCAGCGTATTGACACCTTAATTATGCTCGACAGAGGTTACTCTACGCAAGAAAACATCGTTTTGTTTAATTGTGATTTTTTTATTTTGACCCATAATCCACGTAGATGCGTCGTACGTTTTATCCAAATTCAAAACAATAAAATAAACATATTGGTTAGAAAGGTAATTGAATAAGCTAAAAATTGATACCACACATGATAGTATTCCTTCATTGGATTTCAGAAAATCAAAAGTATAAATATGCACAGTTTCTTTTGCGTTTGAGTATATACATATATATATATATTCTAATTTGTGCCGTCTCGTTTGGTCATTCTGGTGGAGCGAAAATAGCATGACAAAACAACAAAATTAATAATACATTTACCGTTTTGAAATCCTCGATAGACATTAATAAGATACAGTGAAACAATGTACTTCTGCTATCCTGTTGCTTTATGGCTAGCATGTTAGTATCACAGCCGTTCAACTGAATACAGCGCTGCATGGTGTAATGTTGTTGAACAAGATTGAGAAAACAAACGTACACTTATGGGTGGTAGCAAAATGACAAAAGTATAATATCGAAGCTACAGTTATCAATGTTTGCATGACATTCCCAACCAACTAATGTATTTACAAAAGAATACAAAAAATATCATACTGCAACGTGACAATGTTGCTCTCTAGTTTGTTATACTTTCATAGGTTCTGAATATTTAAATATTAATGTTTGTGAAATAGAATTAGCAATGGCAAATGTCGTGAAGATTTTACTTGCAAACAATCAGACTTTTAGAGTTTACATAAACATAGTACTGGAATTGAAGAAAGTAAATTGAGAGGTTGATCTGTAAATAATATCACTATCTATAACATCTAATTCTAATGAGGTGCAGATAATTTGCAATTACCAATGATAAGAAAGATGACTGTGTTGTTGAAAGAGCAGAATTTGAACCTGGAACCTCTTGTTAATTGAGGTATTCAGATGGCTTCCGTTTGCTCCCACAAATAACGAACCATGATATGCAAGAGTTTACCGGCATCTCAGATATACCAAGTGTGTTTTAAAGGGAATCACGCGGAATCGGAAATTTCAATGAAATGAAGTAACTGCTGCCATTCTAGCATCCGAGTGGACAATTTTCGATACATTGAGGTTTCAAATACTCTAAAATGTATTATTATTGTGATAAGAAACATATTGTTACAACATATGCATAATAAATTATAACAGTATTAGGGATAAAACAGTGATTAATATACAACTAGTGTCATTGATGACCTTTACAAAGCTTAACATTTTTCAGTTAGGTGGTATGTTTGAACTAATAAAAATTAGCTTTCTTATTGTTCAATTGCGTTAAACTTTTGATTGATATGTTTTCCTGCAATTTATGTAAATAAATGGAAAAGTTTAGATTATTATGTTCCAATCTTGTCTAATTAAATCTAATAAAATAATAGTTTGACTCGTTAAAATAGGTAGGTGGGGTAATTTCACATACTCAAAAGACACAATTTGAATAATCTAGAATATGTTATTTTTCTGATAAAATACCTTACAATTGTTTCACAGGACATAACATTATTTGAGGTAAAAAGTTTATGCACAACTAGTGTAGTCGGACCTTTTCAAAGCTTAAACATTTTTCAAATAAACAGTTTTTCCATCGTTCGATTGCGGTTAACTTTTGATATGATTTGCAGCAATCTATGATAATACAAAAACAGCTTAGAGACATTCTGTTCAATTTTGTCCAGGTTGACCTAAAATAACCGTTGATTGACCTGACTATGTGTCGGCGGCATAGCACTTCAGTGTGGCAGTGCCAATAACATTGTCTCAAGTAGACACACAGTCACGATATAGTTGAAACATTGCTGAACGCGAGGCTAAACATCGTGCAAACAACAACCAGTTATGGGTATGCACGTGTCAAGCATTTCTTTGGTAATTACGCACTATCACATAACTTGACCTCGCAGTCCACCAGGGGTAAAGCATAAATCTTAGTTTAACATTCAAGTTCAAAAATAGTTTTATTTATATTATAACAATGTTAACCAGTCTATGGAAAATAAACTGTAAATCATACTGTAATAACATGTAGCCCAACATCTTTTAAAGGCAATATGTCAATCTATGTATAAAGTCTTAAAACGGTTATAAATGTTTCTCAGATTAGTGACTGTAGCTTTTGATTCGGAAACATTTATTACTACTTTACTCGTTAAACATCGGGCTATAACAATTACCGAATGATTTCAGAGCAGCAATACTCACTGTTTTGTCCGTGCGTTCGTGCGTCCTAAATCTAAATCCTTTTCCACGTTACTGCTCCTCAAGTGCTAATAGAAACTTGCTAGGACACATCAACACCATGCGCATGTTGACTTGTTTATGAGTATTTTTGTTTGCCCGTACATGTAGCAAATCTTCAAAACAGTGAAAGCAAATCTAATGTATTTAGAACATGGCTATAGGGAAATGTGTGAATGCGCACAGTAAAAAACATAATAATGGCAAAATTTTCTCCCCTTTTACATTTTTTGATATTCTTGCTTGTCCTGAGCATGTCTTCAAACATATGGACATGAATCCAAACTAACAGACCCGGAACATTGATAAGAGGCGAATATGTTGACGTACAGTAGCAGTTGCTATGGGCTAGTGGTTACCATGCTTGCTCCAAGACCAAGAGACTTTCGGTTCAATCTCGATGGAGATTTTCTCCGCAAACGTATTCGAATAGTGCCTTATTTCGGCGAAGTACTGTGAAAGCATTAACTAATTAGGAGGAACTAATGCAAACGGTCCCGTGCACCAAGTGCACGTAAAGATAACACTGAGCGTCTATGTTATTCATTGATTGAAATAGCCATAAACTTCCCTCGGATACGAAGCTTCCATCAATAATCAATTCATTAATTCTTAGAAGAAGAGTAAACATCAAGAAAGAAAGAAAGTAAAATAACATAACTCTATCTTAAAGATATATGGGCAGAATTAACTCCCTTTTGTACTTCTTGTTATTCCACTGATATTTTTACGTGTCCGGAGCACATCTTAAAGAATATAGAAAATATTAATCAAACCTGACTTGGAACTTGGATTACAGTTCATGATGAGTGCTAGAAACAAATATATATTCCAAGAATTATCTCTTATTTACACCCTTTTTGCTTTGAAAACAATGTAGTTTTTATCAAAAACTAATTTATTTTACCTCGATTTTGAAAGACAAGTTATTATAACTTAGACATATCTTGCCGAGGGTCTTCATTTAGAACACGACACATTGCAGTTGGGAAGTATCTAGCCCACGACTCTCAGATCCGCGTCACGATACTTAACCACAGAGCCACGCGCACATATCGCTTCTACTCAAACAAGCACTTGTTCGGGGATTAACAATCGATTATATCTTGTTTTAAATGTTTTACAGATATACGTCAGCTATCTGCAAGTCCAATATGTCCGTTAATATTTGGCTTCCATCCATAAATTAATTTTGAAGTTGTTTCTTTAGAACTACTTTAAATAGGTATTAGTGCTTCATCGATGACCATTCATTGATGACTTTTTCACATACAGTTATTTTCAAACTAACATTACTACAACAATTGGCAAATTTGCTATTTCAATTTTCACGTTTAAGAATAATCTTCCATTTCAGATAAACAGAGATGACGGCGACATCGTCAGCATGGATAGTACTTACAAATGATTGGCAATGCACACCAAGAAAGTTTTATGCAACCACCTTTATCGCAATAGTTCTACTCGCAATATTGATATATACAGCAACTATTTCTCCTACTGACATCTCTACACGACAGCCTACAGTGTACAACATGGAATCCTGGTGCGAACAATTCGGAGGGGATATTCGAAACACAGTAAATACAGTCATCGACAAATGTCAGGAATACAAAAGCAATATCAAAACAAACAAAGAAATCTCACGAAACAAGTCACGCTTACTTTCAAAATCGTCAGACAATGAAAAATATGTTCAGAGATATTCTAAAGAAATAGTTGATCATCCGCCTGATGAAAAATGCAAAAAACGTCTACCGCAGGCAATCGTTGCGGGTATACAAAAGTCTGGAACAACAGCGCTGCTGTTCTTCTTGAATTTTCACCCGCAAATTGCGGCGGTACTCATTCCCCAAGAGGTGCAATATTTCACTACACATTATGCTGAGGGCCTCGGTTGGTACAGAAAAGCGATGGAATGTAGTTTTTCTAACCAAATAACCATGGAAAAATCACCACCTTATTTTTACCGAGGCTTCTGTGCTAAAAGAATAAGAAAAATGAACAAGACGACAAAAATCATTTTGACTGTTAAAGACCCAATTACACGATCTCTTTCTATGTTTTCTATGATGCATAGAGACATTTCGAACAGACCGTCATTTGAAAATGTCGTCACGGACAAAGCAACCGGGGAGATAAACGGCAAAAACCGATTAATCTCTTGGTCGATTTATTCAAATTTTATCATTCCATGGATAAGAGAAATGGGATTAAAACAGTTACACTTTGTGGACGGCAACAATCTAGAAATTGACCCCGCGTTCGAACTGCAAAAGGTTGAGGAGTTTTTGGATATTGGAACTTTTTTTTCTCCAGATAGATTTGCATTCAATGAATCAAAAAACAAGTATTGCGTCGTGAACGCTGATTCTGCTGAAGGCATGTTGTGCCTTGGACAAAATAAAGGCAGAGTTCATCCGGAAGTAACCGATCAGTTCCGAATAAAGCTGCAAGATTTTTTTCGGCCATTTAATTCGAAATTTTTCAAACTTATCAATCGTAACTTTGATTGGGGTTATTGATAACATGTATATCAATCTAAATGTAATACACTGCGCAAATATTGCCTGTTTAACATATTTCTTAAATGAATATTTAAATTTTTACGATTTGTTGTTTGTATTTATACATGTAGCTTCGTGCATGAAATCTTCTTTAATGTCTACGTCAGACAATATTCATTTTATATGTTGGTCTGCCTGATAGTAATTAATTCTCCATTCGTTGATTAGCTGGTCCCATAAGTCGACATACGTGGGACCCGCGCTTCATCGGTCAATACATACATTGCGTATGAACCGACATAAGCCTGGACATTCATCCGTTAATTTTGGAATCAAAACTCAGTTTCAAACTCTACAAATAGATTTATTGATATTTGATTGATTGATTGAATGATTGATTGATATATTAGATAATTGGGTAAGAATTACCATCAGTTAACCTAAACTGTCTTTCCTTAGGATTCTGGAAGATTAACCAGTACTCAAGCACAACAATCTCCGCAAGTAAATGATAACATTCCCACTTGAATCAGTCGTGAGAGATAAATGATAATCACGGAAACGGTGGCCGGGAAGCGGGGGTGGGGGAAGGGTTCAAACTCACTGTCTCTTGATTGATAGTCAGACGGGCTACAAACTGAGCAAACCTGTCCCGGCAGGACAATTTTAAAGGAGCTGCGGAAAATATATGCCTTGATGACCAAGTTATAATCTTGATTTAGTTTCCATTTTCGTATTAAATTTTCATCGTAGTCGATACCACTAAAATGATACTTGCAAAGAACGTGATGTAGTGGAAGAGTGCCGGATCCAGAACCGAAAGATCATGTGTTCGATCCTTCGTAAGGACCATGTGGGTTGTCTTTCAGCGTGAGACTTTCCCAAACGTTTTTAATATTTGTTCTACCCAGAAATACAAGGTGTCCGAAAAGAAAGGTAACACTTTCACGTCTTAATAAATTTTCATTCATTAACTTGAAAGTTACCAAAATCCTTACACATATAGAAAAAAGATAATTGTTTTGTTTGGTAGCAAAAAGAAGTAAATACTTCAATAGATATCACATTGATGTTTTTTTAACACAATTTTGACGTCGTTTAAGTAATTCATGACGCTTCTAAGTCACGGTCTTTCATCAGTTTCCATTGTTTTACACTGTCTATGGAATCGATAATAATATTGCCAAACATTTCTTGGTTGATTTTCTTTACTTTTCGTTTTATATTTTTAAACAACATCTTGGTATCTACTGGCTTAGGTTAATATACAACTGAATTCAGATAGCCCAAAGGAAGTAGTCAACACGGGTTCAGATCAGGACTGTGAGCCGGTGTAACATTAAATTTTGACCCCGTTGAGAAATGACCCCATGGAACCGGGTCACATTTCAACATTAAATTCTGAACAAAACAGTCGTTGAAAACTGATCTACGTTAAACATTGGGTCCTTTTTTAACGGTTTGTTAAATATTAGCAAAACATCAGTTCCCTTTCAAATTGACACTGACAAAATCCATGCGAGTCAAAGAGCTTAGCTAACAGTAGGCACTATAAGCATGTGCCTACACTTTTGTTTCTAAGAAATCGAAAAAAGGAAAATACAAAAAATGCAATAAAAATCGGATCCAAGGGAAAGGATGGAGGGGAGTAAACTATAAATTTTGCAACCAAAAAATCATTGAATATTATCCAAATATATAGTTTAAACATAGTTTTATTTATGATATTTACAACGTTTTTATGTATATACAATGACAAAACATATTAGGATTGGAACGAAAACATAATGCTTATTGGGTTAATTTCCTTTGAAGTCTATTATAACATTGAAATGGAAGACGTACAATGTATATATATAACTGGTTTAGATAAATAATTGTGGAAATATTTTAGTCAGTACTGACAATTTAATAAAAAGATAAAAATATTTTGAAAAAACGTAGCAAAAATGACGCACCAATAAAAAAAAAACCCAAACCAACAACAAATTACAGGTATGTATGATGTATCTTGATAATATATACAACTTCAATACTCAGAGGAGGCAATTAGAAATCAGAAGGCACGGCGGCGAACCGGATAAGTGGGGGATTTATTTCAGTATATTGAAATTCAATTTGAAATATTTGACATAAGTTGCTCCTGGCTGCTAATTAGAATCGTTTGCTTTTATTGATAAATTCGTGCACGGCTTTAAAAATCGACGAGTTTAATTCATAACTTAGTCTGAAATCTCCATGTAAGATAATTTCTGTAGAAACAGTACATAACGACGACAGTGTATTTAAAAAGTCCAATGTTATGTTATGATAGGGTGGACATGTGAAGAAGTAGTGATAAGTGTCCTCGATGCTACCACAATGACATAACGGGGATTCAGTTATATTTTTTTTAGATACAAGTGCTGATTGAGTGAAATACAATTTGTTCTAAGGCGCGCGTGGAGAGTTTGTGCCTTTCTACTCCCTGAATAATAATATTTGGGGGCGTACACTCTATCTATATTTAGAAAACGTTTAAAAGTATATACCGATTCCAAACAACGAGCCTCGTATGGTAGTGAATTCCATTCCCGAACTACAAAGGGTAGAAATGAATTAAAATAATTGCTTGTTCGTGGACGAGTTGTGTGTAGGTTGTTATCATTTCTTAATCTGTATTGGGACTGATGAACTACTTGACGATGCACCAGTACTGAAAGATATGCAGGTGACATATTTTGGACCATTTTGTATAACAGAATAAGTTTATGCTTTCGCCTTCTAACTTCA
Source organism: Panopea generosa (assembly GCA_029582155.1). Taxonomy (NCBI): domain Eukaryota; kingdom Metazoa; phylum Mollusca; class Bivalvia; order Adapedonta; family Hiatellidae; genus Panopea; species Panopea generosa. The sequence goes on from CM055894.1 coordinate 88,531,399, forward strand.
AGCGTTTCCCAGATAATTTCAGTGTGAAAATTGTGTAACGATATCATTTAGTAGTTCCCGATGCGATTCAGAGCTGCTTCATTTTGGATTTTATCCAGTTCAAGTTTTTCATATTGTGTGCAATTATCCCAAATAACATCTGCGTATTCTAAAATAGGTCTAATAAAAGTAGTGTATATTATTTCTAGGGATTTTCGATCAAATTGAAATTTGAGTTTCCGCATTATATTGATTCTTTTCCACGCTTTAATTTTAATATATTCTATATGTAGGTGCCAGTTACAGTCATCCGAAAACGTGACGCTTAAGTGTTTGTGAGATTTCACTTCTAAAATGTTTTGCTTGAGCATATTTAGGGGTGGGTGTGCAGGTTTCTTATGTTGACGAGATATCAATAGCGATTCTGTTTTCTTGGGGTTAAAACTGACTAACCACTTATTACTCCAATCTGTAATCTTAGCTATATCAAAGTTAAGAATGTCTGCAGCAACATTTACGTGATCTACATTAATATAAAGACTTGTATCATCGGCAAATAGACGAATGTTTGATTTGATATCCGTAACAATATCATTGATGTAAATAAGGAAGAGAAGCGGTCCTAAGATAGAGACTTGTGGAAGGTCTGTATTAGATATATCCGAAATCCCTAGTGTACCAAATTTATTTTTTTAAGATCAGAAAGGAATTCAAGTAATAAAAGATATCGTTTTCTACTGGAAAGAGTTGACGGTGTGGATGTTACGCGCATTATAAACTGTGTCATCTTTATTTTGTTGAGCAGTATAATTAGGAAATCATCGAGCATAATTTGTCTGAATAGGCCGTTATGAGGACTTGGAATATAATCGCTCACACCACTGTCTATAAATAGAGTTAGTAACAATTCATTACACAAATTGACAATACATATCTCTTGTCAATATCATCACATCTCCAGCAAGTCCAATTGTTACATTAGTCACACATATTCACATAATGTTCATGCTTCCGATGCAGCAAAAGTTGCCCTCTTGTGAGATTTGGAAAGTATGATTTAATAACATATTTTGTCAGACAAATATTGTAAACATCCGCATATACGCCATTGATCACGTGATATTCCAGATATTTAACATCATTGCCAAGTCCAAGACCGTAGCCAAAGTTTGATTTCACAGGAGGCACGAACCAAACCATGCTATAGGTATCCTGGGGATGTTCCCCGAAAAACTCTGAGCTCCTAGAATGCATTTCCTGTGTTTTCCTGATATCCGATATACATTTTAAGCCTTTTTAATCGATGAAACCAACTGCATTTTATACAATTGCCCATGATTTACATTATTATCTTAAAACATATTGGTACATATCATCTCTTAGTCGATCTAATCAGAAAATTGTTTTTTATTATGATATATTGGGATGTTGCGTAATGAATGTGGAAATACAAATTCACAAATTAGTTGAAACTACAAGTGTTTATTATAAATTCGAATTTAAAGTCATTACAAGTCTGATTCAAAGTTATAATGAGTCCAATTTCTAAAGTTACTGTAAGTTCAATTTCTAAAGTTATCACTATTATAAATTCAATTCCTAAAGTTGTCACAATTTCCTAAAATAATCACAAGCTTTATTTCTTAACTTAAATGTTCACGACGACTTATTCTAATTTAGCTTCGTCAATGTAACGAAGCCTAAAAGAATATCGAAATCCGAGTCCCTGTACAGGTAAAAACGGGTTCTTTATAAACCGTTTGTTTTACACGGCTGTCAAAGTTAACAACTTTTATTAGATGCTAATTGTTAGATGCGCCCATGTTTTACTAGTAAGAACGACATCTACTTTAGCTTAGTGCATCACACGCCCATAACCCACCATAAGTAGTGATAATTTCTCCGTTTTGCTAATTGCCATGACGGTACAATATGTACGGACTCGTCTGCCTTTGTAGCTAATGAGATATTTGACAAATGTGTCAGGTGAGCGGCGGTCTAATTGTCCCGTGTTTATATTTTTATGCGAGTTTTATTTATTTATGTACGTTTTTGATTACTACAGAAATCCAAATATTCTTATAAATCCATATTGGATTCCTGACTTTGTTACACCTCTTTCACCCAAATTCGGTCCTTTATATACTGTTGGTTTTACATGGCTGTCAAAGTTGTTTTGATCATTAACAACTTCTATTAATTGCGAATTGTTAGATGCGCCCACGTTTTACTAGTAAGAACGACATCTACTTTAGCTTAGTGCATCACGCACCCATTATCCGCCATTAGCTGTGACAATTTTTCCGTTTTGTTTATTGCCATGACGGTGCAATATGTACGGATTTGCCTGGCTTGTAGCTAATGAGACATTTGACAAATGGGTCAGGTGAGCGGCGGTATAATTGTCCAATATTGAATATTTATGCGAGTTTTTTTTTATTTATGTACGTTTTTGATTACTACAGAAATCCGATCTATTCTAATTGATCCATATTGGATTCCGGACTTACATGAACTAAAACATATGATATGTGAAGGGTATGGCATTTTGTTGCAAGATCAATTAAAATTTCGGGGATAACTCTATAATTTTTACAAAAACAACAGTAATTAAAAACTCGAACATCTACAAATTCTACAGGAGGCAAATACCTCCGTTTGACTCAGCGTGGCTACGGTCCTGAACATATAAATGTTTTTGTATACTTTTACAGTTTTAATCGGCGTTTCCTATTTCAGTTTCTAAAAAATACAAACTTTGCTAACCCTGTCAAAGTACCTGACTGCTCTGTTTCCATAAGAGACACAATTTTTTTGTTTTGAGGGACAAGAACAGTAGTACCAAGGTAGACACACAACCCTTAGATTCTGTATTTAGGGCATATCATGAGGAAGTGATATTCGTTTTCGATGACATTCATGTTACAATGTGTACATTTTCTTAGGTTACGATCAATATTACGGAATCTCCCTTTAGTTTCTCTATTGCTAACTTATGGGCATAACATCTAAATCGTGTTAATGCTACACGATGATTTGTATTACTTATTGTAAATAAATATTTTTCCTGTTCATAGGGGATGGAGGGAATTTATTTTCAATGTTTTATTCATATGCACACGTACATATCACGTCAGCTCTAATCCACAGCAGAAAGTCGGCACCGGCATCGGAGGCTCCTTGGAAGCCACGATCAGACAGAATTGTTTTAGATGATTTTGACTTTGATATGGTGAGACTCTGTATACATGCAATGTATGTAGAGAAGGGGTTGCTACCAATACTTACAATATAAAAAACCCCAAAATAAAACAGTATATTCTGATAATATAATGACAAATTAAATTGAAAAAAAAAAAATCAACACCAATACGGCTCGGACTCGCGACATTTGGTTTGGAAGTTCAAACCGTAAGCCACTACGCTATCTGAACAGACAGTAGTACAAAACACTATATATTTATAACTAGTTTATTTTATAGTTTTATAGTTTATGTAATAGAAAAATCTGCTATCATACTACAAACACCCCTAAGACGGTAGGTTCCATCTAAAAAATGAATAAGGTAGTTTCAAAATAGCTGATTCGGTTTATACCTGCGGTTAATGTTATTATTTTTACAAAGGCACTCCAAATATCGAATGCTAGCAATTGTGTAGGGCGTTTACAAAATTATTTACACCTACATTGAAATCTATGTTTTCGGTAATTATACTTTCTACGATATCCTCAAATGTACATGATTCTGCAGTTAATTTGTTTTTATATTGATTTGTTTTATATTCATCCCATCGCAGTTTAGTTTTATTATGTAAATACTTTACATTATCAATTGTATGTTGATTTTTAACTTTGATATAAACTTGTATTGGAGAATGGGGTGAGAATGAATAAATATCATGTACAATAAAAGTGTCAATGTGGACATAATAATATAGTCAATTAAATTTTCACCATTAGTTGACACATGCAACTGTCATACTTCCAATGCCGGCGTCACCACCCATACGACCATTTACAATACGTTATCACTACGGTGACATATATCAAGCAGTTTTTGACCAGATGAATTACAAACATTATCTTGAGAAACTCTATCTGGTAGGTTAAATGTTAGGTTCGAGTCAACATGGCTGTCAACAACAGGTAGGTATCTATCATATTCATTACTGTCCTCAATGAAATCGTTTGTATAACCACATCTTGAATTTAGATCTCCAATAACTGAAATTTTTCCTAATTTTGAATATTTATAATAATAGTGTTCTAACAACTCCAAATATCCTACATCTTGCAAGTTAAAATAAACAGAGTTGGATGGTAGAATATAGACAAAACATATACATATGTCTGAAGATAGATAAAAATCTTTACAAACTTTTATCTAAATAAAACCTAGCTCGTGCTTTTTCTAAGATTTCAAGACCATTTATGATTTTATCATTTACAAACAAACATATTCCACCGTGATCTCGTCTACTATTACCATTAATACTTTCAAGCCTTGGTACATCAATATATATATAAACTTGCAAATCAAATTCATTAGAATTACGTTGCCTATGTTTCTGATATAAATACAATGTCAAAATTATGAATAAAATTTAAATAATCTTCGTCATCACAACATGACTTTAACCCTTCGATGTTCCGCGAAACTATGAAAAAGTCCGTGCCCCTAGTACATTGAATGCAAGCAAGTATAGTCTGTTGTTGATGAAGAGTTTATCGCGAACTAGCGCTGCACGCTTGTTATCCTTCCTGACTTGAATAATGATCGGCGTTCCTGAACTATCCAGGGGTGCTGATCAAAAATAGCATATTTGATTTGTTTCAAATTACTATTTTCAAGGCACTTTTCACTTCCAACTTGGAACTTGTGTTTAGAAATTTGGCAACACTAGGACGAGTTTCGCTCTTTACACGGCCACCTTTACGATGAGCTCTCTCAATGTAAATTGTGTTGCGCACCTCACTTATTTTCAATACAGACTTGCATATTTGATATACTTAAGCCGCACAGTCCTCCGGTAAATTGGGATCCGACACATTGCTCGCTGGTATACTAAGCGATCGGGCATACGTTTGACCACCAGTCGCCGCCTGGCTCGAATCACTGGGCTGTTCACTAGAGGTTGCATTTGAAGATTCCATCAGGATGTGTGCGTTGCCTGTGTTATTTGAAGAAACTGATCTAAACTGAGGAGCATGACTGATATACATGTTCATCGATGATGCCAAGGAAGATCATATTGTCTCTCATGGACCTGCATTATGGATCTAGAACATCTTCAAATAGTGAGCCATTTTCAGTTTTGAGTTTAGTGTTGTTGCCATAACGACAATACAAAATTGCCGACGGCATACACTTTATAAACATAGGTAATGTACTCATAAACAGTCAAACATCGCAAATTATCAAATCTAGACATTAGCATTTTAAATACCGCTAACACCTGTGATTCGATTAATACTAGAATTTCCACTCAAAAATGTAGATATTCATCAATTTTTAAAAACAAACGGAGTCATTAATTTGATATATACTTATAGCAGTGTCATTAATATCAAATAAATGTTGCACTTCAAGATTAACACAGTTACATTTGACAGCAAAGAACATATTCTTACACCTAACATTAGCTTTACTATGTGTCCAAATAAATATTCGTTTATTAAGTCGAGTGACATTCATATGGACATTGCGGCCCCACTGGTTACATATGCATTTCCACTGTTTAAGTAATGGTGGAGTCCAGCCCACATCACCGAACACAGCTGCAGTAGGTGTGTACTTCATGGTCCCTAGATAAAACTTCATCACTCTGTTTTGAATTGCGTTTATGCAAAAAAATGATTTGGTGCCCAAAATCGAAGCTCCATAAATTATGGTATCACAGACCAATTTAACGAATCAAATAACTTTTTGAATACGCCAAAAAGCATGAATGAATTAAATCGATTTAAAATAAGAACGTATGCCAGCGTTAAAGAAGTATGACCAATCTCCCGATATCAAACAGTTAAAGGGTGATATTTTCAACAATTATTTTGTCACTATCTTAAAGTAAATGGTTCTCAATAATCTTTACATGTTTTCAAGTTCAAAGTTACTTTGGGTCATACAGGTCAATAAAGATATTTTAAAGATTAATGAGGCAAGTGGTCCGGACGTCATACATGTACTTGTTATGTTAACCATTATATTCATTATTTAATCGTTCTCTACCTATCCTGGTTGTTGGAAATTAGCAGGTATAATGCCTTTGTTTAAAAAAGGAGAAAAGGACAATCCTTCTTACTATAGACCCGTCTCTTTAATTAGTTGTGTAGGAAAAGTAAGGGACTGTATTGTTTTTAAGCATATGCATAATTATTTACATGATACCAATTTGATATTTCCAAATCGATCGGGTTGTTTACCAGACCAGTCTACTGTCTACCAACTTATTGATATTTCCAAATCGATCGGGGTGTTTACCAAACCAGTCTACTGTCTACCAACTTATTGATATTTCCAAATCGATCGGGTTGTTTACCAGACCAGTCTACTGTCTACCAACTTATTGATATTTCCAAATCGATCGGGATGTTTACCAGGCCAATCTACTGTCTACCAACTTATTGATATTTCTAAATCGATCAGGGTAGTTACCGGGTCACTCTACTATCTACCAACTTATGGATATTTCCAAATCGATCGGGGTATTAACTGGGTCACTCTATTGTCTACCAACTTATTTTTATTTCCAAATCGATCGGGGTATTAACTGGGTCACTCTACTGTCTACCAGCGTATTGATATTTCCAAATCGATCGGGGTAGTTACCGGGTCACTCTACTGTCTACCAGCGTATTGATATTTCCAAATCGATCGGGGTAGTTACCGGGTCACTCTACTGTCTACCAACGTATTGATGTTTCCAAATCGATCGGGGTAGTAACCAGGTCACTTTACTGTCTACCAACTTATTGATATTTCCAAATCGATCGGGGTAGTAACCAGGTCACTCTACTGTCTACCAGCGTATTGATATTTCCAAATCGATCGGGGTAGTTACCGGGACACTCTACTGTCTACCAACTTAATGGTATTTCCAAATCGATCGGGGTGTTTACCAGGACAGTCTGCTGTCTACCAACTTATTTGTATTTACAAACCGATCGGGGTATTAACTGGGTCACTCTACTGTCTACCAACTTATTGGTATTTCCTAATCGATCGGGGTAGTTACCGGGTCACTCTACTGTATACCAACTTATTGGTATTTCCAAATCGATCGGGGTAGTTACCGGGTCACTCTACTGTCTACCAACTTATTTGTATTTCCAAATCGATCGGTGTAATAACTTGGTCACTCTACTGTCTACAAACGTACTGATATTTCCAAATCGATCGGGGTAGTTAACGGGTCACTCTACTGTCTACCAACTTATTGATATTTCCAAATAGATCGGGGTAGTAACCGGGACACTCTACTGTCTACCAACTTATTGATATTTCCAAATCGATCGAGGTAGTTACCGGGTCATTCTACTGTATACCAAAGTATTGATATTTCCAAATCGATCGGGGTAGTTACCGGGTCACTCTACTGTCTACCAACTTATTGATATTTCCAAATCGATCGGGGTAGTTACGGGGACACTCTACTGTCTATCAACTTATTGATATTTCCAAATCGATCGGGGTGTATACCAGTCCAGTCTACTGTCTTCCAACTAATTGGTATTTATAACCAGGTATGCAATGCGTTTGATGACAAAGAATCAACATGTATATTTTTTGTGCTATATCCAAAACGTTTGATAGAGTCTGGCACCAATGTCTCTTATTTAACCTTCATCAATATGGTTTTACTGGAATATTGATTTACTTGCTAACTAATGATCTTTCTGTTAGAAACCAAAAGGTATTTATTGAAACTTCTTTTACCGATCAGTCTGCTGCTATTGTAACAGAATATATATATATTTTTTGAATGAGGTTAACGCAATTTTCAACACATTTCATGTTATATATGGCATATCCCGTTTTGTTGGTTGAGGAAGACCTCAGACTGAGTAGAACCAGCGTCCTTTCGGAAATAACTGGCAATCTTTCTCACATAAAGTCTTTCGAGCGAGCGGCCTCGAACGTACAACCTTAGCGGTGAGAGGTAAGTGATAGTGAGACGGCGCCTTAGACCACTCGGCCGTGGAAGACCCTTGTAACAGATTGTCACATTGTTAATAATCTTTCTAAATAAGACTTGCTTATGAACACTGCCACCTTATAACTGTTTTTACCAGCAAACAATCATTGTATTAAACAATCATGCGATTAATAAGACTATTTCTACATGGAACAACAATGAACTCACATCATGCCTGTAGCCTTGAATATCGACATAAATATATATTGATTTGACAAGGATTCTAACACTGGGTCGGATACACAGAAAATACTTATTCAGTTATTATTAATGTATAGGTACAATCAGTCTTAACAAGTTTAATTATATTTATCTAAGAATAGATGAGAGTATCCTTAAATGACCTTCCAAAATATATATTGGGAGATTTCTGCTGTCAACAAGAATTATTGGTTCTGTGTCTTGAGACTATTGTAAAACTTTCCAAAGGTATAAAACAATTTATGATGCTGAATATTCAATAATAATAATTATATCAATGTCTTACCTTCAAATAATGCTGTATATTCTCAAATGAGAAATCGTATTAGAATTTCCCTATTCGAAAGTTGCCAGAGTGCGAAGATTTGAAAAGCTGTCCACCTCAATTCTGGCATCTTCATTTCTACTTTATTTTGAGTTTTAGTATTAGCTTAAATGATTTGTATCTGAACTATGACATTGTGACATTAGTCCATGCTAACTTATGATATGAAAATTGTGTTTTTATTGTGTTAAATGATTTTTTAATGTACCAAATCTGGCAACATGACGGTCATTTGTCAGATCACCTAGATTTGGAAACCTGTGGATATGAAATGCACGCATTTGATTGGCGTAGAAGTACCAGAATCCAGACATTTTGCCTATACAAACGCTTAGAAACTTTAGATCCAGACATTAGAAGACATGTTCCATCACTTCCGGTATTTTTAACATGTATATTATTCATTAAGTGTATATCAAACAGTCTTGACTTATCAGATAATTTATCCCATAAACTGTATAAATCAGCTATGCCATCCAATCTCATTGTTTTACATACTTTGCTCGTCTATTTAATAACACGACCTGGAGTGTTACAATATGTAAATCATATAGCAGATTCCCTGTTAATGTCATTACACTTTTTGTAGACGATAGTTTACTTACTATTTCTACAAATTATATTATTGCAATGGAAACGATACTGAATGGAGATTTGATCCAAACAATGTTAAGATAAATTCAATCCATTGAAAACACGTAATGTTTTTCTCTCTTTCAAAGAGAAAAAGACCTACATTGTTATTTGAAACTGCACATCTATATTTTGCAGAACACCATACGAATCATGGTTCACTCTAGGTCAAGATGGTTCCTAGCATCAACATATATGATCTAATATTTCTTTGTATGTTTCAAAGGTTTAAGGACTGATGAAATTATTAAAGTTTAAACTACAAAGGAGAACCCGTAATCACATATACGTAGCTTATCTAAGACCTATACTAGAATACGCATCATTAGTTTTGGACGATTGTACTCTTTACGAGAGGAATATAAAGCATCTGGAACTGTTACAGGCTTAACACGTTCTGTTTGACCGCTTGTTACGTGAAATCGGATGTTTTTTTTAATCAGACTGAAGAACACATCAACAATTAGTTTTAATTTATAAAGAAAAGCATGGATATTTGTCTTGCTACTTGCATGATCTATTCCCGTCAATTATAATAAAAAACAATCCATGCAATTTAAGAAACATCAATGATTTTGCAACCTTGCCCAGACGAACTGAAATTTACATTAAATCCGGTAAACCATTCTCCATAAAATTATGGAACTAGACCCAGAGTTACTCTATTCAGATTCCTTGCCTTAATTTAAAATACAATTAAAATATTGTTTAATCCACCTATGGTCCCGAATTTTTCTTTTGTTGACGAAAGACGGTTAGCAGTACTTCTCACCCGTATTAGAAACAAATATAGTAACCTACCTGAGGACAACTGACGCAGATCAGTATTATTAACGCTGATAAAACAATAACTGGCGCTAAACATTGCATGTTTTAAAATTAAAACGGATAAACATCTTAAATCGGAATTTATATGATTATATGCCAATATGTGATGCATATTTCGCAGCAATCCCGGTTCTGATAGCTGCCTGGTAAGTTAATTATAAGCAGGCAAACTTGGTCTGAGTCATTTTGTGCTGTGATTCGTCCAGTCAAATGGTCTAGAAAAAAGTCTAGACTCATATAGAAACTAACCAACATTTTGCAATATTTTCATTCCTTGGCATTGCCCAGATACTCTGTATGAACGAAATCTCGCAAGACATCATAGACATTTTTTAAATTAACATTTATTAGAGGAAAGGACATGTCAAATGGCCACAACATACCACGGATAAAATCCATACCTGGACACATTATATTCGGCGACTCGGAAACAACAAACTCAGAGCATGCTTTAAATGATTTTTTTCTATCTTTTTAGTGTGCCCACTGTTGGCGCCTATTTCTTTTATTTTCTTAAGTTCAGGATGAATTTACGTTGTGGCATTTTTACTGATAAATCCCCACCCCACCACACACATTTCCGAAGATCGAACCTGGGGCATGCTACGCAAAGCATAACAATAATGTATCTTAGAACTAATCATGAATTCATTTTCTTCAAAATACTCAAAAGTTTTAATCATTGAATTTCACGTATTTTACCATGTTGCCTGAATCGCGAAGAAATATACGTATGAAAAAACTTATTTTCAACATAAAAAGCCACAAAAGTGATGTAAATTAATGACTTCATTGATCTGTAGAATGCCCATCAAATGAGCCGCCACACGCATATTCGAAAAGTTTTTCGTGCATATACGAACAGCTAAGACACGTACCAGCCTTCGCATTCGCGCAGTCTTTACTGTTCGCACACGTACTATATGGACTCTCGAACAGTGGCGTCTATGACCAGACTGCGCGGATGGGCATGATGGTGTGTGTCTCCGCTGTTTGAATACGCGTTATTTCACCAATTGTGCGTGTTGTGGCTCAGATACGTTCTATCCCACATATGTATTGATACCGCTCGATCTGTTTTCATTAATAGTTTGCCATCTACAATGGAGCCTTATGGAATGGTTACCTCTCCACAGTAGGTACATCCATTTAACAGCCAGTTTATTCTGAAACAAATAACAATTTCTGTATCTTTAGTCTCTGCATAACAGCTGCCTCCCTACAATACCTCAAGTTTAGTTTGGTACCTTAAACTTCCAGATTAATATAACTATATTTATACCCTTTTATACTGTCATCTAGTAATTATATGTACATTTCGTTTATAAGATTGGAGATTTTAAACTTGAAGCATATTATTGTCTTCATAAACAAGATTAACTCCACGTTCGTTGTGAGCCTAGTTTTGGGAAATAATCCGCGTTGTGTTGTGTTATGCTGAGCTCCGTGGTAAGTTGTTTCTAATTAAACCGTACCGCTTCTATTTAAATAAATTGATCATAATATATAACATAAAAACGGGTAAACGCATGTGATACATAGTACTTAAGACATTGTAGTTATGTCTGATTTGAAAAGTTAAGCAAAATTGCGTCATTAAATGTCAGAAAAATCAGTTGTTCTTAACATTGAGTAGGAAAATACAATTTTGGAACAATACATGTTTCAGATCTTTTGTTATAACAAACATTTTTTGTGATTACTAAGTACGCTTTATGCACTTCTAAAAAGCTTTACAGTTATGTCATTAATAAAACACCCTAGCCTACAGTATTGGTATAAAGTGGTTATATCTTACCGTGTGTCACACTCAGTCATCCACCGATTGATCTGCGTTAGTTGTACCGATCTGCGTAACGTGTCTTGGAATAACAGATGTGCTGAATTCCAATTTATTTCACAGTAATTTAAGACTAATTCCTAATTGTGATTGTGGCTGTTAACTAGAAGATGCCGAGCATCATTTTTTAGAAGTGCTATTTATACATTATCAAGAAGTCAGCTATTTATAAATACTCATTTATTACACCCTTTAAGGAGGAATATACAGTTATATATAATGAAACTAGAAGTAATTTACAATGTGAATAGGTATTTTTTCAGCGGTAAATATAACATATATTTATATGTGAGGTCATAAACATGACCATGTTCGGTCTTTTTGACGTCTCGATGTATAGCAGCAAAATCGCGTGATTTGAATTTTACCTAAATGTACAAAATCGAAACAGATATCATACACATTTGACGGACGTACGAGTATAACTTTACAAATTCAAAAATTACGGCGAACGTCAAATTCTGAAAATACTAGCAAAACACAGGAACTGTTTTTAACTTAGAAAACAACTTCAAATCAAAACTACAAAAAAACAACAACAACAATTTAAATAGTTTGTATATGATTTCCTGCAATATATTTTACAATGATAGCGAAATTTTTAGAAAAATTGAACCCACTAGATTTTTTACAATTATTAAATTATTTAAACTACCATACGTAAAAAACGCTTTATACCAAACGTTGACGTCGGTATAGCGCATTTAGTGTACGGTTTGTAATAGTTTGTTCTTTACATTATGCAAGTGTTTTGTGCACACTAGTTATATGTGCTATTGCAGTGCTGTTTAGTGGCAACTGATTTGTCTATAGCGTTAATTAAAGCGCGTCTGTTTGTCACATGTACAGAACCAAAATTTTTGTCACTTAAACGGGACTAGATTCCAAAACAATATCATTTCTTACTACCTTCACGACTAGTAGTGGAGTGTGGACATCATGGTTGTCAATTGCCAAGAGACTGTTTTTTCTGAAGATCGTTGTAAATTGTTGCACATTCAGTAAATGAGCTTTGAACGATACCTACTGTGGTTAGGAGTGAAAATCCACGATCCAGGTACATCGTCATTGAACGTACGGCGGAGCACCCCTCCATCTCTTGAAAACTGAAGCAATATTATTCACTATCTCAAAAAGATTCGCTATCCTTCACTATTGTTTGGAAATAGTCTTGTAACATTTGCTGAAAATCACAAACACTTGGGCCTTACATATGTGTGTGTTTGTGTGTGTGTGTTTGTGTGTGTGTTTGTGTGTGTGTGTGTGTGTGTGTGTGTGTATCTTCTAACAATTTCAAATTTAATTTCATTTAAAAAATCAAATTATAAAATAATTATGATTACCAATTTTCAGTTTCAATATTTCAATATACATTCATATTTGTGTGCGTGTATATATGTAATGCTCAAAACATACTTAGTCGTAAAAACGAATTTATGTGCATTCGTGTGTGCATGCGGATGTGTGTGTGTGTGCATGAGTGCGTGCGGGTGTGTGTGTGTGTGTGTATGTATGTGTGCATGCGTGCGTCTGTGTGGGTTTGCACGAGTACGCGTGTATATTTTTCTTATTTATTACACTTTATGTCATTCATATTTACCTGCCATGAATATTCTTTTAATATACCTAAACCATCTTTAGAAATGCAAAATATAGTTGAAAGAGAATGACCGTATCTAATGTTGAGAGAACTTGTGGCCTGACCCTTTCGCCTAAATTGTTTTTGATTTATATGCATGATATATATTGTAATATGTGTTTATATGGCAATAAAATATGTTTAAACTAATAAATCTATAATGACTACTGCAATTTTTTAGTGGGCAAATTTAAAACACGGAGAGCTAAAATACGTATAACTATTTTTATTTTCAGAAAACCACACCATATAAAGAAAAGAAAAAGAGATACTATACATAATCCTAACACTGAGAAGTAAATAATGAACATAAAGCAAGTAAAGGACAAACTGTGAAACTTAAACGTAATTAATTTTAAATAAACAAAAGATCACTGCAAAATATCAATATATAAACAATTGGACTGAAGTTAAGTATCTACAGGATCAGATTCTTATATTAATATGTTTTTGAAGTTTTATAAGATTGTACTTCTCATTGTTCATGTTCAAGGAACAATAATTCAAGATAGCAATTTCTGATAAAATGAGGTATTTTCTTGTATTTGCAGAATATCATAAAATATTCGTGAATTTTTTTTAAAAATTTACAAGATCTATATCTTAATTACTACCACCAACACTATTAAAAAAATATGAGACGACTACCAAATATTGGTGAAGCAAAAGTGCTCAAGAAAATCCATATGTAATGAGAGTTGGTCAATAGAATATACAGGAAATGAATGTTGCTGAAGAAAATCCATATGAAATACAGTGGTATAAGCAAAACACAGTAGTATTAGGGAATACATTGGTATTAGCGAAACACATTTGTATTCAGTGTAACATAGTTGTATCAGTGTATCAAAGTGATATTAGTGTAACACATAGGTAAACTTGTAATACAGTGGTATTAGCAAAACGCAACGGTATAGTGCAATACCATGGTATTAGTGTAATACAGAGGTATACGTGTAACACAATGGTATTAGTATAACACTGTGATATAAGCGTGACATAGTGGTATCAGTTTACTACCGTGGTATTAGTTTAAGACAGAGGTACACAGTGATATTATCGTAATAACGTTGTATTTAATATACCACAATGGTATTAGTGTTACACAATGATATTAGTGTAACACATTGGTATAAGTGTAACACAGTGATATTAACGTAACAAAGTTGTACATGGTACATGTATACTACAGTGGTATAAGCAAAACACAGTGGTATTAGTGTAACACATTGATATTAGTGTACCACAGTGGTATTAGTGTAACACAGTAATATTAGCGTACCAAAGTTGTATTGGCATAACATAGTGGTAGTAGTGTAATACAGTGGTATTAGTGTTACACCATGGTATTATGCGTATCTATCAAAGTTTTATTGGTATATCACAGTGGTATAAGTGTATCACAGTGATATTAGTGTAACACAGTGATATTAGCGTAGCACAGTTGTATTGATATACCACGGTGGTATTAGTGTTATACAGTGGTATAAGTATACCACAGTGGTATTAGTATAACTCAGTGGTATTAGTGTAACACAGTGGTATAGGTGTAACAAATTGATATTAGTGTAACACAGTGATATTACTATATCACTGGTGGTATTAGAGTAACACAGTGGTATTGTTATTACAAAATGATATTATTGTAACAAAGTGATATAAATGTAACACTGGTGATATCAGTGTAACACAGTGTTAGTTTGTATATGACAGTGGTATAAATGTAACACAATGGTATAAGTATAACACAGTGATATTAGCGTAACAACAGTGATATTAGTGTAACACAGTAACATAAGTGGAATACAAAGGTATTAGTGTACCACAGTGGTATTAGTATAACACAGTGGTATACGTGTAACAAAATGATATATGTGTAACACAGGTGTATTAGTGTAACACAGTGATATAAGTTAAACACAGTGGTATTAGTGTAACATAGTGGTATTAGTGTAACACAGTGGTATAAGTGTAACACAGTGGTATTAATGCTAACGAGGTTGTATTCGTATAACACAGTGGTATTAGTGTAACACAATGGTATTTAAGTGTAACATAGTGGTATTCGTGCAACACAGCGATATTATCGTAACAAAGTTGTATTAATATAACACATTGTTATAGTGTAACACAGTGGTATTAGTGTAACACAATGGTATAAGTGTAACACAGTGATATTATCGTAACAATGCTGTATTAGTATACCACAGAGGTATAAGAAGTAACACAGTGGTATTAATAAAAAAACATTGGTATTAATGTAACACAATGATAATATCGTAACAATGCTATATTGGTATACCACAGAGGTATAAGATTAACACAGTGGTATTAGTAAAACACATTGGTATTAATGTAACACAGTGGTAATAGTGTAACACAGCGATATTATCGTAACAAAGTTATTTGGTATATCACAGAGGTATAAGAGTAACACAGTGGTATTAATGTAACACACTGGTATTAATGTAACACAGTGGTATTAATGTAACACAGTGGTATTAGTGTGTGGTATTAGTGAAACACAGTGGTATTAGTGTAACACATCGATATTATCATAACAAAGTTGCATTGGTATATCACAGAGGTATAATAGTTACACAGTGGTATTAGAAAACACATTGGTATTAATGTTACACAGTGGCACTAGGTGTTACACAGTGGTATAAGTGTAACACAGCGAGATTATCGTAACAAAGTTGTTTTGGTTTACCACAGAGGTATGTGAGTAACACAGTTGTATTAGTAAAACACATTGGTATTAGTGTAATACAGTGGTATTAGTGTAACACAACGATATTAATGTAACACAGTTGTATTGATATACCACAGTGGTATAATGTATCACAGTGATATTAGTGTAACACAGTGGTATTAGTGTAACACAGTGGTATTGACCATTATTAATACATCGGTTATTCTATGTGGTCCTTTCTATTTTCCATACATAAAAAATCCAACAAACAACAGACACTGTTTTTGCGATTTGCGAGACGCATTTATATAGAGTGACGACATACGTTTAACTAGACAAGCCATGCATACATATATACAATCAGGTGCATAAAACATAATACACATATGTTAAAGAACAATCTTTGGAATACATTTTTAAATGACAGTCATAAAAGATTTTCAAAACGTGGTCGACTCACCCAGGAAAAACCAAAGACGGTAAATTCTGGAAATCTGTGCCCGGTTATCAAATGTCTTTTACCATTGAATGTCGAGTTTCAATCTTGAAAAGCTTTTATGAACAATACGTTTGCATAATAACTTGAATAACTTGATAAATGACATTTATCTCATTACTGTTTCATATTGATATGTAAATGAAATACATTTAACAATTATATTTCTCTGTAATTTCGAGCATTGAATTAAACATTTTCCGATGTCGTCGCTCAGAGTGAATCGCTAAAACTGATTTCTTACCGCCAAAAATCTATATTTATATGTCATCTCGAATCACTCGAGCGTTCAAAACAGGTTTTGTATAACAATAACGCCAGGACAAAGGTACTCCGCTATACGATGTAACGCGGAGTACAAACATTATCTTACCTCCAAAAACATGATTTAGATTGTAAGTGAAGTCTGACATATTTAATAAAATCAAGATTATTATTTTATTTATATATACAAATTGCTGTCATTTGTGACTTTTAAAGTGCAAAATATTGTATTTCTGAATTACAGTGAGATTTCAAATTAGTTGTACACTAGCAGTAGTTTTGGTACCCCACTATTTATTTTGTATACACTTTGTTTAATTATATTTTGCTGGAAAAACAAACGAATGTATTGTGTGATAAAGAAGGAGAAAAAAATCAGTAAAACATACTCAATTCCACAAATTGGTAATACATGTAACCATAAAATAATATCATCCGCATGAGGGTTTAAATATATTGGTATTTTATAATTAGATATGGGTCAAGTAAATATAGCTTTGGTATGCTTAAGTTAAACATATATTTTGTATCGTTTGATAGTCTCTTCTAATTCATATATTTGAATGGCTTTAGTGCATTATGATATGACCATGACGTTATTATTATTGTGTTGTACACTAGATGAAACTTAAATGAGATTTAAATTTAAATAATTATATTGAAAGTAAATATTTGTTAGAAAATGAACATATAAGTATATTATGCACATCAAACAGTCATATTCACATAACGCCACACCAAGATTAAAACTTAACTTGAAGATAAGAAAACAAGTTTACATTTGCTATAAAGAATTTGATAAAGAATAAGTAGCTAACTTTTCTGAATTTGTTTTCTTTTTACCTATATAATAAAGAATAAGTAAAACACAACACCTCTACAACAGAAGGGAAAACAATCCATGTACAGCCGGTGTAACATTAAATTTTGACCCCATTAAAAATGACCCCATGGGTCACTTTTCAATGGATGAGTGATCAATTTTCAACATTGAAAACTGACCCCGACCGTTATTTAATGACCTACCCACACGTTAAAATCCGATCACCAACAGCTGAAAACTGACCGGCTAGTCGGCCGGACCACATTTCAACATTGAAAACTTATATTATAAATTTGGATGTTCTCTTGGATTAAAAGAGTGAATTATAACTGGAAAATGTTGGTATACGACATAAATAAATATGGCCGTTATGCTATAAATTCGTTGTTTTATCGGTGATAACACGTGTGGTATCGGAATGATGTTTGTAGGAATTGCCTTTCGTTAGTGTGGTTGTTGTTTCACAAGTTAAGAATGTGATGAAGCATTCCTACATCGACTCTCTCTCTCTCTCTCTTACCCGGGCATCAGGGGTCATACTTCCGTTTAAAACTTTGCATGTAAAAAACTTCCATGCAACTATTTCAGTAACCATCTTCTTGCTTGACTTGCAACTTCACCAAGTCTTCAAAGTCATCAAACAATCAAGTTAATTAACTCTTAGTTGAACTCAATGCAAATTATGACCATAGTTCGACTGGTTAAAGATTCCGTGCAAATTCATACCATGCACATATATTAGTAACTTCATATGCGATTGATTTAAAACAACACTAACGCCCCCGTGTTATCAAACATAGTTTCCAAATTATGTCCCATACCTCTGATGGTGATTTTGACAACAAATATCCCATTTTCTGCATTTGTATATTTTTCATATTTAACACTCATCTGACCCACGGAGAGAACCGAATTTAATGTTGAAAGAATTTTTGGCCCAACTCAATTTTTATATTATAAATAGACACAAAATATGTTTCAACCGCAAACAAACATCTTGCTTAAACTTCTTTGACAAAGCAGTGCGAATAGTCCAGCGCGCTGTCTTACGGACATGTCTTGTTTTTATACCAATACCGTCCTATTTTCGATGCAAGTCAATTTTTTTTTGTAATATGTAAATATATTTCAACGGCATAAACATAAACGAGAATGCAGATTCTACATCGCTGTTAAAGGGTTTTGCCTTGCATTATTTAATGATATGATTAAATTAATTTTTTCGCATGGATTTTGTCAATATCATATATGGAACTATTTCAGACATTCCACTGGCTTATCGAAAGAAGTTATCCCCCTTGATTTCGGCCGTTTTTATTACTTATCTGGCTAAACCGTGATATTTGGTTTACATAGAAACATATAGGAGAAATTTGACTTTATCGTTATAACTGTTCATTATTAAATTGCCAAACTATTACAACGTCTAGTCATTAAGTTAAAAATATAACCATTATTATGATACAATAACAGCATATATTCTCCTTATATGTTCTATATAAAAATTACTCAAATCACGTTTTCGGTCACTTTTAAGGTCCTTTAAACCTTAGTTGAAATTGTTTGCCAACCTATTACAACATATACGTTTGTTGTAAATAAAATTCTCTTTACGATGATATTTAGATATAAAAATATGATAATTGGATCTTGCCTCCATTTTGATTTGAAATTGCGATAAAATGCAATTCTGATTAATGTTCTGTGTACTCAGATTTCTTTTATAATCCCAAATATTTTTTAATGGTTTATTTTTTTCGCACAAATTCATGTTTTAATGTGTTTGTTATGAAATAATTCAGTGTCATAGAAAGAAAATTGATTAAAGATTAGGAATAATCAATTTATATCCCTTGATTCTTAAATACCAACACCAGCGACTAAATAACAATAATGCTAAATATGCGAAGAATATTAATTTAGCAAACAGATTTAATAATGTAATTGGTTGATAATTATATAAATACAGCATTGTAAGCATACCATAGCATAAACTCGTTTTATTGCAGATTTTAGTAGAACTTTATTATGTCAAATAATTGTGCTTTGTTAGAGGTATGTTCCAAAAGTAATAGGACGACCCTGGTATCTGTATTTAGGGCGTCACATGCAAACCAGTGATATCAATGGATAGATCGACACATCTTCTGTTGTCATAAAACATCAGATCCACTTTCAGTCACCGTAAGGTTCATGCAAAAGTCACCATAGTAACGCAAGTTTAGAAATACGGGGGGATTTAAAATTAAACGCCATTAAAAATAACAACATTGCATCGGAAAGCAAACAGTTTCCTCAATATGGTTGCCAAACGTTATGAAATAAAAAGAAGTGTTATTTCAGATCATATGCGGACATTCTTTAAAAAAATCGACGTTATCGACAGACATTTGAAAATTATGCGCATTTCTGAAATAACAAGTGTGACAATTGCAATGACAATATGTTTATTCAGTAATTTAGGCCTCCGGCCCATAATACAACATACACATTTTTATAAAGTCTGGTGTATGTAACAAGAGTATAGAATATACAATAATGTTATAAAATTATATAAATATAGAAAAATGTTGTATTAATCCCTATAATAACGACAACGTCAGTGAATTTGAATAGTGACCAAAATTGGCGACGTCACGCCTAGAGTGGTAATTTGAAGTGTGATACAATTTTGTGTTGGGTGTAATATGACCCCACAAGATACTCTGAAGTTTATTTCACATACCTTTTCAACGTGGCATATCCCGAAGTCTTATCTATCAGTTTCCAGTGGTGAGACGATAGTAACTGACCGTCGGCGTTATTGACGACCGCATTCTAATGTGGTTTCCTGGTACTCAAGTCAGATCTTCGTCAAAAGCGCTTTTAGGACCCCAAGGCCATGTACCGGAGTGTCAATTCTGTGGTTAGAATCTACGAGTCATCATAGTATTTTGACATATACCAAAAGTGGGTGACGTACCACAAGAATTTTGCTTTGCACAGCAACTCTCATTTGAAACATATACATGAACGTTTAAATTTGTACGAGGTATGTCCCAAAAGTAATAGGACGCATTAAGAAATATGCATTTAGCATAATTTACATCAATTATGAATGGCTGATTTATTATTGCAACAAACAACCTTAATTACCAATATGTTTTTAATTATATTATTCAATTTAAACCATTATTTATAAACAAACACCTAACCATAATGACATCAATCAGATGGTTTTGTCCACTAAGAAAAAATGATGTAGGGGGTTTTGTCCACTCTGTAAAAAGAAGTGTGGGGTTTTTTCCACTCTGATAAATTGTTGTAGGGGTTTTGTCCACTCTATTAAAAACAGTGTAGGGGGTTTTGTCCGTAGGGTTTTTTGTCCGTCTTCCGCATTTTAGTGTTTCAATTACAACACGACTTGGTATAAATATATTTCCATATTTTAAATATATGCATGCAAAATTTCAATAGTGTACACTAACATGTAATATTAAATTTGACACGTCAAAACTTACACGTAACTAAGTACGGGGGCGAATGACTTTATAGTTTGTTATATGGTGTGAACATAGATGGGACGAAAATAAAGATAATGAAATGAATGATTTTTTGCTGCACAAAAAAAAATATTTTAAGAAATATAATGGTACTGAGATAACTTAACTTTGATAATCCGTTCTGAAATAAATATTTCAACTGCAAACATGTTTCATTTTGTGCATATTTGTGTTCGTTTTATAGTCATCGCATTGATATTTTACTTAATACAAGTTAGTTATGATAGACCATTATCAAATGTTAATAAGTATTACAGCATATTGAATTTAAACGTTTTCCTAAGATCAGTAAAATAATATGCAAATCTAATAATCCTTGAACCAAAAACAACAGAGCCCCCACTCCCGTTTGTGTTGCAAGTCTCAAACAATGCGATAAGCCAGTGTTTATTTATGACCTTAAGTACACCCTACCCCTGCCCCGGAGGTAAGACTAGTAATTTTATTGGGGGTAATATTATAATCTGCTAGATTGTAATAATATTTCAACACAAATTTGTTGTTCATTGTTTAAAAATTAGCTTATTGATTTAACATCGATATTCAGATAAATTGATAATAAATTAAAATTTTATAAACAGATAATAGAGCGGAGACAACATAAAGTTTAAAATATCAGTGCACTTGTCCCGTTAACTCAGACAGTAATGTGTCCGACTATTAACCCTCGGGTCGTGAATTCGAATACCGACCGGCATCAGTCTCTGTGTTGATTGATTTACGAAATTATGTCTCATTGCCATTCTGTCTCTTTCAAATATAAGTTTATTTAACAGTAAACCAATAACCGTAATCATTTTATTTCTTTATAATAACACAAACTAATCAATCGTTATCTGTTTGTTGATAATAAAATAAACTATATCAAAGTATATTGAAATTTGTAATCAAAATCATTGATCTATGTTATATTTTTACACATTGAATTTAATCAAATAAAATTCATTAAAAAAATGTACTACACAGCAAAACGCCAAAACGTGCTTATCAAAACCAAGGACTTATATAACAACAACAACAATTTTTATTCAGCATAAAGCAAAAATACAGTGTCAAACCACGAATAGATATATTATTCCCGAGGGCATATATAATACGTCACGCCAACTTACCATTTGTGTCAGAGCGGAAAGATACCTGTATGTTTTATCACGGTCTAAGGGAAGTAATTTGATTCATCTCCAATATCACCAAAACTGCGCAAGGGCAATTATCGGATAACTCTTGAGAAATGTCTGAAATAGTCCAGTATGAGTTTGAAAAGGAATTGTTTTTTTGTGTTTTTTTTATCACTAACTGCTATAGCAACTATTTGTTATCATAGCAACCGATTGTAACAACCATGGATCCTTATATAATCAATTAAGCGACCTTTGGCCAACATGAACCTCTTGTTTAAAGTCAAAATCACCACAAACTAGATAGTTAACCATTAAAATCTACACGAGAAGCAATGCAATATTATAAAAAGTTTAGATTCATATCTAGATTTTCTGAAGAAAATAACTTAGGAAAGACGGGCACATTTTTGTTTTTATAAGTGACATTGATTTCTCAAGGGTTTCGGACAGGTGTGGATGGGGAAGAGAATTTGAATTTAAACCTTTTTTCTCTGGTCTAAAAACCTACAATCTTACAAAGTTAAAGGACGAAATAACAGCTTGTATTAATGTTGATTACATTTTAATAAAGCCTGGGTAATATTTAACCAAAGGTTAAAAATACTTATATAAATAATATTTGGTACATAAATTTTAGTTATTTTAAGACTTAGGATAAAGAAAAACCAGAGATAAAATTCAACCAACGATTATACAACTGGCTGCTGAAGTCCAAAAATTCCACAGTTATACAGTCGGGGGAAATGAAATAGAATTGTACCTATTTCCGACTTGTACTTCTAACTTTGAATGCGAACCCGCCTTGGTAGCGCAATGATAGCGTATCATAGGTCCCGGGTTCGATTCCCGACGGGCACGTTCTTTGTGACAAAATGTTCTCCGCCTCTGTTTCAAGTGGGAAAGATGTCAGTTACTTGCAAAGATCGGTTAGTACTGATTTCCTGGAAAACCGTTAGGATACCTGACCGATATTTTATAACAGTAAACTGTTGAAATGTCATTAAACCCATCACACTCGATCAACTTGTAAATGTGACTTTGAACAGCGATCTATTGATTTTTTTCTCTTTCTTGAGAACGTCACATTTTCGTCTTGTCATGGTGAACTTGTATTTACTTATTTGTAGCTTTTTTTTTAAATTTGCCGGTGGAAAATATGGATTTGATAAAATAATACAAGTTGTTAATAAAGTTGGTTTGATATATACATATACATTTCTGTTACTTCAGGGACTCATTTTTGTTTATTACAAAAAAAACAACAAAACAACAAAACACAGTCAACAAAGTCAAATCCCCATTATTTGCCCTTCTAATATAAACATAAGGTTATAAAGAATCCGGTTACAATGAATTGTCCGATTTAAGCATGTTTTTGTTAAATAACTTATCTTTAATGAATATACTATGTATGTTTATATATTCAAAAAGTTACTGTAGCTGGCAATATACTTAGTACGTTATCCAAGGACAAAACAGTTTGAAGTAGTTTAGGAAAATGGGATTACAGTCAGTTGTCAGCAATGTCTTCCTCTTCACAGAGAAGATTGAAAACATTAGGCTCTTTCTGATTTGCAATGCGCTTTGTTCCTGCAATATCGTAGAGCTTATCCTTAACGGTGTAGCTGCGAAACCCACGAAACACTGTACATGACACACTGTACACACCGGTGTAGCCACATAAAGGTACTGCAGGGCAAGGATTGCACTTTTCCCAGAAAAATAGATGTCCCTAAGTAATTGGTATATTTTTACATAGAAACATAGACACAAAGCCCCTGATAATGCACCATTGGTCATTTACATTTTTAAAAAAATATGGCAGAGTACCTCAGAGCCCCAATCAAAACTTTTAGACCTACAGGTTTATTTTGACCAAATAAGACCAGTCATACACACACCACCTACCCAAATTCACAGGCGTGTAGAGGGACGCTCTCCTCTACGTCTTGGTTCGAAGTACCACAAGGGAAACTCATTTAAGATCCATTTTTAATACATCTTATGGTTTAATCTTAAGTTTCTTGTGCGTCTGCATGTGTGTTTCCTAAATGATAGCGTTTAAAAGTAAAAACTATTGGAGTAAATAATGATCATACCCCTCCCTCGTTAAACTTACTAGAATGCATGATTTGATCCTTTACGTCTTGACTCGCAGTGTACTGGGTTTGATACTCGTTGGAGATTCGCTCTTGAATACATCAAAGCGTGCGTGCGTGGTTGCGCGCGTGTGTTCAAACAATAACGCTTAAAAGTAGAAAAAAACATTGACGTACATAATAACCATATTTTTAAGAAATTAGTAGAATTAAGCCGTTATGTGTTTTAGATATCAAACAATCAAGTTACCGAGCGGTTACCCGTATCCCTGTAGCGGGAGTACAGTGGTGGTACCGCCGCCAGCAAGAGTGGGATACCCTTCCCACACACTACCCCAAGGATGCCTCCCCAATAACTGAAGTACTCTTACGCTTATTAAAGTATCATTTACGTACAAAATACTTATAATTACGTAATGTTACTCAAGAAACCAAGCCGTTCCCTTTAAAAGGAAATTTTATTAATTGAAATAAAAATAGTATCTGGCATTTTTGTGTGTTATAAATGAATAATAAATGGGTGTTTAGTAATCAATGTCGATTGAAAAGCTTACCATGGCTTATGTTTAATTGTTGCAACATGCAACATCAGTCATTTGATGTTTTGCTTATATTTAACAAACCGTTAAAAAATGGCCCCATTTCTGATCAAAATTTAACACTGATCAGTTTTCAACGACTGTTTTGATCAATTTAATGTTGAAATTTGACCGGGTCAATTTTTAACATTGAAAAATATCCCTTGGGGTCATTTTTCAACGGGGTCAAAATTTAATGTTTCACCGGCATCCATCTTGTATGGTCATGTTAGTTTTAACTTATTTATTTTACTTCGATTGTGAAACAAGTTATTGCAATTTAGTCAAATTATACTCGAAGTGTCCCCTGGAATTACATATGCAGACAAAGGTGTCTTGCTCAAGTACACCACACATAGCATTAGGGAGATGATCGAAGCGTCATGGGTTCGATCCTCTCCCTAATGCTATGTGTGGTGTTCGATGCACTACTAACTGATCACGCAATCCACACCTTAGTCTTGATATATCGGGACCTTATTGAAATGCTAATCATCTTGTATATTGAGATCGTGCCTTTACGTTTTTGTATCAACTGATGGCACAGTTAATCATTTTTAAGTCACACACAACATTTAATCTTGTACTGTTCTACATACAGAACACTGGAACACTGGATACATTACCAATGGTTCTAAAAGTTTCTTGTTCTCATAGATAGTCCTGTTACGTAATAACAATATAAGACAATTCAGATGCACAACTTTATTTTCTGACTACAATAAGCCAACACACAACATACATACATACTGAGCATATGTAGGCACCTCTGAATTCTATATGCTTTCGACCCGCTTTTATAAGCCCAGTGTGGCAATTAATTTTTTTAATGAGCTCCAGAAATTGTGACAATCAAGTCAGTTACTACTTACAAAACTGTCAGCCTCCCATGCTTTAATTTGTGCTACGCGGGAACAATTGGCAGCTGGAATCGCCAGGAATAGTATTGTCTGTGGCGTCTCACTAATAATCCTACTACATGTATGTGACCCCCATCTGGCTATTTCTGTTTTTATAATGTGATGTTTACGAAATAATAACATGCTAACAATAATATATTATATACGAACAATATGAATTCGTTACATCCCACTATATCACCCGGGCTTATTTCCTATGAAAAAAAGCAACGAATGTATATTGTTCCTAATTGGGCTACAAAGGTTAATTGGTTCTATGAACCCTCATAATAAAACAATCAAGCGTATTTATACACCAAAACTAACCAAACAACCGAATTCCCCACATACGTATATGTATGGTAGAATACTCGTAATATATGTGCCAGCAAGCATAAGAGTTAATAATACATCGTAGGTACGTCCTTTGTCCGCCGCGTGAGATTATTCAGTGTCCCGGTTGGTGACGGCACGAAAGTATTCCGCGGATGTATAATGATAATAGCTGTCCATTAACGTTTTTTATTTTATTTTATGCTCGTATCTATTGAGAAACAATATATCATAATAACATTTTTTTTAACATGTATAAACAGAAAAAAAAAAGTTTGATTGTAACTATGCCGTTTTCAATTCCTTGTTGATGTCGTCTATTCCGAAGTGCTGATTTGTTGCATGTATTATTACGCATATTTAAACTGTTATAGCTTCATCAAACAGTTCCTATTGTCATCCAAACCTGGCAGAAATCATGTTAATGATCCAATGTTCCCATATGCAGAAAGAAATATGATATTTTATGCATTTAAACAAGTATGCCCAACCGCTTTACACAGTTCTAATTTTTTGGACGTAAGAATCTTGCTACCGTCATGTAAGCCTTAAGAGTGACGTTTAGGTCATGTGACCTAGTTCGAGCACAATTCTTTATTGCCAAACATGACATGCCGACACACAGCACCGAGTGTCGTATTAAGTGTTCGTATTACATCAACGTTTATTTTTTTCTTATATATTCTTATAAACAGATGCATGGCATAATTCGTAGACCATTTATAATTTTGATTAAAAATCTGTTTTGCGTTACTCCAGTTAGGCCTGGTAAAATTATATCCGTCTACATGAATGAGCCATGGATATTTTTGGGAAAGTTTATACGGTTCAATCAATGCATTCATTTGCCATGCCGTGTTGTAATTTGTTTTATAACTTAAATACCAATGATTAAGAAATGTTGCGTTCTTTTTTGCCATTATTAATTGTGATCCCATCAAGTGAGTGTCTTCTTGGCCCTGCGTGTACTCGTATTTGCGAAGTGGCTCCAGTGGTCGAAGTACAATCTCGTCAAAATCGAGATAGATACCTCCGTACACTGAAATGAGAAAAATCCCTTGTATATATACATAATACCACGATATACATTTTACCGTGAATGCCAGTATAAAAACAACATTCCAGACGTGCGCAAAACTCCAACTTCCGTTAGCGTCGGCATTTGTTTACATTTCGTACCGGCAACTGTTTGTTACTCTGCACACTTAAGTAACTTTATTACTGTTTATTATTGGTGCCATTATTCACATGGATGACAAAGTTTTAGACTCGCGGTAGTAGTATGACCATTTAACTATCAAGAATAAATAGTACACTACAAGTCGGAAATATGTTTCATTTAAATATGTTAAGTGACTTGTTAAATTGTAAATAATTATAAAACAATGACATTTTTACATTTTGTATTACCAGTCTTGCTTACTGTAATGACAGATGTAAAATGTCATGACAATACATCACACCATACGCCACGTGACAAAAATTAAGAAATAGTCATTAGCTCGAGCTTCATTTGCACGTCATTGGATGGGACAAGTATAACAGCTTTATTTGTATATAATTGAATGGTTTAAGTTAAGGAGCTTCATTTGGATATCATTGGATTGGACACGTATAACAGCGTTATTTGTATATAATTGAATGGTTTAAATTAAGGAGCTTTATTTGGATATCATTGGATGGGACACGTATAACAGCGTTATTTGCATATGATTGAATGGAACAAGTATAGTCTAAATTTGGTCGCTAGAAATCGATGCATGAGGTACGGCGTGTTCATGGAAGGCTACTGGGCTAAATGAGTTTACCACCATAACCTACATTAGGATACATTAGATGTCTGTGAATTGTTTTGACCATCACTATTGGTTTATTTTGAATTTCCAATGGCATGCGTATAAAATAATAACATGTATTATTCATTGAAGTCAAAGGTCAACAACTGAAATATTGAAGAATTTGCTCAAAATATAACAAAATATTAAATTATTTTAGCCTAACACAATGCGACTCATAAGGGTTTTGTGTAACATATGTCTTATGTCATTATACAAAATAAAGCACAACATTTTCTGTTGTTGTGCTACAAATAACAGGCATACATCTAGTAGTTTGATGGACTTAAAAGGTCAAAGGTCGTCAAATAATATTTTGCACAAAAAGTTAAACTGGAACGGATATATATAAAATAACAATATTCATATAAGATAATTTTGTTATGTATTTTACGAACAGAACTGATTCATTTTAAATATATCTTAAAATGTACTTAAAATGATGTGTCTCATTCATTTGTTTGTCCAATGACATTACAGCAGTGTATCATAATAACATTTAAGCTTCATCACTAAATGCCTAGTACATTGAATGTCCTGGTCTTCGGAATATTTGTGCAATCAGATTGGTAGCAATGCGATATGTGGTATAAAACACTACCTGTTGTTTGGCAATTCTAATGAGAACTTTTTATTTAACAGTGAGTTAGTTGATTTGTATTGAGATGGTAAAGTATAATAATTAGACTCAACCCCCACCCCCATCGAACAGCTGTTCATTTCTACAACCCTTTCAAATAACATATCAAATTAAATTGAAGATGGATGTGTCAAATAAATCATTGAAACTATCCCTGCGAAATGGTGATAAACACCATGTGGTACTAGCAACATATAATACAGCACAGGACTTGGTAGCTATGAAATTATTGGTATTGAAAATGCATCTACAGCAGTATCAAAGAGTCTATAAAAATAACTCATTGGATGTGATGAGGAGCATGATGCTGATAAAGGTGCCGTTGCATTTGCTAAATCAAAGGTTAGTAAAATAACACCAAAATATATTAATTTAGGCATAAAATCCGCCAGGCTACACGGCAAAAGTCACTGGTAAAACTGGTTACCTCTTTGCAGACTTATGTATTGTAAAATATTGCTCATGCCATTGTTACCTAACAAAGCACTAAATTACATGATGCAGAATTATAAAGCTTTGCCACTTTTCAATTTAGAATAATTAAAAGCGATGAAAATTTAGAAAATGTTGTCACGCCTGTTTTGGTAAGCTACCAACTTTGCGTTTTCCATAGATTTACATTATAATATTTGACCTAATTTTCACCATTTCTACCATTCGTGGACCAAAAAGTCCTACATTTTATTAAGTACTATCTTAGACTCAAATTTAAAAGTCCCCAAAATGGGGTCAAAAGTATCACTTTTACCACTTTTTTCCCCCATAAGTTAGGTACCTCCACTTTCAGCATGAAACAAATCTAAATTTCACCAAGTTTAGTTTCCATACAGTTTTCTTAATGAAATGAATTTAGTCACAGAAACATAATTTAACTTTTTTATTGACACAAACATAACAAACTTATATTTTATTGCGATCATTTGCCAGTTTGACATTATCATCCAAACAGAAATAAGCTTACTATTGAAATATATGCCTTGAACTTCCCTTTACTTTTTTCAGCCAGTCAGAGAGCTCCTCTCATTGGTGGTAGTTGACCTAAAATACAAATGTACGAAAAAACTGTCCGGATTTTCTGGACGCTTCCGGTTTGGAGCGTACAATAACGATTTCTTATGTACAGTCACGTGGTACAAATGCTCGGAGATCATTGGAAAAGTTATTTAAAGTGGATAATAATACATTTTAAGAAGATTGGTTGTTATTATTTAAAAAAAAGAATAAATCGAATGCCTTCATTTTTTGTCTTGTGTCAATATATTGGTATTTTCCGAGAGAGAATAGGAAGGGTATATAGACAATATTTAAAATATATGTTGACGATCTACTCCCGTATGTATTATACAAGTTGGTGATCAGTATATTAAGCACATATGAGAATGTCATAGAAAACACAACTTTGTATATATTCAATGAAAATAACACTCAGTCAAACAAGCAGTGTGTAATTGGGGACGAACAGCATGTACTTTTATTAAGTACAGTGAATTTCGAAGAAATGTTGATTTACCACAGTTCTTACAACATGGACTGTTTTCTGTTCTTTATGCTCCGACCTTAAGCTCGGATACGGCTTATGGGTCATAAGCCGTATCCGAGCTTAAGGTCGGAGCATAAAGAACAGAAAACAGTCCATGTTGTAAGAACTGTGGACTCATGAAGTCGGTTATAGTCTAGTGTTAGGAATAATTAACAGTCAAATGATTGCCAGGAACTTGCCCAAGACAAAAGTAGACCGAAAGGGATCCAAAACCATTGAAATGTTGTAAATATGTGCACTGTCGTCATGACATAACACCAGCAATTGAAATATTATATCCAGTTATTCCATCAAATATGGTTGTTGAAGATAAATTCATTGATCTTGCTAAAATATTTAATACGTTCTGCCTTATATCGTGATGACTAAATTGGAACATGAATGCAGAACTTATCACAACTGAAAAATTCGCCTTGACGGACGGGATGCGGCCTTTATTACAGAAAAAACACAGAGAAGCATTTAAGTGAACAGGTGTTGTGACAGTGAATCAGAATTTTAAGAAGTCAACATAGCAATACATAAAAATTATGCTGTTCACTTATTAATAAGTCAAATAATTTAGAACGGCCCATAGGTTAAGTGTATTTCAAGGCAGTGGATAACATGCAAAATGCAAAGTAAATTGTAATACATGTGTATATGTTCTAACTTATGAAAAGGAAACTATCCAAAAAGGCATGTCTTAATATCCTTACACTGCCATGTTAATGTTATGTAAATTAAATGTGATGTGCTTGTAAAGCCCATAACTTTATTATTTATATATTATGTTGTTGCGGTCTTTATGATAGCTATCAAAACAACATATACCTGTACATTTTTAAGATATATCAGAACATACTTTCAGTCACGAAATACAAAACTATTTGGTTTGTTTATGGACACATGGGTACATATTAATCAGATTTATGAGCGTTACAATGGGTATAATGTATAGAAAATATTTGTTTATTTTAAATAAGGATAATTCTATTTCGCTACAAAAGTTTTGTTGCCTATATCTTCGTTAATCTTTTGCCCACCAAAACACAGATACACCAATCATTTTAGTTTAAAGGTAGAATATCAGTAGAAGAACTATAAATGTCTTAAAATTATTTGAAATGGATAAAAAGTATCTCATTATTATAAATAAATAAAATATGAATGGTTTGATATATCAAAATCCACCAAAACAACACAAAGTTGATATTTAAATGGAGTGGTAAGCTTGAAACGAAATCCCCATTCTAAAAATAGACAGCACTACAACATACTGCTTTATGACCTTTACATTATCATTCTGACTCTTTCTAAGATGAAACTCATTTGACAATGTGTAAACCTGCATGGCGGATCAAATTGAAATCAAAATAAAAGCACGATAGATATTTAATATGTCACAAAATGAGTTGCAATTTCAGCGGGAAATTTATTTTAGTTTAGCCTACCCAAAATTAGGAAATACCTTATCAACATATTATTTTGGCATAATAGATATTCTTTTGGCAATGTGGCGTCCGTGAGTATATAAAGGCATGATATATGGGTGGAAGGTTTGCGAGCATTTTATCCAATTTTAAAAGTTCGAAAAATCCTGATTTACTCCCTTTGTGTGGTTCTTTATGGTAATTTATTCCACACTATAGTATATAGTTAATGTGTAATGATAATTGAATGGAAACAAACTAAACTGAAAATTAAGAAAAAGGAATGAATCACATTGGAAATGCCATTTAAACACAGATTAACTCAAATGATTTATCGCTATTATTTCTATTATACATTTAACGGAAGAAACACTTTCAAGTCAATACTCGTTTTGTATATGTTGCATTGCCAGATAATTGAAATATGTTTGTTAAGGTTGGCATGGAGAAAATACATATATGATATGATTATTTTCGTTTAAACCGTTCATAGGAACTATTTTGTTAAAAATCCATAATATCTAAATTCTGTTTTCGAAAGTTCTTCTGATACTTTGATTATTTTGTTTTGTGGCCCAAAAATTCTTATACAGATATAACTTTGCAAGATTATGGTATCTATAATAAGTAAATATATGTATTCCGTTGGAATAAATACTCAAATGCAGTATCCAGTATTTGACATATCAGAAACATCGAGACATTCAAAAACGTTTTGCACCTAGTGAGCTTTGACCACAATTTTTGGGGTTATTATATTTTTTTTTTCTTGGCATCCGGCGATATACAGTCAACTTATATTACAACAGTCTTCCATGAACATTCTATACCACATGCAATGATATTTTGATTTTTACCAGACTATAGTCGCTTCATTTGCATATCATTGCATGGAACAAGTGTAGCAGCTTCGTTCACATTTCATTGGATAGAAAAAAGTACTTGTATATCAGCTTCATTTGAATATCATTGGTTGAAAACAATTATGGCAGCATAAGGATTGAACAAACGATAGAGAATTGTCAATTGCATGTCATTGGATAGAACAAGTATAGCAGCTTCATTTGTATATCACTGGGTGGAAAAGGTATATCAGCTCTATTTGCATATCATTCAATAGAACATGTACAGCAGCTTCATTTGCATATCATTAGATGGAACGAGTAAAGCAGCTTCCTTAATATATCATTGGATGGAACATGTATAACAGCTTCATTTGCATATCATCGGATGAAACAATTATAGCAGCTTCATTTGCATATTACTGGATGGAACAAGTATAGCAGCTTAATTTGCACATAATTGGATGGATGGAACAAGTATAGCAGCTTCATTTGCAAATCATCGGACGGAACAAGTATAGCAGTTCTATTTGCATATCATCTATCGGAACAAGTGTAGCAGCTCTATTTGCATATCATCTATTGTAACAAGTATAGCAGCTTCATTTTCAAATCATCGGATGGAATAAGTATAACAGCTTGTTTTGCAACTCATCGGATGAAATAAGTGTAGCAGCTTTATTTGCATATCATCGGATGAAATAGGTATAGCAGCTTCATTTGCATATCATCGGTTGGAACATATAAAGCAGCTTTAGTTGCGCGTCAATGGATGGAACAAAAGTTAGAGCATTGTCATTTGCATGTCACTGATTAGAACAGGTATGGCAGCTTCATATGCATGTTATGGAATCGAAGAAGTATTGCCGCTTTATTTGCATATCGGTGGATGTAACAAGTATGACAGCTTTATTTGCATATCATCGGATGGAACAAAAGATACAGCAGTTTCATTTGCACATCATTGGATTGATGGAATAAATATAGCAGCTTCAGTTGTATATCACTTGACGGAACAAGTATAGCAGCTTCATTTGTAAATCAACGGATGCAACAAATATAGCAGCTTCATTTGCAAATCATCGGATGGAATAAGTATAGCAGCTTCAGTTGTATATCACTTGACGGAACAAGTATAACAGCTTCATTTGTAAATCATCGGATGCAACAAGTATAGCAGCTTTATTTGCAAATCATTGGATGGAATAAGTAAAGCAGCTTCAGTTGTATATCACTTGACGGAACAAGTATAGCAGTTTCATTTGTAAATCATCGGATGCAACAAGTATAGCAGTTTCATTTGCAAATAATCGGATGGAATAAGTATAACAGCTTCAGTTGTATATCACTTGACGAAACAAGTATAACAGCTTTATTTGTAAATCATCGGATGCAACAAGTATAGCAGCTTCATTTGCATATCATCGGATGGAATATGTATAGCAGCTTCAATTGTATATCACTTGAAGGAACAAGTATAACAGCTTCATTTGCAAATCATCGGATGCAACAAGTATAGCAGTTTCATTTGCATATAATCGGATGGATTAAGTTAAACAGCTTCATATACATATCAGCGGATAGGTATAACAGCTTCATTTGCATATCATCGGATGGAATAAGTATAACAGCTTCATTTACATATCATCGGATAGGTAAAACAGCTTCATTTGCAAATCATCGAACGGAATAAGTTAAACATCTTCATCGGATCTTATTAGTATAGCAGCTTCATTTGCATATCATTTAATGGATCAAGTGTAGCAGCTTTATTCGTATATCACTGGACGGATGTAACAAGTATAGCAGCTTCATTTGCCTGCCATTGGATTGGATATGTATAACAGCTTCATCGGATGTAACTAATAAAGCTGCTTCATTTGCAAATTATCGGACGGAACTAGTATAGTTGCCTTATCGGATGCAATAAGTATAGCAGCTTCATTTGCAACTCATTGGATGGAATAAGTATAACAGTTTCATTCGCATGCTAACGTTGAGAAGAACGCTATTATTAGTTATTCGTCGGTAATGTTGTCGAACACTTAACAAGCATTTATTCATCAAGCAAAGTTTTAAGAAAAACGTACTCGCTTAATATATTCGCTTCATTTTGTGGTTTAAATGTTAACATTTCATTTACTGAACACAAATTGACACATTATCAGATATTTAAACGTGATCGGAAGCTGTCGTACGTGAGAAAGTGTCATTAAAAAGGTAATCACATGTATGATTAACGTCAAATGAAACATAAGCACAAATCAGTATTGCTTGAAACTAAAACAGGCTTGGATTGAACACATGTTAATCACAAATCAGTGACGTATATTACTTGAAACTAAAACAGGCTTGGATTGAACACATGTTAATCACAAATCAGTGAGTTGTATTGCTTGAAACTAAAACAGGCTCTGAATGAACACATGTTAATCACAAATCAGGCTTGGATTGAACACATGTTAATCACAAATCAGTGACTTGTATTGCTTGAAACTAAAACAGGCATGGATTTAACACATATTAATCACAAATAAGTGACGTGTACTGCTTGAAACTAAAACAGGCTTGGATTGAACACATGTTAATCACAAATCAATGACTTGTATTGCTTGAAACTAAAACAGACTTGGATTGAATACATGTTAATTATTTGATAGTTTATCGTTAATTCTTGGTAATACGTCAACTACTGATAATTGTAATGTGATTATTAATAGTCATAACGGGATAGTAACTCTTAATAAACTACTAAAGTGACAATATTTTCATTTTCAAAACTTACTTTTTAAAGCTTCGATTCTCATAACGTCAGATGCATGTTCCATGAATGCCAGTTTATGTCCAAAAATATATTTAGGTCGATTCCTTTTCACGTGAACTATATTCGGTGAAATGCATATAAAGTAGTCCCAGTAATTTCCGTATGGCAGGTCATTTCCGTGTATTAATATCAGACATGGTTTTATGAAACGCAGAGCGCTCAAAAAACTTATAAAATGAATGTAGCCTAATTTCCTTTTGGTATACCAAACATAATGTACAACATTTGGCACGTGCTGATTGTCTGTACAACAGTTGTCAATTACAGCTTCTAAACACGTGTCACCAAAATCAACTTTCTCAACATCTTGTGAAGAGTTTGCAAATGACTTCACAATTGCCGGAGTAGGAATGTCGCAGTTTAAAGATATTTTTACTCTCTTTTTGGGACAGTTTGAAACAACAAATTTCGGACATTCCACACGGGTATTGAATCCCCACTGTGTAAGGTCGGTGTGTACTGTAGGTCTATGAAGTCCATCCACCCAGTTTGGTCGTAAGCTGCAATAACTGTTATCAGCAGTTCGCTGTTCATCGATGTTTTCATGTGATGTATTCGAAAACTTCATATGCTGTTCTAAAATGGATATACAACAAAAACATATTAGAAACACACTTACCATAATAAGTTTTAAAGTTTAAACTTTTACATCGATTGTGACAAACGTTCTTACAAAATCACGCTTGACATCGTTTTGGATAGAACTAGTGTTAAAAATATATATGCGACTACAATGTCCTGCTCAAGACCAATAAACACGTTGCCCTGGTCCAGAATCGAACCAACAACATTCCCAACTTGGTACGATAATCTACAAAAAATGACCGCTGCCCTCTGAAAAGATTTGCCAGTATGGACACCTTTAAAATGCAAGTACGGGTATTGTACCAATTCTAGGTATGATATGAAATTAATCAAGACAAAACTTTACCTTATTTCATACTAAATGTCATCATTTTAACAAATATTAGTTTAATACTCGCGGTAATAGGTATAACCAGTACATAAAATATGTCTTGTGCAGAAAGAGGGCGTTACACTCCATTAAACAAAATCAACAAAACAATAGTAACTTTGTAAAACTACTTCAGTTCATTTACAGTTAAAGTTACCTTTATCATCATATGCAGTCTCTGATAGTTTGAAGTACACAATGTCGTTGTAACTCAACATCAGGAAGACGATACCGACGTTGACAAATACAAAGATTACAATGTATGAAGGGATTGTCATATTGAGAGGTTTGACCATGCCAGTGGGTGTGTCAAATGGAGTTTGTAGTTTTACTTCTACTGGATTTTACACCTGTAAATACAAATACAAACATGTATTTTAAGTCAGATACAAAAAGCAACGTTCAGCTACAGCTCAAGAAGCTGTTACAAATATCAGCATCGATCTTTATGGCAAATAGGCGGATCAATATATTTTAGAAAAGGGGCGGAGCGTCCGATGTAAATTTGATTTACCATTTTTTTTATAAGTCACTCCTACAAAACGTGTTTTTCAACATTGCTTGACATCTCTGAATGGGATGTCGTGAATTTACCTAACGTAATTTCTCGGTAACACTATGTTTTATAACAAAACATATCCGAAACTAAACCAGGCTATTAACATGTATACGTGACCCCGTTGAAAGTATGACCCCATGGGTCACTTTTCAACGGATGTGTGATCCAGTTTTAACATTAAAAACTGACCCGATCGTTATTTAATGACCAACCTACACGTGAAAAATTGACTCTCGTTAGCATCTGATCACCAACAGTTGGAAAATGACCGAATAGTCGGCCGGACCACATTTCAACATTAAAAATTGATATTATAAATTTGGATGTTCTCGCAGATGTAAAATGTTTTACCCGGAAAATAGCCTGTGATAACACGTGTATAATCGGAATGGTGTTTGTTGGAATTGCTTTTCGTGAGTGCATTTGTTGTTTAACAAGTAAAGTATGTAACGAAGCATTCCTACATCAACTGTCTCTCTGTCTCCATCTCTCTCTCTGTATCCGAGCATCGGTGTCACACTTTCGATTGAAATATTGCATACTAAGTTACTATCATGCCAATATTTCAGTAACCACCCACTGGATTGATTTGAAACTTCATTAAGTCTTCAGATTTATCAAACAATCAAGTAAATTAACTCTTGGTAGATTTCAATGCAAATTGTGGCCATTGTTCTATTTAGAAATGTTAGTTAAAGTTTTTCTTGATATCATGCACATATCTCTGTAACCTCATGTGCGATTGATTTGAAACTACACTAACGCCCTTGTGTTATTAAACATAGTCTCCCAGCTATGTCCTATACCCTTGATGGTGATTTTGACAACAATTATACCCATTTTCTGCATTTGTATAGTTTTTTTTTTATTTAACACTCATATAACCCACGGAAATGGCCGAATTTAATGTTGAAAGACCTTGTGGCCCAACCCAATTTCTATATTATAAATAGAAATTAAATATGTTTAAACCACACACAGACATCTTGGTTAAACTTCTTTCCTCACTTAAAACGTTTAATAACTCATACAGATATAGAACCCAAAACTTAATAACACTCACTTGCGTGTGAAAAGTGGATGTTGGTAACAAATAGTATAACTTGGTCAGGTTTTAAGTATTTATTGACAAAGCAGTGCAAATAGTCCAGCGCGCTGTCTTACGGACATGTCTTGTTTTTCTACCAATTACTTCCTATTTTCGATACATTTCATTACCTTTTTTGTAATATGCAAATATAGTTTTGTTAAAGGGAGTTGCCTTGTATTATATAATACTATGATTAAATTAAATGGTTCCATGGGCGTAGCTTGGCTGCAAACTATATGTAGGCACAGTTGTAGTGGGTTCCTGGGGCATGCTCCCCTTATTTTTTACCAGCTAGACCGTCGTAGATGCGTTTTGGCGTATATTTTCTTTTGTTTTTAGAGGGCGGGTATTCTTATATTAACCTTGAATCCACTGTTTTATAACCAAATAAATTGATAACAAATGTGATGTTTTAAGGTTTGTTCACTTTAATAAAGGGAAAAATGAAGTAGCCTTCTGTTTCATGGTTCAAGTGGCTACTATTTTCAAACTGCAGGTGTTGAATGTTTATCACTCGGATACGCATAAATTGATGTAATTACTAGTATATATGTATGCACATACATTGGTGATGATCATTTTATTTATCGTCGCAATCGGTTTCCCATATGGGCGACGCCGCTTGAAGATTATTAGTAAGTTTCGATTTTTTGGAGGACAGTGCAGAGATACAAAAGACACTTTTGTAGCGTCCCTGTTTCCTTTGCATGCCCGATGTTAAGCATCGATACATGGGACGTGGATATTTGTTAAAGTCTCATCCGAAAGGCTGATAAGTATTTTTAGTTCGAGGAACATGTGATTGAACCTGCGGCCCCTGAGTTCACAGTGCAACGCTTTAACCACTGGACCACTAATCCACCCATGCAGTACGGATGAGGAGTGTTCATATTTGCCGCAATGCGGAAAGTCACTTTAGAAAATTTCTAGTTTTCTGCATTTGCATGACGCAAACACGGTGATTACACGATCAACATGTATGTTACGTTGTAAAGGGTGTTTCTGAAGTAATCAGATATATAGTCTGCACTTCAGGATTAGCCCTATGGCGTTGCCGATCAACTCGTCATAACAGAACATTTCATGAACAGTCTGAACTATTCCATACCCGTACATAACGATTTAAGTTTGTTTGTACATGTAAACACGTCATCAAGGACCTACATCAATTTATCATTGTTTGTCCAAACTACAATTAAATAAGAGATGAATACAAACAAACATATTACGACGGACGACCAGTATGGTAAAGTTTATAGATTTATTAAATACAAACCAGAAATCGTTGTTAACAAAAGTAGCATATTTTTGGACAAAAGCTTTCAAATGCAGATACAATCTGACAAATTACGTGTAACAATTCACATAATACATACATATGTTAATTAAAAATATCATTATTTATATACTAATACTGCTCGACGAATACTATTTTACTAGATTTTGCAAAATGATTTTGATTCAAACCACTCTCACCAATATTGATTTAGAACTACATGTATATATTTTATATTGTAGACATCAGATTGCATGCATTAAATGTTTGTATATGACGATGAGCTATGATGCTCAAGTTTAAATATAATTTCTGTTCCGTTCTGTTTCGTACAATATTATATCATCACCAACGTTTATGACAAACCTGGAGAGACATTTAAACAATTATTGTTTACTGACTCCACATTAAACACGCACACATCTTACAAACAACACGACCTAACATTTCTGAATGACACAAAGTCCATGGCTCATAACTTGCTTTCACATCTTAAATCGTCACCTTTGACCTTTGCATATTTTTTAACTGCATCTTAACATAAATAAACCAATTCATATGTTTTATACATCTATAATACAAAAATATCCAGTTACAGTAATATAACATCCTCCCTTGTTAAGATAAAATATATATTTACAAATATATTTTCTTCTATTCTATATATCTCTCCTTCCAATGTATTAAACGTTTAAGTTGTAATCAGGTAATGTCATCTTTATATTTTGAGGTTCCTATATCTGGGATTTCTAAAGAGCCTTCCATTATGTACTGCACTAAATTTAAATCCAAATGAATTTTATTCTACCTTAATTAAACAGAGAATTAGAGACAAATCCATGCAAACTTGGAATACATCTCTTCAGACTATGCCGAAACTTACAAACTATGTTAAAACTACACTATTACAATAAGCTGAAAATAGATTTTACATAATTATGAAGATTTTATTTCAAACGAAAATTATAAAGATTTAATATGTTTTCGTCTGAGTGCCCATACTTTAGAAATAGAATCAGGTAGCTATGCATATGTAGAAAGAGAGAATCGAATTTATAAACTATGTTCCTTAAATGTTGTTGAATCAAAGAATCATTTTTTTTGTTGTCCCAAATATAGAACAACAAGAACTAAGTATTTAAAATATATATCATTTCCCACTGTCAATACATTTATAAATCTAGTTTCATCTACACATAAAAGGCTAGAGCATCTAGCGATCAAAGATCTTGAATCCATTACATAAATATATTTTTTTAACAGATGCATAGGCGCGATCGCTGCTTGATACAGACACTGTCCAGGTGTGACAACCATTTAAGTTGACCGATGCACTACGATTTCTCTTAAGGTGAGACTCTACTAAATAGAGGCTGTAAGTGAATTAGTGGTTTGAAAATGGCATATTTGTAGTCTAACCAGAGGTACATAGTTCGATCATTCTAAAGTCAGACTATAGTCAAACTATAGACACCATGGTCGCTGGTTGAACTCCCTCATATTCGATGTGATGATTCATTTATTTTGACGGGTGCATGACTAACGAATTGGTTTACAGGTACATACGTTTATGGTTTACTTACAAACATATTCAACTGCAGCTGCATTCGTATTTGTTTACTACTTTAAATCAAGGCAAGTTATAAGCAGTCACCCTATAGCAAAGAGGTAAATGCGATTGCCAGCAATTGTTTTGCCAAACCATGAACGAAAAAATAAGTTATACATGTAAACCAAACATTCTAAATATATTTTAGAAAATATGGCTATAACCATCAGTGCAATTTTACTCTATTTTTGCACTAATGACACAGTGCGACATATACCGGTAGTACAAATCTTGCGACATTCAGCATTAGAGGTGCGATATATAGCAGCAGATGATTTTGCGACATTTAACGTCGGTGCGGCATTTAACGTTGCCACAGTGGTAATCAATGTATTTGCATCGTTGAAGGCGACATTGCTGAAAGAAACGCCATTAGATAGTTGTTACTGTAATAAATTGTAACTGCGTATTCTATGACAGTTATTACTGCATAGAGATGGAAATGTGCATTTTACTTAATAATACAAATAAAACCAGTTGTGTTCATTTATAATTGAATATTTCAATTCGTTTTCATTTTGTTCGTTGAGTTTAATAATGCTATAAAATACATTTCTGTGTATTGTTGCATGTGAACATATATTTTGTTCGTTGTGTTTGATAATGCTTTAGAATATATTTCTGCGTATTGTTGCATATGAACATATATTTTGTTCGTTGTATTTGATAATGCTATAAAATAAATTTCTGCGTATTGTTGCATGTGAACATATATAATGTTCTTTGTGTTTGATAATGCTATAAGATACATTTCTGTGAATTGTTGCATGTGAACATATATTTTGTTCGTTGTGTTTGATAATGCTATTGGATACATTTATGTGAATTGTTGCATGTGAACATATATTTTGTTCTTTGTGTTTGATAATGCTGTGATGATTCTGTATATTTTCATTTTTGTTTTATTAAAGATGATCGAAAACTTACTGTTCTTAGTCAAAACATACCCCACCTCTATCCATTCTGCATTGAATAATGAGATGCATCATCCGGGCAACTTATCTAGAATTTCTTTCAGTCTGATTATCGGCTTCTTTATTTAAATTGTTCACAAACTAGGAACCAATACTTAGTTAATCGACGGGTTCCCGCACCTACTTTTCAAGGAGGCCGGTCTACAATAACACAACTAAAACCGATCCAAATTAAGGCTATAAAAGACACTGCGCTGACACAATTTAGCAGTCTGTTTCAAGTCACCGTAGAATCCAAATACAAAGATTTGAAAACGAGGTAACCTAAAGACTGATTGTTTTAATTAACAATCTTATACGGGGAACCTTGTTTTGTATATACTATATCGTATGTAACATTGTACTTAAAACACAATGAGCTAAAGTTGCTCAGTGCATTTACATCGCATGTGAATGAGCTGTTATATAGTAAAAGTGTGTGAATGAGCTGCAGTTCGACTGAGCGCTGCTCTTTACTACAAGAATAACTGTCCGCTCATTGTGAGCGTTGTATGTATACGAGTACTGTTTCTGCATGGTGTTGCAGCTTGCTCTTTATGAGCAGTTATTTTGTCTCTTTGTGAGACAGTGTATACATAGGTACCGTTTAACGATACAAGTTTCTGCGTTGTTGCAGGTTGTTCATGTGAACATTAATTTAGTTGTCCTGTAGACGAGATCGTCGTGTTAATCAATCGGTGAACTGTTGTTGAGCTAAGGTGTGTTTGCATTGAGAGCACATATATGTTTATTAAAAAAATTAGCTCAGTCACGTACGGTATAGTGTAAAGCAGACACAGTTCTAGCAATTATCTCATTTCGTTAATATTAACTGATAACTCATGCACGTCTCATTTTAGAGTGTGTACCAATATGTGATTGAATCACTCAGTCCCTAGAAATTATCTGGGGGTTCCCACGTTTATTTAGTTATACTTCTTTGTCGATTTACTGGTTGATTAATTCTTATAATTACGGTAATCATTATATTTAAGAGCCGTTCTATGCTCTGTCTGTGATTGAGAAAATATCATTGTTCAGTTTATGTTAAAATAAAACTAATAATCTGTGTTTAGCTCGAAACACGTTACAATGCTATAAGATACATTTCTGTGTATTGTTGCATGTGAACATATATATTGTTTGTTGTGTTTGATAATGCTATAAGATACATTTCTGTGAATTGTTGAATGTGAACATATATTTTGTTCGTTGTGTTTGATAATTCTATTGGATACATTTATGTGAATTGTTGCATGTGAACATATGTAATGTTCTTTGTGTTTGATAATGCTATAAGATACATTTCTGTGAATTGTTGCATGTGAATATATATTTTGTTCGTTGTGTTTGATAATGCTATAAGATACATTTCTGTGAATTGTTGCATGTGAACATATATTTTGTTCGTTGTGTTTGATAATGCCATAAGATACATTTCTGCGTATTGGTGCATGCGAACATATATTTTGTTCGTTGTGTTTGATAATGCTATAAGATACATTTCTGCGCATTGTTGCATGTGAACATATATTTTGTTCGTTGAGTTTGATAATGCTATAAGATACATTTCTGTGAATTGTTGCATGTGAACATATATTTTGTTCGTTGAGTTTAATAATGCTTTAGAATACATTTCTGCGTATTGTTGCATATAAACATATATTTTGTTCGTTGTGTTTGATAATGCTATTAGATACATTTCTGTGAATTGTTGCATGTGAACATTTATTTTGTTCTTTGTGTTTGATAATGCTATAAGATACATTTCTGTGTATTGTTGCATGTGAACATATATTTTGTTCTTTGTGTTTGATAATGCTATAAGATACATTTCTGTGTATTTTTGCATGTTAACATATATTTTGTTCGTTGTGTTTGATAATGCTATAAGATACATTTCTGCGTATTGGTGCATGTGAACATATATTTTGTTCGTTGTGTTTGATTGTCACACATAGGTGTGAGTCAGATTCTTTATTATTTGTTATTGACCTTTGTAAGAAGAAATGAAGCTTCAACAAAATGGCTACAATCAATGATGTTTTAT
This sequence comes from Panopea generosa, assembly GCA_029582155.1. Taxonomy (NCBI): domain Eukaryota; kingdom Metazoa; phylum Mollusca; class Bivalvia; order Adapedonta; family Hiatellidae; genus Panopea; species Panopea generosa. The sequence goes on from CM055894.1 coordinate 88,575,475, forward strand.
TGCATGTAATATAATAATATATTGTTCAAGGTAATACACTCTACCACACTAATTCTAAACATATTTGTATTCAAATGGTTATAATGTAGACATTCTCAATATGTTCCGTAATGTTTAAAAAATCACTCAACGTTTTAAAAATGTACAACGATAAAAAAAACCGCTATCATATTCTTTCAGATACAGTTCTTTGCCCGCTATGATTCGTCGTTAAAGTAGGTTTGGCGAGAGATGCTACTCAATAATTTTATTAATCACATCTTTATTACCACACAGGTCTCCATCATGACGACTAAATATTATGCATATATTACTACGATGTATAATATTAAATTCAATACGATGTCACATTATATAATCACGTGTACCACTTAGGACGTATTATATTTTTCACATAGGTAGACATCTCATATTGTTACAACACAGGGGTATGCCATGACTTCTTCTCTACATATATATTTATCATATATATTTATCTATATTTTTGAATCGCCCATAAACCACCTACAAGTATACAAACACACTCTTACAAAAATGAATATTTGGTACACACTTTCAAGATAGCAACACTTCAGCATTTCAGAAAATATAACTTAAACAAATAAACTACTCACAGTATCTCTCCTTTTTGGTTCTTTGAATACAATTTATCTGCCAATTTCTCTCTATCTGACCATATCTCCGACTGACCACTTACACACTCTCACTGTACATGTCTAATTGGCATGTGCTTTGCTTATTTCACGGGTGAATAGACAAGCTAACAAAGGAATATATATCCCAATAATACAGGTGCGTATGAAGCAAAGGGTAAAATAAAGGGGTTAAAACCATAAAAATATGTATTGTGACATATCCCCCAACTCAAGAGGAAAATTATTTCACTTATTTTCACTCTCTAAAATATAGATACTGTGGTTTAAACATGGCGGCTCAAAAAATCTGCACCAACATTTTCAGACCCCTTTATGGCCTCTATTCTGAATCTATATGATTGGAGAGCTAACGCCCAACGCATTAGTCTGACATTGGCAACTTTTGCCTTGTTTAAATATACTAACGGCTCATGGTCTGTTTCCAAAACAAATTCCCGACCATACAAAAATGCTTGGAATTTTTGAATACCCCAGACAGCTGCCAAACATTCCTTTTCTATCACTGAGTAAGCTCTTTCCCGAGGGAGTAACTTTCTACTGGCATAAAAAATTGGAAATTTTGTTCCTTCATGGTCTTGCATAAGAACTGCACCTATCCCTACGTCCGAAGCATCAGTTCTTAATATGAATATACAACTGAAATCAGGGAGACACACTATAGGTGACCTAGTCAACGCTTCTGTCAGTGTTTTGAAAGACCTCTCTGTTTCAGGTGTCCATTCAACCTTATTTGGTGCACCTTTCTTAGTCAAGTCTGTGATGGGTGAGGCAATAGAACTGAAGTTTGGGATAAACTTTCGGTAATACCCAATAAGCCCCATAAAAGAACGGATTTGTTTCTTGGTGACTGGTCGTAAACAATTCCTGATAAACAAAATCTTTCCGGATTTGGTTTTAGCTGATGTCCACCAACGACATGTCCTAAGACACCTAATCGAAAGTACCCTAACATGCATTTTGACGGCCTAACAGTTAATGAAGCCTTTCTTAACCTCTCAAACAGCTCTCTTAAAACTGCAATATGTTCTTCCCACGTCTCAGTATGTGCAAGAAGGTCATCTATAAAATTTTCAATATCTCTTATCCCATCTAACAACTTTCTCATCATCTTACAATTCCGAATGGCATCTTCTTAAAGGCGAAAAGACCTTCTGATGAGATAAAAGCAGTGCACTGACGAAACTCTTCCTTGACTCGAATCTGCCAGTACCCCTTGGAAAGATCCAATTTTGATAAGAATCTACTACTTGTTATACGATTAAATATTTCGTCAGGATTTCCCATAGGTTCTGAATCAAATACAGTTATTCTGTTTACCTTTCTATAATCAATGCAAAATCTGTTTGACCCATCTGCCTTCTTTACAATAACTACCGGGGAAGCATATGGGGAATCTATACGTTCGATAATGTCTAATTTTATCATTTAACTGATTTCTTCCTTGATGACATCTTTCATGGCATATGGTACTTGGTAAGGTCTTGACCTTACTAGTTCTTCTGTGGTTAGTTTGATCTCATGTTCTATTAAGTCTGTACTACCTGGAAGGTCAGTTAAAATATCTGATAATTCATTTACTAACACTGTTAAATCTTCTTTCTGTGCATCGCTCAATTCAGGGTTTATATTGATGTCATCTACTGTTTCTGTAGCTTCCAATCTAGGTAAATCTACAACTATCTCTTCTTTAATACAGTTTTCGACAAACTGGTTATACTCACTCAAGTCTTTGAAGTCAACTGGCGAATATTCGTCCGTTTCGTCTATGACAGCAACACAAACCTGATCCATTACTCCACCCTCTGTGTCATCTTCTTTTTCTGCAATAACCTCGGTTCCAACACTCTCCTGACTACTATCTCTCTCAACATATTTCCTAAGCAAGTTGATATGATAAATCTTCACCTTACCATTCACTTCAACTCGATAATCAAACTCATTTACCTTCTCCAATACTTCAAAAGGTCCTTTCAGTCTCATCAGTAGCTTGTTTCTATCTGTTAGTAGGAGAACCAAAACCTTTTCACCTACCTTGAAACTTCGTACCTTGTATTTTCGGTCTGCATACTTCTTATAACGAGTTCTACTTTTGTTTAACTCTACCTGGGCTAACTTCAATGTCTCTTCTAATCTATTCCTTAAATCTAACACATATTCGTAAGTTGTCTTTACCTCTTCTGATTCAATTTCATTGGTCCATAATTCTCTAAGTATAACCAATGGACCTCGTACAGTATGTCCATAAAGTAACTCAAAGGAAGAGAATCCTAGACTCTCCTGTGGAGCTTCACGATACGAAAACAATAAAGGGGCAATAAATCTATCCCATTGTTTGGGTTGTTCTGCACACATTCTTTTTAACATATTCTTTAACGTCCCATTAAATCTTTCAACTAGACCATTGCATGCTGGATTGTAAGGTGTTGTAGTTAACTGTTTCATTGATAATAAAAAACCTACCTCTTTCATCACATTTGATGTGAATTGTTTCCCCATGTCGCTAAGTATCTCATTGGGGACACCTACCCTGCTGAACATTTCAACTAATGCTTCTGCTACTCGTTCTGTGTCGATGAATTTTAACGCAACTGCTTCTGGGTAACGAGTCGCATTATCAACCAAAGTAAGAATAAATCTATTACCTTTATCCGTTGGCGGGTGTATTGGACCTATTAAGTCCACAGCAACTCTTGAAAAAGGAGTATCAATAAGGGGTAACTCACCTATGGGCTTTTTTCTAACTTTCCCCCTAGGGAAAGTTTTCGGGCAAATATTGCATGACCTACAATACCTGGCAATGTCTGATTGAACTCCCGGCCAATGGAATTGAGATAATATCTTGGCTATCATCTTTTTAGTTCCTAAATGACCAGCTAAAATGGAATCATGTGCTAATTTCAAGACATGCTTTCTCATATCTTTAGGGACCAACAACTGTTTGAACAACTTCTCATTCTCCACTCTTGGAGATTGAGAAAACCTATACAATAGTCCGTTATCTTTCTCGAACCAATGAACTCCACCATTATTGGAGATTACCTTTTCTCCAGAGAAACACTGTTTCCTAGCTCTTTCAAGACTTTCATCTGCTTCTTGGGCCTCCTTTATCTCCTTGACTCCAATGTCATTGATATGTTCTTTAACAATTAACTTTTTTATCTTACCTTCTTCCGCCTTTTGCTTTCTTGTTTGGACAGCATTACACGTAGCTACTTCATTCTCTAATATCCAATTTCTATCTGGATTACTCGGATCTCTTATTCCGGGTATATTTCCTAACACTAGATCATAAACTGGCTGTTCTGCACATAGAGCCACAATCTGTCCCTTAAAATAAGGGGTATCTATTTGTATCCTGGCTAAAGGAAATTTTCTAATCGTTCCATCTATGAGTACACACTTCTGGGATTCTCCTGTCATACAATCTGCTGTTACTAAATTTCTTCTTACCACTACTCCAGAACACCCACTATCCCATAATAAATCTACTTTCTGACTATTTACCAATCCTTCTAATACTGTCATGTTCTGTAACTTTGACACTGTCTCTGTCTTACATGCAGCAGTCATAACTGGCTACTGATGGCCACACTCTCAGGTTACAGACTCACCACCTAAACAGCAGTCTTCTAATGATTGTTGGACTACACATCCTACTCCTACCTGCTTATAACCTGTTTCATTACTATCTGTGACTACATTCCTTTCTCTATTACTATGTCCTACATAACCTCCTCTACCCACATATCTACCTCTTCCTATAAATCTACCTCCTCTTCGTATACCTCTACCATGATCGATCTCTGTCAACGACCCTGCCTTTATATTTTGACCTTTCCCTTTTAACCTGGGACAATCTTTAATCATATGAGAAGCTGACTTACAGTTATAACATAATATTTCCTTTGCTAAGGGGGAATATCCAGGACTTAATGATAATGTTGAATTTCTATGCTCAATGCTACCCTTGCGCGTAAAACTTTGCACATGCGACTTGTTGCTGGACACATCTGTCAAATTGTGGGCCTCTTGATATTGCTGAGCGATATCAGCCATATCTTTTACTGAAGTTAACTTTCTTTCTTTTAAGAAGACCTGTAAATTCTTACTAGATACATAAATTGTTCCCGTAGAATAAGGTCTTTAAGGCCTTCAAATGTTTCAGGTGCCTTGGCTAGGCTCATCCATCTCAAAAGATAGTCTTGCAATCTAATAACAAACTGCTGAGCAGTTTCACCTATTTCTGCCCTACTAGATCTAAACCCTTCTTCGGTCAATTGAAATCTTTTCAATAAGGACTCCTTTAACTCATCGTAATTGAGTGCCTCAACTGCGGAAAGTGGCGAATAAACGTCTAAAGATTTCCCTTGTAGCAATGCGCTCAAATTGGTTGCCCATCTATTTTTTCCCACCCAGCATTTTCAGCAAATCGTTCGAAACGTTTTAAGTACGAATCTATATTATCCTGGTTATCGTTAAAATGGGGTAATTTTGGCATCTTAGCCTTCTCTTCACAACTTTTACTTAATGCAGGATTCAACAACCCTGAGTCATCTTTCTTTGCCTTCTCTAATTCAATTTCTTTTTCCATTAAAGACAATTGCAACTCTTTCTCTTTCTGTACCTTATCAATCTCCATACGCTTTAAATCTCTTTCTATTAATCTATCTTCTCTAGCCAGTCTATCTGCTTCCTTCTTCTCTTCCCTCATATGTTCATCTGCTTTTTTCTTCTCTTCCCTCATACGTTCTTCTCGCTCATTCACAAAATCCCTTAACTCACTTCCCTCAAGTCCTAATGACTTCCCATTTTCTATTATAGATTCTAATGTTTCCATATTTATCTCAAATACGATACACAAGTTGCAAATAAATGGATTCTATTCAACAGTTACCCTAAACAATAATTTCTAATATTTATATAGGAATACTTCAAATGCATCATACAAAGGTCCTGCCGGGATCGCCAAATGTCACACATAGGTGTGAGTCAGATTCTTTATTATTTGTTATTGACCTATGTAAGAAGAAATGAAGCTTCAACAAAATGGCTACAATCAATGATGTTTTATTGCATGTAATATAATAATATATTGTTCAAGGTAATACACTCTACCACACTAATTCTAAACATATTTGTATCCAAATGGTTATAATGTAGACATTCTTAATATGTTCCGTAATGTTTAAAAATTCACTCAACGTTTTAAAAATGTGCAACGATAAAACACCGCTATCATATTCTTCCAGATATAGCTCTTTGCCCGCTATGATTCGTCGTTAAAGCAGGTTTGGCGAGAGATGCTACTCAATATTTTTATTAATCACATCTTTATTACCACACAGGTCTCCATCATGACGACTAAATATTATGCATATATTACTACGATATATAATATTAAATTCAATACGATGTCACATTATATAATCAAGTGTAACACTTAGGACGCATTATATTTTACACATAGGTAGACAATCTCATATTGTTACCACTCAGGGGTATCTCTATCATGACGACAACTTATAATACATATATCAAATAGAATGTATAATATTAAATTCAATACGATGTCACATTATATAATCACGTGTACCACTTAGGACGTATTATATTTTTCACATAGGTAGACATCTCATATTGTTACCACACAGGGGTATGCCATGACTTCTTCTCTACATATATATTTATCTATATTGTTGAATCGCCCATAAACCACCTACAAGTATACAAACACACTCTTACAAAAATGAATATTTGGTACACACTTTCAAGATAGCAACACTTTAGCATTTCAGAAAATATAACTTAAACAAATAAACTACTCACAGTATCTCTCCTTTTTGATTCTTTGAATACAATTTATCTGCCCATTTCTCTCTATCTGACCATATCACCGACTGACCACTTACACACTCTCACTGTACATGTCTAATTGGCATTTGCTTTGCTTATTTCACGGGTGAATAGACAAGCTAACAAAGGAATATAAAACCCAATAATACAAGTTAGTATGAAGCAAAGGGTAAAATAAAGGGGTTAGAACCATAAAAATCTGTATTGTGACATTGATAATGCTATAAGATACATTTCTGCGCATTGTTGCATGTGAACATATATTTTGTTCGTGAGTTTGATAATGCTATAAGATACATTTCTGTGAATTGTTGCATGTGAACATATATTTTGTTCGTTGAGTTTGATAATGCTTTAGAAGACATTTCTGTGTATTGTTGCATATAAACATATATTTTGTACGTTGTGTTTGATAATGCTATAAAACTCATTTCTGCAAATTATTGCATGTGAACATATATTTTGTTCGTTATATTTGATTATGCTATAAAATACATTTCTGCGTATTATTGCATGTGAACATATATTTTATTCGTTGTGTTTGATAATGCTATAAGATACATTTCTGTGAATTGTTGCATGTGAACATATATTTTGTTCGTTGTGTTTGATAATGCTATAAGATACATTTCTGTGTATTGTTGCATGTGAACATATATTTTGTTCGTTGTGTTTGATAATGCTATAAGATACATTTCTGTGTATTGTTGCATGTGAACATAAATTTTATTCGTTGTGTTTGATAATGCTATAAGATACATTTCTGTGTATTGTTGCATGTGAACATATATTTTGTTCGTTGTGTTTGATAATGCTATAAGATACATTTCTGTGTATTGTTGCATGTGAACATATATTTTGTTCGTTGTGTTTGATAATGCTATAAGATACATTTCTGTGTATTGTTGCATGTGAACATATATTTTGTTCGTTGTGTTTGATAATGCTATAAGATACATTTCTGCGTATTGGTGCATGTGAACATATATTTTGTTCGTTGTGTTTGATAATGCTATAAGATACATTTCTGTGAATTGTTGCATGTGAACATATATTTTGTTCGTTGAGTTTGATAATGGTATAAGATACATTTTTGTGAATTGTTGCATGTGAACATATATTTTGTTCGTTGTGTTGGATAATGCTATAAAACTCATTTCTGCAAATTATTGCATGTGAACATATATTTTGTTCGTTATATTTGATAATGCTATAAAATACATTTCTGCGTATTATTGCATGTGAACATTTATTTTGTTCATTGTATTTGATAATACTATAAGATACATCTATGCGTTTTGTTGCATGTGAACATATATTTTGTTCGTTGTGTTTGATAATGCTATAAGATACATTTATGTGAATTGTTGCATGTGAACATATATTTTGTTCTTTGTGTTTGATAATGCTATAAAATACATTACTGTGTATTGTTGCATGTGAACATATATTTTGTTCTTTGTGTTTGATAATGCTATAAGATACATTTCTGTGTATTGTTGCATGTGAACATAAATTTTATTCGTTGTGTTTGATAATGCTATAAGATACATTTCTGTGTATTGTTGCATAAGAACATATATTTTGTTCGTTGTGTTTGATAATGCTATAAAAAACATATCTGTGTATTGTTGCATATGAACATATATTATGTCGAGCGTATAATCTATGATTTATAGCTGTAAATATGTCTTGAGAAGCACTAAAAGACACCATTTTAAGTCTATATTAGAATAATCACCTTTGACCGGCTTAGACTGTCCATACCTACACGACCATTGATTAGCACACCAGTCCTATAAAACTACCTATTGACGAACGTGCAACGTTTGAAACATGGACAGCATAACCAACTATAGTTACTATGCATTCATAACTGAAACAATATCTGGTTGACCTCATCTATAGAGGAGTCCCGCAACTAGGTTACCTATCGTAGTAAATCATCGGTTACGTCCCCTGATTATGACAAATCGACTTCCGGGGACAACCAAAAAAAAAAAACCCACAATGGCTGATGACAGTAGAATAATTCATGCGTGCAGGGAAAACTCATTAGACAGTTGTAAAGTCGACGAGTTGAAAAGTATTTACGGAGTGTTGGACAGCATGTGTCAGGAAATAAACCTGAATTGATTGTGAGAGTAATGGGAGCATTTAAAATGGGATTAGGGAATGTTTATGACATGCACGAATCGGATCGAGTGGCGTTCCTCAGCAGAGAAAATGAAAAATTAAAGACACCAGTAGGGGACACGATAAAACATCCGTCATACATCGATAGCTGGAGTGATGATTTGTCCTTGATTCCAGATCTATCTGAGAAGGATTTTTTCAACTATTTCGTGTACAAATTGAAGACCAAACGTCAATTAAAAGCAAAAGTCATGTATGAGGATGGACACATACATCTCGTTCAGGTAAAGAAAAGCTTTCGTACTTCGTTCACATAGCTTGCCATAACATTACTTGAACTTGACACAGAAATATATACTTTGTCGTATAATTTGGATATGCTTCAATGATCAGATTAAATTTGAAGGAATATTGCAAATATTTATCTGAAAAAAATATCCACTGACCAGAGATGTATTTATTTGGTATACTATTTATTCAAAAACAAAATGAAGAGATGATTTAGTGTATTTTATGGTAATACCGGTATATAATTTATAAACCTTTATGTTGTGAATTTCATGTTTTATTTATAAGCCATTTGTCAGTCGATACCAGATTTGTTAAAGATAACTAATTCACAGTGTTGAAGCTCATTATCTAAAGAATTAACCCTTTCTCATTTGTAGACATGTTTTGCCAAATTCCCGGCTGAAGTAGTTTAATCATGGCTAGATGAGCAATTCCTCTTTTTGTCACAATACTTTTAATTCATTTCAATTATTAAATATATTATCATTTGAATCACTCTTAGAGATTAATCATACTTTGTCTTGATGCTTTCAATTTCACCGTATGCAGATTTTCTGTATACATGTTCGAAAAGATTTATATATAAATAATTTATAAATGTACACTAAAAATGGTTTGTTAATATCTAATTGTTAATGAAATAGATATGATAAACCCAGATAATGCATTGAATTCAACATAGTCTGAATAGTATATATAACATCTTCGGTAACAAAATGACTAAAAAAGATATTGTTCTTCATTCAGGTTAATGCCACCAATGAAAATGAGAGTCACTGCTTTGTAAGATGCAAAGCGATACCATCTATGCCGTCAACAAACAAAAAACAGTGTCCTGAATATAATGTGTGGGCGATGCTGTCAAAGATGACAGGTTGCATAAATTCTGCGGAAAGTGATTGTACAGCAGGGTAAGTTAACTTGTTAACGTACTGTAAAAGAGGGGAGAGCTTATCATGTCATGGTGAATTGTTTGCTTTGAAATTTATAAGCAAACCTAACTCTGAACTAGTAAATAATTCTCAGTCCGGGAATTGAACATGCAACCAGTAGGGGTAACTTTCAACCATGTTTGCAGAAGATGCTTTTGCCACAATGTTTTCAACCATAAAATATATAATATTAATTTGAAACTTTCATTTGATTTCTTTCTTTTTTTGACAAATATTTGTCTTATTTGATATTTAAAGGTATTTTGTCTGATGTTAGATATATAAATTGATTCTCTTCCATTATCATTTTGGCATGGTTCTTATCAGCCTTGTTATGCAGACGTTTTTTGAAAACATTGTTGCACTTGGAGAAATTTTCATTTTGCATCAGTTTTTTTCACTTTCATTAATGGAGATTTTCTATAAATAATTGCCAATTTGTTTTCAAAGTCAGCTTGTACTGATTTCTTGTATGTAGGAAAGAGAGGTTAAAATTTAATATACACAGCGCTTAAACCTTTCCCACCTGCAGACGCATTTTGGCGCAATATAGCAGCAGACGACTTTTGCCACAATGTTTTCAATTTTATTTAACAATTAAGCTATCTTTTATGGAGATTTATTCAGGTTTTTGACATTATGTTTTCAAAGTCGTCTGCTGCATATTTTGTGTATGTGGGAAAGGGTTAAATAAAGAAAACTGCAGTGAATTATTTACTGCAATTAATTTTCCATTACATTTTCTAAAGAAATACATTTTTATTGTTTTATTAGGGAAGGTGAGGGTGCAATCACATTGCTGCCCTTCTGTATGTCATATCTGATATAACAGAGAAGAAGCAAGATTGAAAACTGGCACCCACATCAATGAAATGTAAGTGGAACAACCCAAGAAAGCGGAAGTTAACTCCAAAAAAGTCACAGGATCTGACATTCCAGAGGGTGGTTCACGGTCGACAGATTGTAAAGAGGAATATATTTGTTCCAGTGTATAACGTTAAAACTCCAGTTGACGTGGACACATTTAAGAACAAACTTCTAGGTATTGGTTCTAATGCTGGTTGGCTTAAAAACTTTAGGGTAAACACGGATGCTATACTAATTCCAAACTTGCATACAATAAACTTCAATTTCAGTGATAGTGTTAATCTAAATGAACAGCAGCATAAGGATTTCTTCAAATCATACTTTGATTCCATGAACATCACTGAAAATGAATGTGCAACAATTGAAAGTCTGACGAGAAACCAGAGCCAGTCTGATTTGTGGCACATGCAAGGGAGGAGAGATTGACATCCTCAAACTTTGGTCGCATCTGCAAGCAAAAAAGTTCTACAAAGCCAGAACCCATTTTTAAAGACCTCTTGAGTTATAGGACATTTGATTCCATTCACACAAAAAAAGGACGATCTCATGAAAGTGCGGCCAGAAGAAAATATCAAAAGACAATGAACAAGATGCATCCAGGATTACTTGTTAAGAAATGTGGCCTGCTAGTGGCACAAGAGTATCTTTATCTTGGTGTAAGTCCAGATGGCTTCGTCAGCTGTACTCATTGTGAAATTTCTAATGGGCTTCTAGAAATTAAGTGCCCATCATCAAACATATGGAGGATGGAAACCCCTGAAGAATGTGCTACTGACTCAAAATTCTTCTGTGCATTAAGCGCTGATGGTAAAGTTTTACTAAAAAGGAACAACATTTATTATTATCAGGTACAGGGACAACTTGAAATAAGTGGACGAAAGTGGTGCGATTTTGTTGTTTGGACATGTACAGGGATTTCTGTAGAGAGAATTTATGCGGACAGTGCTTTTTTCCAACAACAGATATTACCATATTTGAAAGACTTTTATGTCAGAGCTTTTTTTACCAGAATTGTTCACTTGTCGTGTAAAGCGAGGACTCCCATTGCATAAGTAAAATGAAATGCTAAATTTTGTGGCACATTCTTCAAGGGAATTTATAAGCACAAAGTAAATTTTTAACCCTTGTCCTCATATAGACACTTTTCGACGCCTCTGCAGCAGACGGCAGTTTGAAAACATGGCTACAAAAGATGAAATTGCTTAAAACGAGCATTTCTTCTTTTGCCAACATGTTTTCAACTTTTATACCTTTCCCTCTACGACAATTATACAGCAATCAACTGTAAACATATTTAGTTATTGATTGATTGATTGATTGATTGATTGATTGATTGAATATTTAGCGTCATTTTTATGCCATCGAGGGCTAACAGACGATCAGTTAACCTTACCACTGTTTCCTGGGATTAACCAGTACTCGAGCACACCCCTTCCGCAAGTAACTTATAACTTTCCCACTTGAATCAGTGGTGAGAGACGAATGATAATGAGACACAATGTCATATATCAATCATCACGGAGACTGTTGCCGGGCGGGGGATTCGAACTCACGACCCCTGGATTGATAGTCAGACGCGTAACCGACTGAGCTAATCGAGCCTGGCATTATTTAGTTAATAAATAGAAAATCTCTATAATTGAATGGATAAACCTATGACTAGAAGTGGAAAACATTGTCGAAAAAGAAAATAAGACGTCAGAAAGCGTCTATATGTATGAGTATTGTTGTTGTTGTTGTATGGTGTTTAGCATCGTTTTCAACAATTTTTCAGTTATATCGCAACGGTGTCTACTTGAGACAGTATTCTAAGCGCTGTCACACTGGAGTATCATGCCGCAGACACATGGTATGATACCCCACCCAGTCACATTATATTGACACCGGGCTGACCAGACCTAGAACTCTCCTCTAAATTCTGAGCGTCAAGCGAGGAAGCTTCTAGTACCGTTTTTAAATTATTGGTATGACCCGGCCGGGGATTGAACCCACGACCTTTGCATGCGAGGCGGACGTTCTACCACTAGACCACGCCGCGGTCCTCTATATATGAGTAAAAAGGGTAAAAGTGAGATTACAAAAAAAAAGTTGGGTTTGTTTTAAAAGTCATCTGCAGATTTGTTGTATTTGGTTAAAGGTTAAGTAGGTGAATGTTTAATTTTTGTAGAACCAGTACTGAGTGTTGTTTTATGAGAGGCATCGGGTTGACCGGGGAATCGAACCCGCAACCTCTGGCGTGAACGGCCAACACTCTATCCATTAGACTACCGCCCCGCTTATTGTATCTTTATTCAATATAAATGGAGACACCTGCCCTGGACAATTCATATACAAATATTGTTCAGGTCACAGGGGCATGAAACACAAAAAAAATCACACTGATATTATTATATCAGGGTGAATTTTTTTTTTCAAAAACAGTATGTTTAATGCCCCTGTGGTTCAGGTGTCATATTAAAAACTTTAAAACAATAAAGGAAATTTGTATAAAAGACTTACAGAGCTTGGACATTTTGTCAATCCTGAAGCAGCTGGAAATCTAGAGGGTAGAGTATGGAACATAGATGGTCCCATTCGATCAAGAAAATGCTCACTGCATAACAGTTTGTTTTCATTCCATCGAAAAGCTTTCATCACCGTACGACATCGTTGTATCCATACTCGTTTAACACGCTTATTCTGTGGAAATCGGTGAAGCGATACTGTCTTCGCATCAATAACTTTGCCACGGTAAATTCCCTTACAAACACAACAGTATTTCAATGACTTTTTCTTCGTTTTCATCATTTATCACATGATTTCCAAGTATTCAATCAAGTGTAAAGATATAAAGATAGTCCCCGGAAGTAAACAATATTTTGCGCATGCGTATTATTAGCAAATAACGATAACTCGTCAAGAGAAGAAAACCTTATTATGGGATAGCTCTATACACACGTGTACAATCCAATTCACATGCAATACCTAGGGTTAAATGTTAATAAGAAAGTTAAATAGTCAGTTCCAGGCCGTGACAGTGCAATATCTGCACCTCTATTTGTAAATACTATAAAGATGGGATATTGTGTGTGTTGTGTATTTTGTGTGTGTTGTGTGTTTTGTATACATTGTGGGTGTTGTTTTCATTTTCATGTTCTTATTTTTTATTTATATAGAGACTATTTCCGGGCGGGTTTTCAAACTCACGGACCCTGGACTATCAATCCAGTTGTCGTGAGCTCGAATCCCCGCCCGGCAACAGTCTTCGTGATGACTGATATACGACATTGTGTCCCATTATCATTTGTCTCTTACCGCTGATTCAAGTGGGAAAAGTATCAGTTACTTGCGAAGATTGGGTGTGTTCGAGTACTGGTTATCCTTTCAGGATCCAAGGAAAAGGGTTATGTTAACTGATTGTCTGTTAGCCCTCGATGGCATAAAAATGACGCTAAATATTCAATCATTTATGTTTTATTCATATTGTTAAATTTAATTTTTGTTCGTTAATTATATAAGTTGTTGTAAGTATTTTATATTTAGGTTCTCGGTTTAACTATGTAAAAGGAACAATATCATTATATAATAAAAGATGCGCACCAATATATACCAAGTTTATAAGATACATACAGTTTATTTTGGAATATTTATATTATATAATATGCATAATTAATATGACACAAGCGGTCATTGTTTACATAATGTGATATTTTCAGTTTTAGGATCTGGCTAAGACAAATATTTTACCAAACATCAACGGTATATGACAGTTACAGACATAAAGGACGAAGCTATAATAAATAAACATACCTTTTGTTAAGAAAATCGACAAAATCCACCTCAACATTCAATAAGTTGTTTTATTTCCGTGTCGGAAATGAAAATACGGTCTGAACTTACTACGGCTTTTCCGGGATACTGTTAATATCGGACGAGAACTTTTGCCGTGAAAGCTTGAAACCATACTGTTCAAAGAGGACACAAGGGGTTATCAAGAAGTTCATGGACACATTTAATAAAATCCGTATTCATGCAAGTACATCGCTATATTTTGCACAGCTTAAGATTTGGTGTATTTGTCATCGATGTACAGAATTGTATTGCATTTCTATTGTTAATAATAATGTTATGGTCTCAATAGCAACATGCATACATCTTTAGTGCCGCAGCTGAAACTGTTGAACAATTTCACAGATACATTTTTGAAAAGTAACACTGATTTCCCTGTAAAACTCGTGGTAAATAATATATTATTGATCATATTATTCATAAATGTATACATTGGTTATTCTAGTAATAGTATGGCAAGTGTTTAAGTTTAAACAAATTTACATAAAAAAAGGCAAACTCGTGAATCAGCAAAACTTCTATCTGAGGAAAAGGTGAAACAATGAGCTTTTTGTCAAACCTCTGATCCAGTTGATATATATGCTTAGTAAAGCTCCGAGAATGTTATTTGCAGTGTGTTATGTAGTCTTTAAATGGCACAAACGGTGCAGTGAGGAACAAGAAACAATAATGGATGATAACATGTGTGGTCGCCCTGTGTCAAAATCGCGTAAACGTCACATCAACGTGGTAAAAGGTGCCTCAAGAAGGATCGCCGTAATACAATTCATGAACTATGCTATGAACTAAGTATAGGTTACGGTACAGTGCACATGGTAATTAAAAATGAATTACATGCAAGTCCTTAGAGTGATCAAAGGGTTCCTCCATTGCTAATATGTTGAGCGACAAGCAAGTGTAGGGAAATTACTTGTGAAATGAATTGACGTCGCGATGACGTAAGGTAAATCTGACCTATGGCAGATAGGCGTACAATACATTTTTAAAAGACATGTAACTATTTTAATTGAGTATATATTTTCTTCATATTTTGCGTACGGTTTGAAGTGATGTTAAATATAATACATGTAAAACTCCAAATAAATCCGACATGTCCTCTTCATATTATGAGATTTGTCCACGAACTTTTGGATAAACCCTCGTACTAAAATTAACAGTTAACTATCAAGCTCTCATTATTGAGACTGGCGTATGTACACGCTGGTTTATAACGAGCTACCGAGCGCTCGTTTAATGACATTGGGCTGACAGGTATAGTGAACGCTCGTTACTGAGTGAGCTGCATTGAGCTACTGAGCTTTCTGTTGTACTGAGCTAGGTAGCGCTCGCTGTTGAGCCAACTGAGCTGTAGGCCTAGTGAGCCACTGAGCGCTTGTTTATGTCAATGAGCTCTCGTTTATGTCATTGAGCTACTGTATACTTGTTTATCACATTTAGCTACTGAGCGTTCAGTTGTACTGAGATAGTCACGGAGCGCTCGTTATTGAATTAGCTTAGCTGTATGCCTAATTAGCCACTGAGCGCTTGTTTATGTAAATGAGCTATCGGTTATGTCAATGTTCTCTTGTTTATGTCAATGAGCTATTGTGTACTTGTTTATCATATTGAGCCACTGAGCGTTCACACTGAAGTGTATTATAATTAAACTGTATAGCCGAATGAACCGTTGTAAATAACATAAATATGTTAGTGTATTGATTCTTAGTTTATGACTGAGGGACCCATACAAATCATTTGAAACAATCAAACGTTTCATTTATTTTTTACAGGTAGCTCAGTCCAAATTGAAAAATTGTTATTGCTGTGTGTATGTATATATATATAACGCTACCAAGTTTTGGCTTGCTTCTGCGGCGGCAGGTCTTAGTACGAATATAGGTTTTGATTTCCTATAAGGTACTCCATTCAAAATGAAACAAGTCAATGCAACGAAATATGGCGCAGGGTACCATCAAAATTTGATACATTCTGTATTCTACACTTTATTTTACAATACGTTATAGTCTACATAATCTTTTAGGATTTCTTTTCTTAAAGGTCTGTTTGTCTCAGTTTTTTAAATCTTACTTCCTAAATTAAACTTGGTTTTATAAATGTGTCATTATACTGTATCTAAACATTACAGCGATATCAGTTGGCGCTATGGAACGGTCGTGAGAGGACGTTTATCTTACAGAAAAGCAAGTGGAGGAGATGATCAAGGCTACACAATATAGGACTGGTCTATTTAAATACACAGGTTATCATCGTTCTGTGCGTATTAGCATCTTCCATGTAAATAGTTATATGTTAACTTGGTATAGCACGAGTTTTCTTTTCTTTTTGTTTGATTTGTATGTGCCGACGATACTTTTGTTGTTTATTTCATATCATAACTTAATATGCCATGACCTGTGGAAATCAATCCCATTCCTTTATGGACTCGTCTTGCTATTTTCCCACCAACTGCCAAATAATTTAATAAATATTAATGAAGGATGAGTCCATTTTTATATAGCGGTTGGATACCGATACTCTTATTTTATTTACTTGATAAGGATTCTTTTTTCTTAAGGAAATATTCAATATTTTGGTAAAACGTTGAAAATGATACTCTGATATTTAGCATATAGGTTATAGTTGAAATGATAATAGAACGAGTCATTATAACGATGATTTACCTCTTATGACATTGGGCCACACCGTTAATAAATGTTATTATCTGTACCCATGAGAGCAAAAGCGTAGCAGCCGGGGCGGGATGACCCCCTACCACAATGTTCAGATTGGATATGGTGATCGAGGTCAACATATACGCTGTCCAAACATAACATGTATTTTGATAAAAAAAAACTTAACTTAACGTTGTAGCTGCAAGATACATAACACTGTACATGGCAGACAGCGAATCCAGTACTTATTATATTGCTGTGTTATTTAATGTTTTCCTTTCAATAAACCGTTGTTTATTGACCTCAAGAGGAAAACACCAAGATCGGTCTAAAAGAATTTATAAAATTCCATTTTAAAAACCACTAGAGCCAGGACTTTTGATATTTTTTGTTCTTTTTAAACAAAGCAATAGTTCTGGTAATTCAAGAGGGCATTCTTAAGTGGCTTGTTGTTGTATGTAAGTTTAGGTATGTGGAAATCTTTAAATAATGTATTCAAATTTATATTTGTAACTGGTTTTTGGGTATAAAATGATTGATAAAAAATCCTTGCTTCTTTCAAAAGTAATTCTTGTTTTTTAAGACTTTGCCTTCAGTTGATATTGGTGAACGTATATACATGTGTTTACTTACAAAGTTCTTATATTCTAAATTACTTAATATCTAGCATCAATTTTTTACAAGGTATGTCACAAATTTATACATGTTAATTTTGTTCTGTTGTTGCGTATTGAAGTTTTGTATTATCAATTACTTTTTTAATTTCGTCTACATAAGTTTTATCTTTTAAATGCTAATTATTAAATTTCCTTTATGAACGTCCTTTTTTAAATTTCCAGAAAGTAAATGTTAAAGTAATTATTAAATGATATGTTCGATACCCCGGTGAAATATTACTATCCTAAATGACGGTAAGTAAACGCTCCGAAATCAGAAAAAAAATCCAATCTGACCATTTTGTTTGTATTTGGACGTCTCCATGTAAATTTCTTCTGATCAAAGTTAAGTTCTCTCCAGCAGTCTGTCAAATAGCATTCATTAATAACATTAAAACAATTTCCTAGCTTTAGGATTATTGATATTTACATAATTATGTTTATCTATTTGGGGATATAGAACTATATATTAAAGTTTCCAGCTAAGATTGTATCATTTCCGTATCTATCAATGTCTTGTTTAACCCCTGTACAAAACTCGGGTTTATCTTTGTTCGGTCCATAAATATGTATTAAAGTCATCCTTTTTTTCATATTAATTGTTATATATGAACTAAAAACCATCTATACCACCTTCGGTTTTATGTATTTCAAATTCAAAATACTTATTACAAAGTATTGCAACACCCCTAGACTGACTGTTAAAATTATTAAAACAACATTCGTAACCGCACTGTGCAGGTATATATATGTCACCTTTACTGACAAAATGTGTATCTTGTAACAAAAAGACTGACTATGATTTTGGCTTAAAACATATATACGTTTATTTCTATCACCAAGGCCTTGGATGTTAACTGATATAAAGGTTACATTTTCAGTTATTATTTATAAAAATGTATCTACACATTGGCTGTCTGGTCAGACTTAAACTGTATAATCTGTATAAATGTATTTGATCCATACCGGCTCAGTATATGGTTTGAAACCTACTAGACATTGTTCTCTGCAACCGGTTCCCACAGAAAAAGCATAAAGTACAACATACTTGTTGTCTCTCCATTACCAAAAAGGATTATATACAGTATATACAAAAATATAGCTATATCTAGTCGTCATTTTCTAATAATAGATTATACATGGTTACATGTTCAAAAAATCAACATCAATGTGCATGGACTATTTTACACTGCTTCCAAAACAAAACTCCACACTAATGACTGGAGGAAAAGACACACACAATGGTAATCATTCACATTTTATAAACAAACTAATATATCATCATATATTGAGTTTATCACTTATTGTTTTCGTTACAGTGTCAAAGTACACTCGTATATATAATTGATACAGTATGTCCATCCACGATGCAGTTAAGACCCCCACCTAAAAAAAACAACAAAAAAACACAACACAAAAAACCAAACCCAATACAAGATAGTACCTGATTCCGATCTACCAGTCTACCAGGATATATTTCTGACATCTGTTTCATTAAATCACAGCTGTTTGTCTGTAAAAATAAACAGGGTTCTAATATACAGACTAGAAAAACATACAGGCACATAATGTATTACCTATCTGATATTCAATATATGTCTATGCACATATATACATACGTATACACATATATACTAGAAGGCACCTTTCATATAAAACACACATACGAGGTTAACACCGGGCCTACTCTTCTGCAACGCACGCGTCATGGTTCTACGCAAAAATCAAAGCGTTTCAATCAGATTTTTTTATTAACATGACAATTGCGTAGCATACACTGAACATATAATTTAAAAAAGAATAACATTTTATCGCAAATAAATTACTAGTAGAGTTATATTATAATAACTAATTGATTTATTTTGTGCTTAAAATTTCAAATTAAACTTACTTTTCCATACTTTTCCAGCATCCACAGTCTGTCCTATCGCCTGTCGCTGTATACGACGTCTTAAATTGTAGTCACTCACGTCGTGTCCATAGAGGTATTACGGCCCCGCCCCTTCCCAACTTCTAGTGACCCTCTTCGGTCTCGGAACTTTGATGCCATTCAAATACCTACGTCCATGACAGTTTTCTCCCGTAGATGCCTGCTGTATCATCTCATACGTTTTGGTTGACAAAATTTGATAATTGCGCGCGTTTCTTGCGACTTAAATGACGCCGTAATAAACAACCGGTTGTAATCCTTATTGTCTTGTTGTTTACTCACGGAAACAGGAACGAAGTTTTCATTTTGTTATATGAAGTCAAAGATGTCGAGTAATAATCGTGTTTTTCAGCGCCAATATATCACATTTAGGTGTTGATAAATTTAACTTAAATTTTACACTTTAAAGCCTAAAAAGACACAAGCCCCACTTTAACGTCAATGAGTTGCCATAGTAACAAATAAAATGCCAATTACTTTTTCTGAAAGGAAAATCGTTGTAGTTATAGATTTGGCATGAATAGAGGTGTACTTGCTAAAATTTTCATGATAGATATCCGTAAAATGAAAAAAACATAAAGGGGCATTCCGGTTATTTCTGGATCACCCCTCGTATACATACACATATACACGCATATACTGTATACTATCCTACATTCATACACCTGTACATACACATATATAATATACATATAGCATATCAAATACTTAATGTTTCTAAAAAATCAGCACATTTGAAATAGCCGTTAAATGTATGGGCTTACTAAATGTAATATTTATTCACGATATCTAATCATGATTATGATATATTTATAGAAATCTTATCTGGCATAATTTATTATGCCCTATCTAACGAAACGTTGAAATATATCCCTGTTTACGTCAATAAATTTTACACGTTCATCAAATTTTATGTTTTTATTTGGCCCGGTAAGTTGCCTGGATGCCATTCAATACTAATGTTTTTGATAATAGTTATATCTGCAAAATAGAAACACTGGGCTAAAAAAGGCACATTAAAGCCATATCATGTTGACAGCAACTTTTTATGATAGCAATGTCGAATAAAAGTATACACAGTTTGTCTCAGTTTAATATGATATTAATTTTTTTTTTGGCTGATTGTCAGTAAATAGTTCGATCTAGGTTCCGAAAGTCGCTTTTATATTACTATGTATGTAACGAATGGACATTGCCTTTTACACTAACAGCTGCAGAAAGATATCTATACTTTGAAGTGGTTTATATCACTAACCGTGTTATATATTGCTAAAAAAGCAATGGTTTATACTATTTGAGAGGCCTTATTAAAAGTAAACAATTTCTAGAGTTGTTCAATAAAAAATAAAAAAAAAAGTTTCTAATTTGTATCATATATGATTCATATGCATATCAAACTATACTATCAATCACTTTCAACAAACATACGGTTGTTTGTTGACTATACTTTCTATTGGAAACCTTTGGATGTCTAAAAGAAGCGCTGAATTACTTTGTATATCAACAATGACACGATTGTTATTCGTGAAGTGAAGTCATGTGATCAAAATATCTTCTAGACGCTTTATTTTGCATTTAATGTTGTTTGTTGAAAAGCACCGTGCTTTTCAATGACATGGATTATAATTAGTGAGCTTCTAAAGACACACGTATCTAATCAATTAGGCAAAACATATTTAAAGAGCCACCTGTAAAAATCAAAAGGGTATAAACATTTACACTTTTGGGGGATTATATTTAGGGGAGAAATGTTTTAACATATTGTTGAAACAAGTCCAGATTTAAATCCGTTTTGTCCCAAAGATGTTTTTTTTATTGAAATAATTCGTAAAGCCTGTTTTCAAAAGGACAATAATTTTTCCCTCATCTGACTATGCTGTATTCATATCACCATGTTCATTGACTTTTTCTAAAAGTTTTGCATTTTTGATCGCAAGATATTTGCGGATAACTATTCCGGAACCCTTAATCTTCTTTCTTGCTCTGATAACTTCGAACTTGCATCCTGGACTAAAATCTACAAATGACAATCTGTTACCATCTTTTCTAAATGGGTACAGATGATGTGCGATGTCTACATTTTCTACATTAACACATTTAATTACTTTTATTAACCATTTTACAGCTTAATCTGATTGTAAACGTTTAGCCCAGAGGGTGTTTCTAATAACGGTTTCAAAAGCTTTTTTCGTAGTCAATTAATGCACAATATAGTTTAGATTTAGTATCTAAAATCGTTTGAATAATTGAATGGAGAATAAATATACTATCAGTTGTACTTCATTTATCCCTAAAGCCAAATTGTAAATTATTATATACATTTTCAGGTTAATTCTATTTCGTAAAACCAATGGCAATATTTTCGAGATTTTCCTCGGTAGTTAGTAGGGTCAGTTTTATCTCTTTTCTATGAATAAGAACTATAACTCCCCTACACCACGCATCTGGGCATCATTTTGTTAAACTACTTCTGAGATCACATGGAGCATACTATAAGTAAATTAAATACGTTAAACCTTTCATTGATTTAAATAGTAGATAGACTTAAGCGACACAATATAATAGTCAAAGGAGTTCAACTACCCTACCACCCCAGTGATATTTTAATATGCATTTTCTCAATTTCATTGATATTTGGACTTGAATAAGAAAGAACGTTTAGGGTACGTAACAATGTAATATAAGATTTGACAGTTATTTGAACAATTTTAATCTTGATGATACTGCTCAGTAATTTTTGAAAAATGTTCAGATTCTCAGATATATTTCAGACTATTTAAGACAGAGAGAAAGAGAAAGATAAAAGGGAGGGAGAAATAGAGAGTTTATATATATATAAAGGGAGGGAGGTGTATTTATTTATTTATTTATTTATTTATTTATTTTATTTATTTATTTATTTATTTATTTATTTATTTATTTATTTATTTATTTATTTATTTATTTATTTATTTATTTATTTATTTATTCTCTTTAATCAGAATATATAAGAATTCTGTAGTAGTTAATTGGATTTCTGTAGTAGTAGTTAAAAACATACACAAATTTATAAAACCTCAGCGAATACGACAATTTGTATAGCCGCTCACTTGATCCATATGTCAAACGTCTCATTAGCTACGGCACAGGCGGACCCGTACACATTTGCACCGCCATGGCAATTAACAAAACAGATAATCTGTCACAGCTAATGGTGGAGAATGGACGCGTGATGCATTTAGCTAAAAATAGACGTGAGTCGTAGGCACAGCCAACAATTAGCAAAACAGTAAGCAAATAATAAGGGTTGTTTTATTGCGAAAACAACTTTGACAGCCGTGTAAGACTAACGGTATTTAAACGACCAAATTTACCAACACAGGGAGTCGGCTTTGGATATACCTTTAGGCCATGTCATTTTGACGGAACTAAATTAGACTGCGCGTTGGAACTTTTAAGTTAAGAAATAAAACTTTGATTACTTTAAGAACTGAAACTACTTAGGAATTTATAATAGTGATAACTTAAGAAATTGAATTTACAGTAACTTTAGAAATTGGATTCGTCATAACTTTGAATTAGACTTGTAATGACTTTAGATTGAATTCATAATAAACATGTGTAATCTCAACTAATTTGTTAACTTGTATTTCTACCCTCATTACGCTACAGAGGGAAGGAGGGGGAGTGGAGAGGAGGAGAAAGGAATAGAGAGAGAGAGAGAGAGAGAGAAAGAGAGAGAGAGAGAGAGAGAGAGAGAGAGAGAGAGAGAGAGAGAGAGAGAGCATCGTCGGTATGGTCACCGGTGGCGATGTAAAATAAGCTTAACATAAAGCTACAACAATTCTATTCAATTGGTTGATTCTATCGTCTTGTGTCACATTTTGTATTATAGTTAGACGCATTCGCCATCGTCTGGTCTGTATATTTATATATAATTATCCTCATATATATACATCATACATTTTGAAAATGCAGTATAAAATACATTATAAAAATGCATCTAAAAAGATCCAAAAATCGGAAATACATGCTGTTTTCATTTTAATTATCTCCTTTTATCAAATAAACGTTTTAATACAATATCTCAAGTAATGAAAGTGTGTATCTTTTAAAATATAGCTATTGAATTGTTATTTCCTCAAGCGTACAACATTGATAAGACCGACAATAATGGCTCCTGTTGAATCAACATGTTTATGTATAAACTGACACAGGATAGCTATTCGTTGATGTAGCGCAGGATCTTGTTGACCAGTTTAATTCCATTTTTTTTAGATTTGAAGTGAAATTACAACAACTATCCTGCTGATTGCAAATCCATTACAAAAAAACACAAAAAAACAACACACAAATCAACACAACAAAAACACTCAAAACAACAACACACAAAATAACAACACAAAAAAAACCCAACATAATATGCGACCTATGATTTAAAGTTGTTCAAGATGTCAAAATTACTATTACTATTTTTGACGTTATTGTTAGTAGCTTATCTCAAGGCTATAAATAGAAAAAAAAACAAAAACAATATTGTAAGTGCAATATTGCTGGATTAGTATTGTTACTTTATACTGCATATACAAACCGTAAGATGGCCGTAAGATGGCTCTTGGGCAGGTTTTATATAAATATGTACATGATTCAAATCAAAGAATTTTTTTTCAAAATTTCACAGACACCAATGCATTGTTTTTGTTATAATTTGCATTCTACTAAATTATTGTTTATATATTTAATTGGAAAATAGATAAAACATTATAGACGAATTTCGCTAACATGTAACTTGCAAACATGCATATCACAACTCGCAGTGTTAAATGGGTTTATTATAGCAGTTTTTGCTAATTTAAGGGCCTTGACTCTGATATTACTGGAATTGTTCATCTCTCATCTCGCAAAACTCATCTCGTAACTCACACGTCTAAACTCGTAACTTGTATTTCTCATCGTGTAATGCGTCTCTCTCATTGCGTAACTCGTATATCTCATCGCCTAGTTCGTATCTCACATGCCATAACTCGTATATCTTATATATTATAACTAGTATCTCTAATCGCGTAACGCGTATCTTTCATCGCGGAACACCTACCTCTCATCGCATAACTCGTATTATTTATCGCGTAACTGGTATCTCTCATCGAATAACACGTACCTCTCATCGCGTAACACGTACCTTTCATCGCATAACTCGTATCTCTTATCGCATAAGAAGTATCTTTCATCGCATAACTTGTATCTTTTATCATGTTACTCGTATCTCTCATCGCGTAACATGAATCTCTCATCGCAAAACTCGTATTTCATATCGCGTAACCCGTATCTTTCATCGCGTACCATGTAGCTCTCATCGCGTAACACATACTTCTTGTCGCGTTTCTCTTATCTCCTATTGCTTAATTTGTATTGCTCATCGCAAAATACATTCCTCTCATCGCGTTAATCGTATCTTTCATCACGTAACCCGTTTCTCCCATCGTGGAACACCTACCTCTCATCACATAACACGTACCTCTCATCGTGTAACTCTTTTCTCTCATTGCGCAACTAGTATCCCTCATCGCAAAACTCATATCTCATATCGCGTAACTCGTATCTTTCATCGTGTACCATGTAGCTCTCATCGCGTAACACATACTTCTCCTCGCGTTACTATTATCTCCTATCACTTAATTCGTATTTCTCATCGCAGAACACGTTCCTCTCATCGTGTAACTCTTATCTCTCATTGCACAACAAGTATCTCTCATCGCAGAACTCGTATCTCCATCGCATAACTCGTATCTTTCATCGTACAACTCGTATCTCTTATCGCGTAACAGGTCCCATTAATCACGTAACTCGTATCGTTAATCTCACAATTCTCGTCTCGTAATTCGCAAATCTCATATCGTAACAAGCATCTCACGCCCATCATCTCGTAACTCGCATACATACATACATACATACATACATACATACATACATAAGACTTTAAAATGGCTAAATTTGTACTGTTTTAGTGAGCAGTCCGATTCAGATGGTCAGGAAATTACTTGAGAAATTAGCATCAGAGAAATGGTAAATGACCATCATGCTCGCTACCGGATTTCCTTTTCTAGATAAATAACGCGTATTTAATGGAATTGACAAGGAAGTAAAGCAGTTGATGACACAGTTATCACAGACAAATCGTTTTTATGACCTGGTTTGGCAACTGTGACTTGCTAGGCTTGTAATAAAACATGAATTGTAAAATCGGATTTCGTGTGCCTTAAAGTCATTCAAAGCGCTTCCATAGTATCTCGAAAAAGTATGATCTAAAAATCTCCATTTAGTCAGAGAAAATAAGAGCTTAAATTATATAATTAATATACAATGTATCAGTATATATGGTCTAGTGGCTGAGCATCTGATCTGCGCCACAAGTTGTCTCCTTAAGCAAAGCACTTCAGAGGTATTTGTAAATGCGATATTCTTATTGTACGGATTTTCGAAGAATTAGGTATGATCACTGTTGTATGAATTCAAGCATTTCATTATGCATACATGGAGATGAATCATTTATCAATACATTTCAGATTCGTAGGCTCAGCAGACTTATCAATTTTCGGATAATCGTAAATATTACAATTATATGGCTTTAACAGACATTAAGAAACAATCAAATACTTGACTGCATGACCATAAATGGCTGAATTGGCATTTCAAATGCAGTTTTGGGCAATCGGAGATAATTCCGCGCGATCGGAAGTATAAATAGTTTATATTCACGGCACAGTTTGATTCTGCATGGCAGTTATATTTATATATATTTAAGTGATTAAATGCCTATTTATCTAAAAATATACCCCGAAATTTAAAGCATTTGATATGAATGTAATTATAATATGTAAAGAATTATTGTCAAATGGAAGTCGAGATATGTGCAGATAATGCATTCTGACAAGAATATCCTAGCACTTCAACCCATTATAACTAATAAGCTAATAAGCGAGCAAAACATATAAACTGCAAGAAATATATGTACGGTATTTGCATTGCCGAAAGAACGTATTGTCTTTTAAGATCGAGAATTATGTCACCCAAGTTCATATTTAAACAGTGAAATGTATTTTATCTTTAATTTTATGATATTACTTTGTAATTCATGTTATTTTATATCAATTTTAGCAGTGATTCACAAATAAGACGTGATGGCATCGCTGCAAAGGTATAAACATAGAACTGACTATTGATGCATTTCTGTTAATATCCGTGCACATATTTTTTTTGAGGAAATGCGGTTGTTCATCTTCAATACAAGATTTGAACAAGTTATGTATTTCATTTTTCCAGAAAATCTTAGATCAATGAGTAGATTGTCTTTTATATATGAATATATAGTACGCTTTTTACATAAATTACTTTTAAAATTAGTTTAAACATAATTTATTGCCATATAAACAAATTTTACAATACATATAATGCATATAAAATTATATAAAATACAATTTTAGGTAAAAACATTAGATAGAAAAAGAACCCCGCATAAATCATATAGATATACATTCATATGCTGAACACAAATATCAACTGATATTTATATATATAGATGTTTCCCCTTCAAAATCATTAAACCATTCACAAAACAAACAACAATAACAGAAATATTAAAGGTTTTAAGAGACCGAAACGAGAACTTTGAACTATAATATTTAAGTGAACAGTTCTGTCCAAAAATATTGATTTTTACGGAAAAAAAAACGGAAAACAAAACCATAACCCAGTATATATACACACCAAGTTTTCTTTCACGTGATTCACACATAGGTATGCTCTTGTAGCAACTTCAACACGTGGTTTTTGGACAATCAACTATTCCGTTAGCGTATTTAAGTGACTATTTGTTGTACTGACATTCAATTTCTTTTTCTTGAAGCTAAAATGAGCTAGATAAAAAAGAACAATAACAATAAAGGATATAGGAGGTAGGGTCATTCATATGTCATTTATTAATCTATTTCCTCATTTTAAGTTTTATTTCTTGTACAAACACTTCTTTCACCATTATCGGATATTGCAAGATTAATAAGTATTGAAGAATTATTATTATAATAGCATTTCTTCTTTTAATTAAAATAAGACATGACGTGATATACACACTTGACGTTTACTGCGCAGAACTTGTTCTGAACATGAAGACATCAAGTAAGCAATAACTTGCTGGTCAAATGATGTCAATAATCAAATTTATAACATATATATGTGTGTGTGTTTCTCAAAACTCTAACAGTCATGAGTTCTCCATGGCCGAGTTTTCTAATATCATTTACCACTGAGGTTGTAGGTTAGAGTCCTGTTCAGTCAAAAACCTTTATATGGGAAAGTGTGCCGGTTATTTTGGGAATGACGACAGTTCTACTCAGATTCATTCTGAAGTCGTCTTTTTCAATAATTTTAACTGATATGCTATATATAAGGTGTTATTTGTGAACACCATTCAACAACCTACCCACCAAATCCATTATCAGAGTTATTTTAATATGTGATGAATTCCATCTGCGACCTTAAACACGTAATGCATTCCATCTGTGAGCTTAAACACTGACTAAATGTCAAGGTTTTGCTATTTCACGAATCAACAACAACAACAGTTTGGTGCGTAAAGAAACATCGAAGCAATAGTCGTGATATCATTTTATAATTGCTGTCACAGATATTGCACTTGTAATGAGAACAGGAATACGAGAACTTTAGTGCAACAGCCACATTTTAACAGTCATTAATCAACTTTGCACCGTTTAATTTGAAAATATTTTCGCTATTATTTATGTCAATCTGGATCATTTTAAAAACAAGTGTCATGTTTAAACTGTAGTTTTGAAAAAACAGTCTGGGAATGGTAATAAGCAGGTACACATTATTAAAGTTTTTCACTTTTCACTCAAAATATAAACTGACTATCGCTTTGAGAAAAATATTGCGTAATATGCCAACACGCATCGCGATATTTATTATTTCAATCAACATTTCGTTCTTACGTTTCTGTTCAGGTTCTGTTAATATTACTTTTTTTAACAGACAATTTGGTTAATAAGTATGGGTTTCTGCAGCAACATCTGCAGTGTAGAGTAAGACAAAGACTGAACTATTATAAAATAATCAAAATTGGGGGGGAAATGAGCAGTTGAAAACAATGAAAAATAGTCCATTTTTCTGATAGTTTTCCCTTTGCGACGACCCGGAAGTGATAAATGGTGTTGATAGTATCTGCGTTATCAGGGTCAGAATAAAATAACAACTGGTCGTTGTATAATACATATATAGTTATTTTTAGAACTTAAGTGTTTACACAGTCAACCACGTGTATATCAAAATGTAATCGATGATTGATTGATTGAATATTTAGCGTCCTTTCTATGCCACCAAGCGCTAACAGACCATCAGTTAACCTAACCACTGTTTCCTGGGAAAACAGTACTCGAGCACACTCCATCTCCGCAAGTAACTGATGATTTTCCCACTTGAAACAGCGGTGAGAGACGAATGATAATGAGACACAATGTCATATAGCAATCATCACGGAGACTTTTGCCTGCCGGGGACCTCTGTAATAGTCAAACGCGTAACCGACTGAGCTAATCGGGCCTGGCTGTAAACGATGAATGAGTTTTGATGTTTACAATTCATTTCACGTTAACAATAGATCAAATGAAAATGAAGGGCTATTGATGCCTACCTTTATGTTATAAAAGAATCACAAATGTAAAAATGTATGATGAATAATGCAACCAATTCATGTCATATCAGGTTGTAAAATATCAAACTTATAGATGTAAACAATTCATGTCATATCATTTTGTAAAATATCAAAGATGTAGATGTTAACAATTCATGTCATATCATTTTGTAAACTATCAAAGATATAGATGTTAACAATTCATGTCAAAACAGTTTGTAAACTATCAAAGATATAGATGTTAACGATTCATGTCATATCAGTTTGTAAGATATCAAAGATATAGATGTTAACAATTCACGTCATATCAGTTTGTAAAATATCAAAGATGTAGATGTTAACAATTCATGTCATATCAGTTTGTAAGATATCAAAGATATAGATGTTCACTTTTTTGTGAAAATGGCCATTGGTGCTTTATGTCAACCAAAATGTAAAACATCAATGAATCTTAGTGTTAATTATTCATATTGTTATAAAATGTAGAAGGATAACGTTAATTGATGGCAACCATATTAATGTACGTATATTCTATCAAAATGTTTACAATGTGTGCTTTTTCGACTATGCTGTATGCAGAGTTAAAAAAATATTGATGATTACAACTTATGCTATATAACAATAGGAAAGATTAATGATTTTTGATGTTTGACGGTTTATGTGACAAAATTCAAAAGTTGAAGGTTGACGTGTGTATATGGCGTATGTTTTATCAAAAGGTGAAGGTTTACGTGTGTATATGGCGTATGTTATACCAAAAAATGAAGGTTGACGTGTGTATATGGCGTATGTTTTATCAAAAGATGAAGGTTGACGTGTGTATATGGCGTATGTTTTATCAAAAGGTGAAGGTTTACGTGTGTATATGGCGTATGTTTTACCAAAAGGTGAAGGTTGACGTGTGTATATGGCGTATGTTTTATCAAAAGGTGACGGTTGACGTGTGTATATGGCGTATGTTTTATCAAAAGGTAAAGGTTTACGTGTGTATATAGCGTATGTTTAATCAAAAGGTGAAGGTTGACGTGTGTATATGGCGTATGTTTTATCAAAAGGTAAAGGTTTACGTGTGTATATGGCGTATGTTTTATCAAAAGGTGAAGGTTTACGTGTGTATATGGCGTATGTTTTACCAAAAGGTGAAGGTTGACGTGTGTATATGGCGTATGTTTTATCAAAAGGTGAAGGTTGACGTGTGTATATGGCGTATGTTTTATCAAAAGGTAAATGTTTACGTGTGTATATGGCGTATGTTTTATCAAAAGGTGAAGGTTAACGTGTGTATATGGCGTATGTTTTATCAAAAGGTGAAGGTTTACGTGTGTATATGGCGTATGTTTTACCAAAAGGTGAAGGTTGACGTGTGTATATGGCGTATGTTTTATCAAAAGGTGAAGGTTTACGTGTGTATATGGCGTATGTTTTACCAAAAGGTGAAGGTTGACGTGTGTATATGGCGTATGTTTTATCAAAAGATGAAGGTTGACGTGTGTATATGGCGTATGTTTTATCAAAAGGTGAAGGTTTACGTGTGTATATGGCGTATGTTTTACCAAAAGGTGAAGGTTTACGTGTGTATATGGCGTATGTTTTATCAAATTGTGAAGGTTGACGTGTGTATATGGCGTATGTTTTATCAAAAGGTGAAGGTTGACGTGTGTATATGGCGTATGTTTTATCAAAAGGTGAAGGTTTACGTGTGTATATGGCGTATGTTTTACCAAAAGGTGAAGGTTTACGTGTGTATATGGCGTATGTTTGATCAAATTGTGAAGGTTGACGTGTGTATATGGCGTATGTTTTATCAAAAGGTGAAGGTTGACGTGTGTATATGGCGTATGTTTTATCAAAAGGTAAAGGTTTACGTGTGTATATAGCGTATGTTTAATCAAAAGGTGAAGGTTGACGTGTGTATATGGCGTATGTTTTATCAAAAGGTAAAGGTTTACGTGTGTATATGGCGTATGTTTTATCAAAAGGTGAAGGTTTACGTGTGTATATGGCGTATGTTTTACCAAAAGGTGAAGGTTGACGTGTGTATATGGCGTATGTTTTATCAAAAGGTGAAGGTTGACGTGTTTATATGGCGTATGTTTTATCAAAAGGTAAATGTTTACGTGTGTATATGGTGTATGTTTTATCAAAAGGTGAAGGTTTACGTGTGTATATGGCGTATGTTTTATCAAAAGGTGAAGGTTTACGTGTGTATATGGCGTATGTTTTACCAAAAGGTGAAGGTTGACGTGTGTATATGGCGTATGTTTTATCAAAAGGTGAAGGTTTACGTGTGTATATGGCGTATGTTTTACCAAAAGGTGAAGGTTGACGTGTGTATATGGCGTATGTTTTATCAAAAGATGAAGGTTGACGTGTGTATATGGCGTATGTTTTATCAAAAGGTGAAGGTTTACGTGTGTATATGGCGTATGTTTTACCAAAAGGTGAAGGTTTACGTGTGTATATGGCGTATGTTTTATCAAATTGTGAAGGTTGACGTGTGTATATGGCGTATGTTTTATCAAAAGGTGAAGGTTGACGTGTGTATATGGCGTATGTTTTATCAAAAGGTGAAGGTTTACGTGTGTATATGGCGTATGTTTTATCAAAAGGTGAAGGTTTACGTGTGTATATGGCGTATGTTTTATCAAATTGTGAAGGTTGACGTGTGTATATGGCGTATGTTTTATCAAAAGGTGAAGGTTGACGTGTGTATATGGCGTATGTTTTATCAAAAGGTGAAGGTTTACGTGTGTATATGGCGTATGTTTTATCAAAAGGTGAAGGTTTACGTGTGTATATGGCGTATGTTTGATCAAATTGTGAAGGTTGACGTGTGTATATGGCGTATGTTTTATCAAAAGGTGAAGGTTGACGTGTGTATATGGCGTATGTTTTATCAAATTGTGAATGTTGACGTGTGTATATGGCGTATGTTTTATCAAAAGGTGAAGGTTTATTAGAACTTGTAGATTAAATTGAGAAGTAAAATATTGATGTTTATCAATTGACGACTGTGGCAATGTAAAATATGAATGATGGTAGATGTTTATGATGGATAGTATATCACACTATAAAAGGCGATTATTTTGTAAATATATACGAATTACGTTATTAAAGATGAAAGGTTTGGTGACTGTGCCTTTGCACTATCGTATAAAGTAAAGTGGGAATATTTATTGATGTTCATGATTTATATAATATAAAAATGTGATTGATTATTGATTTATACGATATATGTTATATCAGAACGTTAAGGTAACTAGCTATTGATGTTTGTATTCCTTTTTGTACGATTTTACGTTGATCATGATGAAATGACTAAAGAAGCATTTTACGCTTTGGATGTGACAAATACGAAAATATTAAATTAAATATTATAATTCAAATATTATTTTCAAAACAACTACTGTTTTCCATTTGGACGGCATTTACTTTATTTGATGCAAAGGCATTTTTAGCATAAGCGAAGTACCTTTATACAGGTTTTGGATGTAGCTAAATTATCAGTTTTCTTTTGGTATTCCTTTGCATGAAAGCTCGTAATGCTTGTCCCTCTTTTCTAACGTCCATCTACTTATTCTTGCTGTTAATCTGGATATTTATAAAACAAAATTCAAACTTTGTTTTTACTTCCAAGTTTCTTAAGTATTAAAGTATGAACCTTTAATGTAAAAATTTAAGGAAATTTACTTAATGAAAACATTATTATACTGGCTTGAGTTAAATAAATATTATATTTACTTTTTACGCAAATTACTCTGTCAGGAACAAAAATATGCTATCTGGCAAAAGAAATGGTACTGGGATATTTTTTAAGCAGAAATAGTAGAAAAGTATCGGTGTTGGCATTCTTCGTAATCCTAAGGTGCGTATTTAGTCCAAAAATGTATTCATAATTGAGATCAGCATGTTATCTATAAAAATAATAATTAATAAAACTAATACATATTTTTAAATCTTCACATTCCAAATAATTCAACATAATTTAACTTCCTTACAAGATTTCATGATTTTAAATTATAGTTATAGGAGGGGACTTTAAAAGAGTAATATTAATATTGAGTCAATACATGTCAATAATAATAAGAAGAAAAAAAACCAGGAAAAAACTAAATAATAAAAAAACACAATAATGGTATACATATATCATTTACATGTGTGATATATGGAGAATATCGAATTGCAGCACTTTATTAAATACCTCACATTCTACAATATTCTGTAAACTTAATTTATTTTGCTTTGTCAAATTATTTAGAACATGCAATTACAGTTTGTTATATACAACATGTTTTCATGTGGACCGTCCTCTGGTTTACTTCAATATTATTATAAAAAAAGAGTTACGTTGGTCTGATTTTTTACTCAATAAAAGTGTTGAATTAAATAAAGAATATCAAGCTAAGGTCAAACAGGCTATAAAAGAAATATCATAAATAAATAAATAAATAAATAAAGAATTCAATCCAAATACAATAAAGCAACTAATTAAAGGTACTATTATATATAAGTCTCCTAAATACACATCAGATAAAAATAAAATGAAATTGAAAACTGGATCGACAATTTAGAAAAAAAATTAACTGAACATCCAAATAATAAAACAATCGCAGAAATTGTTATCTGAGTTTAATCAAATTATTGAATTACAAAAAATAAAAATATGCCAAGAACAAAATCAAAATGGGTGGCAGGGGCTGAAAGAGTGCCTAAGTGATATGGCAAAAGAGATCAGAGAGTAAAACAATTAATTTACTTATTAAAAATGATATAACAACAACAAAGGAAACAAAATGATATAATGAAAGGTTAAACAGACAAGTAGACACATCAATAAATAATAACGAAGAATTTTCCCCAAACATTAGAAAATCTCTATTAAACGAAGTACAAAAAACCCACAATCATGGGAAGGTATTCTTAAATAAAGAGGAATGTACATTTGTTTTAAAAGAAATAAATAATGTAAACTCTCCAGGATCTGATTGACTTACAACAGAATTCAATAAGTTCACATAAAAACATGAAATCTTAATTTGAAAGAAAATACAACAGCGTTTTCTAGAGACAGAGCAGAGCGTCCATCTTGCATGCGGAGGATCTTGGGTTTGATCCGGGGCCGGATAATATCAAAGACTTGCAAAATGGTTCTAGAAGCTTCCTCGCTTGACACTCATCATATAGAGGATAGTTCTAGGTCTGGTCGGCTCGGTGTCAGTATAATGTGACTATGTTGGACATCATATTATGTGTTTGTGGCATGATACTGCATTGTGGCAACGCTTTGAATACTATCTCAAATAGACGCCCGTCAAATATGACTGGAAAACTATTGGAAGCGACGCTAAACACCATACAACAACATAACCTGGAAAAGTATATATAACATACCATTTTAGTGTATAATAAATACAAAATTAAACATTCCAATGCAAATACATAATGAGAATATTACCTAATATTATATTTCGTATAAACGTAAAATTTATGATACCTTTTTTTGTGATGTTTGCGATATACATGTTGAAACATACACACAATTATTTTGTATCATATATCGAGAGGTTACCGACAGAAATTTAGGTACATATGAATGAAAACCTTGTTAAAATAAATTTGATTTTTCAATGATTCTTTTGGAAATCTTGACCAAACATTTATTCGAATTTATTAAACTGCATATTTATTTATGGAAAATATTTGATTTTAAAATAGAATGAAAATCTAGAAAAGAATAGCAAGTGTGAGTGACGCAGCCTGAACATCAATGGAATATACTGCAATTTTTCTAATTATAACTCACAATTGAACTTAAATTCAAATTGGAAGTGTAAAGCACCCTAATCTCTTTTCATGTCTACTCTTGTTTCTTTTCATTCTTCCATCAACGTCTATTTTCCTCTTTCGGGTTATAACACTGCTTAAATGTGGATATATCAGTAAACTCTCTAAAACGCATACAGATAAAATATGTTATTACAATCACTGGAGAAGTGAAGACATATGATGATACTAACGTTTAATTAAAAGGAACAATAAAGTAACCTCATAATAAAAGACATTAAACCAAAATAATTTTTTTTCTTATGCAATAAAGTTATAACCAGAAAATAAACCAAATTTATGCTGATACTTTTTCTAAAATTGAAGGAGCCCAATAAAAAAACTATTATATTGAGTCTCAGAACATATTATATCCATTTTAATGACTGCCTAATGCTATTTTCAGTGCACTTTGTGCTATAAACTACTAGGTCGTACAGTTAACGTTCACTGATAAAATCTCCGTTCAATGGTTTACCGTGTTACCGCCGGTGGATACGTAGATAGTTAGACAGTATTTAGCTAGTGTTTTATATATATGCCATAAGTGGGAAAACAAAGGTTGAAAATAATGCCACTAGTTTCGTAATCAATTGAAATAGGTTAAAAATAAAAAAAACACTTTTTTATTTCTGTAACCCTTTATTTCCTATAGACGCCTTTGGACACCTCTAATATAGACGCCTTTTGATACCTTATATAGAAAGCTTTTGAATTATTGGGTGAATTATGTTTATATTAACTGACAGAGTGGAAAACAATGCAGGAAGTGTTCAAATTGCTCGTAACGAGCAATCTGAACTCTTCCTGCACTGTTTTCAAAGGCCTTCTGTGATTGGTGCGGGAAAACGCGTATCTATGGAGTAAAGGGTTAAAAGAAATAACACTATTATAAGTATTGAAGAGATGCAGTTAGTTCAATATTTTTGTCGTCTCAGAAAGAGTCTGCATACATGTATTTCTCAATATACACCATAGTACGGTTATAAAAGTCGGGTAAGGTAAATGTTTGCATTGCAGTACTGACGTTTAAGTGTCGTTTATATTCGCATGCACTGCGTAACGTGCTCGCATTGTGTTGCACGATATTTTCCGTTGGGTTCAAGAAAAGGTGATCATCTTGATGGAGTTTGCAGTACTATTAAAAGAAGGGACAGAAAAGTACCACGAATTAGTTGGTGGTCAGTTCCAACGGTCGTCGCACAACCAAAGCGGAAAAAATGATTACTGATTGTATATACTGGACCAACTACACTATTCAATTTGGGAAATAAAATGATGATAGTCTCTTTTAATACGGCACTATTTAAATGTATACAGAAATAATTGGATATTATATATATTAAATGGATTCGATAGAGAAAAATTATGTAAATGATGTAATAAAATATAATAAGTTCTGATAGTCGTCTTAATTGCGTTGTCATGGTTATAACATTAATAGGCCAAACGTCATCAATATAATACTTAGTATGTCAACCAAATTACTGATGTTGTTTAATCTCTCAAACTCTATCAAAATAAGAAAGTATTTATCAAAAAAAGTTTTCAGAAACTTTGCCTATTTTTAATATGATATCTTGGGATGATATGTGTATGTTTGCATTACATGTAACAGTATATTTACTGTGCTTATCTATGTTGATTTGTAAATGACCAAAATGAAAACGTTTTGCCGAATAGCTTAATATCAACCTTATGCCTATCTTAAAGTCATGTTGATAAAGGTTAATTACCTAAGGACTTGAAGTAGCTATGGCCCAGTATGTTTTTATGAACGTAGAAATAAAACTAACCTTTAAATGAACACGTGCATCTACAGGAGTTGTTTGCAAAGTGAATATACCTTTATTTAGCGGATGCGTATACGAATATTCACATATTTAAATTGATGTTTTTGATACATTTTCGAAATCTGATAAAATTGAATTTTTCTTTAATGTACACTTCAATTTATCTTACATTTAATTTGATAAATATTTTGTTTTGTCATCGCTAGGCAGTATTTAGTACCGTCATTTTGGAAATTAAAGCTGATAAAAACTGCTTTAAACAAAATATTCTATATAGTTCTCTTTTGTTGCAATTAAATTAATACGTAAATAAAATTAATAGTTAACTTGAAATAAACATGTACTAAGAATGTCAGCTTTCGAGTTTCCTCAACAAAAAAGAAAGCGTTTTGGTAGTAAAAAACCGTTATATCGTTTTATCACTGAATGTTATTTATATAACAAGTTGGGCCGATTAACTCAGTCGAAAGCGTTTCTGATTATTTGATCGCGAGTTCGAACCTCCGTCCGACCAGAGCATTGTGATTGATATACGACATTGTGTCTCATAATCATTCGTCTCTCAGATCTGATGCAAGGTTATTCCTTACTTGCGGAGGTTGGTGTGCTCGAGATATTTTGAACATTTGCAGTTCGTTGGAAAGAGTGATTAAGGCAACTGATAGAATTTTAGCCCTCTTTGGAACAAAATGACGCTTGACATTCGTTTATTTAATCAATCTATATAACATTCCTGTCCTAGGCTCAACCACAATATGTGTGAAAATGTTAAACAGTTGGGGCAATGTTCTGAAAGAACCATGGTCGTTTATCATTTAAATTACGAGTAATTTATAATCATAACATAATACAAATTAATGTTTTTTCCCCATGTCTCAATTGAACAACTAGTTGTATCAATGACAGAGTATGAGGAAACAGATAATAACGATAAGTGCAGATGCATATATCCCTTCGCACACGAAATAAACGGTTATTACGCAAAGAATACCGTGCTTTCATCCATTTAAGAACGCTATGTTATTTATTCAGAACTTGTATCGTACTATTGCCATCTATTGCACGGGACCATCTTCTTTCATCTCATTATATTGGTATGTTTTATAGATACCCATATATCATAGACTTGTCAGTGAGTACATTTAGGCCTTATATATTAGAAAAAGTTTTTCGTAAACTTTTGTGACCTTTATTGCTAGCGGAGTATAGAAACTGTAGATAACATTTGATTTGTAAGTTTTTTCCCTTAATTAGTTCAACGCAATTTGCAAGGCCGGTAAGCAAATAATTCTAGTTAGCATTTGAGTTTATAAAGTTGTATTTGTGACGTGTTTCAGTTTGCATTTGTTTTAATTAAGGCTGATTAATTACGCAATATTGTTAAAATCAGAAGTCGTTCCAAAGTGTTGTAAACATTTCATTTGCATTGACTAGTATAATCATAACGGGAGTGTCTCGGTATTTTCTGCCATTAGTCGGAATCAATCGGAATCCGTTATGGGGCGCTACCATCGCTGTTGGTATAAAAGGCCATAGCAGCCTTGAAAAATGGGGTCAGTCTATGTTTTGCTGTCGACGGAGTAGCAAAGACAAGTGACATATCATATACATTTGAGATAAAACAACTGTGGGACTTTGGGCCGAAATACAGTAGTTGAAAAGCAACGTAGATGCTCAGCGTCTCGTTGACAATAGTAAGCTACTTGTATTAGTTGCACGGGTCGCATGGTTATTCCGAAGTATAGGTTCGAACCAGGTTATAAGATATATATACTATCAGACCCGACTGATGCTCAGCATAATTGAGTTTGGTGATAGTTAGAGTTCAATACTATAGGTGTAGTGGTATAAAATAATGAGTAATACAGGGCTCGAATGATGCGCAGCGTCATTGGGTTCGTTGATGGATAAGGTTATTGTTAGGAAGTAAAGCGTACATTTGTATATATCATCGTGCTCGACTGATGCTTAGCGTCATTGTGTGACGAAGTGCTTTATTTGTTCATTGTGCACGACTGATTCTCAGCGTCATTGAGTAACAAGGAATTGCGTTTTATTATAGTTAAAAATTATACACATTAATTGTACATTGATTATTGCAACCAACCAATCATTTATCTAATCATTGGAACAAATCATCGGCAAAGTAGCTCAAGAAAAATCATACATATATATCAGTTATTAAACTAGCTGTATTTATCGTAGTAAGTTCATGCAACTACCTCTCGGTGCACGCTACACTTTGAATAAAAACCCTCTCCGTATAATGCCTTTTTGAAATTTATGTTATACTTTCAAAATTTTAATTGCACAATTTGCCGTTGTCCTTTAGTAAATAACTATGCCAATCCTGACTTCTTGACAAGGATTGATCTTAAAAATAACGTTTTTAGTGTCTAGTTTGTATTTCAACGTGCATATAATGTTCATTCGTATCCATGCTTTATGTTTATATTGATACCATGATAAATATTTTCATAAAAACACATCATTAGATAATTATGTTAAAAACCGGATAATGTGGAAAATGAGATTGGGCGTATCCTTGTCGGATTTATCTTAACAAACCGCTTTCCGCATGTTCTGAGGTTTTTAAATTAACGAGCTTTTTCCTATACAACATGACCTCAAACAAATGAGATTACTCCTGAATTTTATACTCTTAGTGATAGTGATAAAATGAAGTTCCTATTTTCAAATAAATCTGTTTTAACGTATAAAAGAAACTAAATTTTTACTTGTATAAATAAAGTGATTATATTATTTTATTTTTAAAAAATTACTGTCAATATCTTAGTAAATGTGAAAGTCCATTTCTAATCAGTTCATTACAAATCTGATTTGAAGTGATAATTCATCTTTTAAAATATTTCTTAAAATTCGCGTAAGTACCAGTATCTTTTAGACGGAAGCCAAGATGAGCAATGGGTTTTTTCAACTTTTATTAAAATATAATATTAATAATTTGTAACGATAAATGTGATTAGAATAAATATTTTATGAATTAGAAATATTAAATGAATTGTATATTGGCTCTTATAATTATCTTTAGGATGGCATATCTTATCTTATGTAAAATTGCTATGTTCTATGTTAATAAAAAATGATAAATAAATGCAACATATTCTTTTGGTGTTTCATTGTTTATTATCTACAGAACACTCCGGTAGTAAAATGAACCACAACGTGATATGGTCTTTACAGAAAAGTTTAAGAACCGTTTTGAAAGAACCATGTCTTTTATCAGTCGAAGCATGAATAAAATTTTAACACAAGTTTAATAGCTACGTGTTTATAAAAAACATATAAATTGCACACATTATGAAATGTAAATGAATACGTGGTGTCTTGCATTCAAAACGCGTGTCGTAGAATTAGTACCGGAAGAATATGTGAATATTGACATCACCGAGAAATTGGGAAATGTTCTCAATTAAAAAAATAAAGACGAAAATTGCGTAATTTTTCAATACATTTCAGGTTATATATGACATACTAAGTTTTGCTGGTGGAGGAAGACCTCAGCCTGAGACTGAATTAAACGAAAAAAGAGAATCATGCACTAGATTGAAACGGCTTCCGTGACTATTTGTGTTGCTTAATTACAGTATAATGCATGTTCGTTGCCGCACCTAAATGTAATAAAACATCTTTTATTATGTATGAAATACCGTGCAGAATATCATTCTGAAACGAGTTCACTAGGTTTCCTACATTCACGTTTTGTGACCAAAACATATTTTTGTCTTTGTCCCAAATGTACTATGATTCAGTCCAAAACGTGTCTTCTAAGGTTGCACCAACCACACATACTCTCCTAATAGGATTCAGAGGCGCCGATAACGAAAAGCATGTCCATAATGTTAAATGTTTAGATTAAGTACATACGTCTCTATTGCTAGTCATACCAATATCTAGGAATACATCGTTTCAATTTTAAACAGTTAAGGTGTCTTAAATAGGTTCACATCCAACTTATAGCCGTTTCTATAAGAGTGTAAAACCACCATTGATTTTCATTCTTATTTCTATAGCGAAGTAAACATTTTATAATTAAGTCAATTGTAGAAAGTCCAAATTATAGACAGGGAACTTATTATTTTCTTTCTTTTGTTCAATTTCTTAATGATATATATATATATGGAGATAATTATTTGTAAATAACCAAGACATAAATGTACAGACCAGACTACGGCGAGTGCGCCTAGCTACAATGCAACCATATATACATTATCAAGGCCTCTGCCAAACCAATAAATTTGGTGTCGACCATGACTTATATACTATGGAATTACATACAACACATCTGGACAGGGTTGACAAATTTACATACATGAAGTGATAGCTTT
Organism: Panopea generosa; assembly: GCA_029582155.1. Lineage (NCBI taxonomy): Eukaryota > Metazoa > Mollusca > Bivalvia > Adapedonta > Hiatellidae > Panopea > Panopea generosa. The sequence goes on from CM055894.1 coordinate 88,616,922, forward strand.
TTATGAGTAGGATCCAGTTAAGGATTCATGACTACTCACATGCTATATAAAGGACAGATTTATAAACCCGTTGCATCATATAGATACAGTGAATATATATATATATATAAAGGGAGATAATTAAATTCACAACAACGCAATTTACGATTTTTCTGATCTTTTCAGTTGCTCATTCACAATGCATGATGTATATATATTGAGATAATTATATATATTTAATTGTATTCAATTTAAAATTAAGAGATTTATATATGCTATGTATGCTATGCTTTTTCGAGTAGTGACACATATGCATGTTACTACTATTTTTGCGAATCATTGTGGGTGAAAGCTTTTGGGCGAAATAAGTACAATATGTATACATGCACAATATGACTTTGCGGTTCTCACTTGAAAGTAGAGAGTTTCTGCAGTTGTTAAATTTGAAAAATATCCAGTAACTATTCTGTAAGAACCATAACCGTTTATCATTTAAATTGTAATTCTATTTAAATAACACAATATGCATTGTATAACTTATGTCCCAATTAAACAACTTGTTATATTAATGACAGAGTATGAGAAAACAGGTAATTACGATGCATAAAGATGCATACACCACTTTGCACATAAAAGTGGACGACAATTACTCGAGGAATTCCGTCCTTTAATCCATTTAAGAACTCCATGTTATTCATTCAGAACTTGTATCGTACTATTTCCGTCTTTCCGTAAAATAACTGCTGATAACATGTTTACACACGCAGAAAAAGATGTAGGAAATGTACTATTTAAAATGTTATATCATCTGCTCATGCTTTAGACTGACCTTTTTGGGAAATTTGAAAAATACATGCATCTATTTCGTACTTTTATGTTCAGAAGTGCATGTGTATATGTCAGAAAGTATAGACTCTTGAAAACACGGGCCATTTCCTTTTTTTCAGTAACTAACAAAATGAATATATTTATCCAAATTATCAAGGCAATGAATACCAATTCGAGGATGTATAAACGACTTTAAACCATGTTTAAAATAATTATTAATAAAATTTAATTGCAACGCATTTAAATGCATGCAGCATCAAATTTGCACGTGTAACGTATGGTAATTGTGTAAGGAATTTCGTTCTTAGTTCAATTTAAAGGCAATATATCAGGAATACTCGCAATTACGCAATAGAAAAAAAACAACGTTCAAATTTAATTAAGGCATATAATTATCATTTTATTGCTCAAATAGGAATAATTTGGAATTTTCAACTGATAATCTAATCAGCGTCTGTGAAATTAAAACGAAATAACTAGAAAAATAAGTAACAATCACGTTATCCTTTTATACATGTAAGTCGTTACGTAATTCTTTACGTCTTATTGCCTTTGGTAACATGTAACAAATATATAACAGGGTATTTGATTAACTGTTATCAATCGGCTTATCTCCACCAACACCAGTTGTCGTATCAGAAACTATATTTTATTTTTTTTCAATTACTGGTAAAAATAAATGTTTTTTGCTTTACATGTTACTTATGCAACTTAAAGCATTTGGACGTTTAATAGTATTATTAAAAGCAGAAATGTTATTACGAAAATGAATATTTAGAAGGAATATTTTTAAAAATACAGTATGTCAAAAAACTAATTTTGGTTTAAATATATTTTGAAATATTTTATAATTTTACATACATTTTCAAACAATTGCTAAAAAGAAATGGAATGAAAGGCACGTTTATAGAATCCTTCACCTTAATACAATTACCCAAACTATGACGGCAAATGCGGATTTCTAGAACAGTATGTGTGCTAACAACATTTATAACAACATAAAGATAAATATGAAAAAAGAATAATAGAAATATATACTATAATGTCCAAATATGCAGGAAAATCATAGGGTAGACCAGATTGCTTTTTCACAATTTCGATGGTTTTATGACAGTGCTTCTTTTATGACAATTCTGCCCGTTTGTAGCAGTGTATCGCTTCGCATCTTTAAACTACAATTCCTTCATCCAACTATACCAAATGTCATCCAAACTTGGCAATACTCATGAAAATTATTTAAAGAATCTTGCTACCGTTACTAAGGGGAGGTAATTGGAAAATGAGACCTTAAGTGCATATCTAAAATATGAGATGGAAGCAGAGTTCACGATTTCCTCTGCAAAAGTGTTCCACTTGCGTATGAATGAGGTAATAAAAGAGTTATAGTGTTAGCTTGTACGTGCAAGTATCGATGGGAAACGTTTTGAGATATGTAAAGCGTATCTTCGTGTGCTTTCTACAGTATGTGGAATATGGTTAGATAAATTCTCTGGAGATACTTTAGTATCATTTTATAAAATTGAACAAGTGTTTCCTTCGTCTTTGATTTAAGTTTTTCCCACTGCGTTTCATAGTAAAATTGTTTAATTAAATGGTTTTGTTGCACCGGTTACTATCTTGGCAGCTTCGGTATAAATTTTATTAAGTTCGTGCTTCAGGATGTTTAATGATTGGTTATATAAAATTATCTATTTAGTGTCTATTTTGTATTTCAACGTACGCATTCTCGTGTCCATGCTTTGGATTTAATATAGTCAACTTGCTTGAACTATGATATATTGTTGGATAAAAATACACAATGATGTTACGCTGTTTATATGTGAAATCTAATGATTGTTAAAAAACAGGAAGATGACAAAATGAGAATTGACTTACGAGAAAATAATAATGACATAGTTTTGTAATTTAACTTTCCGCTTATTCGCCATTCTGATATATTTCAAAATAACGCATTTGTCACCACATGACACATTCATTTTGCGCTTCATTGCTTGTCTATTATCTATATATAACGTCTGTAGTAAAATTAACCACAACATGAAAATAGTTTTAAAGAAAAGTTTAAGCACCGTTCTAAGAGAACCATGGCTTTTATCAGCCAAATCATAATTAAAAAAGTTATACAAGGCTAATAGCGACGTTTTTAGTTAATATTTTTATTTGTATACATGAACTGTCAATGCTTTATGCGTGTCTCTTATTAAAAACGCTTGTGGTACAATTTGTATCAGAAATTACTTTTATAGTTCCGATAAGTTACCGCTGAGGACAGTTACATATAAAAGATAAGGTTGTGGGAATGAGTTATTTTTTAAATAACCAGTAAGGAGGAATGTGTGCTTGAATAACAAATACAGATGAATAGTGACCTCGAATAAACGAACAAAAAAAGAACCTACCCAGGATAAAACGATTTATGAGTTCATAAACTGCAACGATCATTATGTATAGTTGAAAGGTTTCCGTGCAGTATTTGTGTTGCTAAATTACAATATAAGACAGGTTTGTTGCCGCACCTAAATGTAATAAAACATATTTGTCATTATGTTTGAAAAACCCTGCAGAATATCATTCCAAAACGAGTATACTAGATTTCCTGCATTCACGTATTGCGACGGAAACATAATTGTGTCTTTGTCCCCAATGTGCTATGTTTCAGTACAAAACGTGGCTTACAATTAACAAAGTAGCACAGACAACATGGAATACCATAAAAGAATTCAGGAACGCCGATAACAGAAATAATTTCCATGTTTTTAGCAAAATGTTAAATGTCTAGATTTAGTACATACGCCTCTAGTGTATAAAGTCATACTGGTATACAATAATACATTGTGACAGTTTCAATTAGGTTCACTTGCATTTGATAGCTATTGCAACAAGGGTGTAACACCACTATTTATTTTCCTTATTTTGTCTATATTGAAATAAACAGTGCAGTTAGTCATCTCTAGGCAGAACTTTATATGTCAGCTGTGCTCGCTGGTGTTCGGCTGCCTTACATTTTAAACGACTAAGTTTATTTAGTTATATGAAATCTTTTAATGAACATGTCTTTATGGACACTTTACATGCTGATAGCTTAAAACAAATGTAGCTTAGCTACATAAAGTTAGCATTTGAAGTTGTCACTTCATTGAAAGATTATACATGCACGTGTTCTGAAGGTCACTTGTACATTTTACCTTTTACGTTTATATGGTATCTGTCTAGCAAAGTAAATATCAAGTTCTCTACTTCTTGTCTAACCTAGATTGACATTTAATTGGAAACAAAATATATCATCCATGAAGCGTCCAAGTAATTCAATTATAATTGAATTTTTATAATTTAATAAATATTTATTTATATGGGTAGTTAACATTTGAACTATATAACATGTTGGACACAATATAGTTTTTTTGCGTTATGATTGGCGAACGAATGTCCCTTTTAGTTTTCACCAATGTTTCTGTAGAACAGAATATGTTTGTGAACTATTGGAATGTATATTAGAAAGCCGAATGCAGCAATGGTTACGTTGTATTATGAAAACATTCATAGCAGCGTATGGTCACAAAAATATGTGGTCAAGGTATCTTTAAAATCAGTTTTATCATTTATATTTATATTTTTTAGTAATGCTCGTACATTAATTAATATTCTGACATGTGACATTATGTTTGAAAAAAATGAGCAATCAATAAATCAATTAATACATAGATAAATGAATAAATAAATCAATATACAAATGAATAAATAAATAAATGTAAACATACATAACTAAATATATACATATAGAATATCTGGTTTTACGATGGTGTCTAGTTTGATTGAAAAAGTTGTTAACATCACATCATGTTTAATAAAAAAATATCAATCAATCAGTCAATCAATCAATCAATTAAAATATCAATTTATCAATAAATGAATAATTTATAAGTGAATAAATAAATAAATATATACCTAGATAAATAAATTATTCCATAAATATCTGGTTTTATGATTGTGTCTTATTTGATTGAAAGAGTTGTCATTTTAACATCATGTTTAATAAAAGACATCAATCAATCAATAAATCAATTAATATATCATTAAATGAATAAATAATTAAATTTATAAACAAATAAATATACAGTGAAACGTTCATTTTCATAGTTTTGTTTTCAAGATAGCATCCTCTTCCTTTCGAATGTAGGTATTGTCCCGAGTTTTCGAAGCACATTATGTAAGAATATTGCAATGTGTGTGGTACATAAATACTGCTTATCTGATCGTGTTTTATGACATTACACTGCATTATGAGTCTGTCTTGCTGCCAATTAGATTGTATTTACAGCTAATTATACCATAAATATCTGGTTTAATGATTGTGTCTGGTTGAAAAAGTTGTCATCATAAAATATTTTTAATGTATATATAATCAAGGGTTATTTACATTATTATCCGTTGACCACTAGCAACGAGCCATTTGTATTTTCTAAAACATTTAAAATTATTTTATTTTTCAATTAATCTATTATTGACAGCGAATATATCAGCTAAATGGGATATATGGTTTTGTGAGCGCACACAGTGAGAGCCTATTATTCCAACTGCTCACCAGTCAAAACATTTGAGTGCTAAACTAAATAGTTTGTTTTCGCTATTGAAATATTTTAAGGATAGGTATAACCAAATAAGGTTGAAATGAGCGATTGCATGTTGAGAAGAAATTTAAATATAATACCTAAACGTTTGGGCCGGGTAGGTGTAGTTGTAGAACTTTCTGACAGTTTTGTTCAGGAACAAGATCTTTGCATGGTATTATTTATTTTCAACATTGGTTTCCAACGTCTATTGTTGATTGTTTAATTGTCTATATGTGTATTATGTTTTTGTACAATAAAACCACTCTAATAAAACCACCTTTTGGACCGGGCAAAAGAGGTCTTAATAGCAGGGTGGTCTTATTTTCGAGGTCCTGAGTCATTGGCAAAAGTTTCAGGCCTTTGTAGCCGTAATAGTAAACGGATGTATACTATATTGTGCTATATACTGTATATGTGGATTTACTGTTATACCATTGATAATAAAAATAATAAAAAAATCCTTTCTTTCTTATTAATGACTAGTTAATGTTTTTAGGATATAATCAAAATAAATATGTTGTATGGTTTATCTTTTATTTACAAACATAATATAATAACAAGTAAAGACAACACAATTTTTTTAACATTATGCTTGAGTAAATATAGTCCTTCCTGTGGGGTCCCTAGTAGTGTCGTTTCCTTTCACTTATGGCATTCTGTCCTAATCAAAGAACGTATTTGAACGTTCATTTCATCATTGTCAGGACCTTGAAAACACAAACGAAAATATAAAAATTGTAACAACAGTTTAATTCTTAATCATCATATAAAATTGCTGTTATTAAAAGTGAATTCAGTGTTTTTTTGTTTCTCCGTTTTTACAGACGTGTTTTATTTTTTACAGTAAATTCATCACATCATAAAAGACCATCAATATCACTCAAATAACAATTAACCAATTAAAAGATGCATACTTACTGGTTTTCATTCTTCGTAGTCAATTGTTTTTTAACAGGTATATACAATTCTATCGACCACAAAGTTTGTTTTAACAACACCCTCTCCGGTGTCCTTTATGGCTTTGTTTACCTGAAAACGTCACACCTTTAATGACAACCACAAATCGGCTCATTGATTATGTCTTATTTTTTTCCTCGAGGCGTCTTCGGTCAAACACGTGGTCGTAAATAGAACAAAGACCGTGTTTGGGACAGATTTGGTGGTCGTAATACAGGATTAGCGGGGTGCCCGTATTATCGGAGTAAATAAATGTCTGTAAGAGCGGGGTGGTCTAAATATCGGGGTGGTCGTTAGGTGGATTTTACTGTATATGTATTGTACTCCCATGTTGCTGTTTAAATGTTTATACTCTCCTGTATATGTGTACTATGGAGGAAATAAAGAATCAATCAATCAATCAAAACTATGTATGTCTTCACATAAGGGACACAACTATGTATGTCTACACATAAGGGACACAACTATGTATGTTTTCACTGAACTACTTACATATCTAAAGCACACAATGCTTTAGATATTCAGATAATTATTGAATGTTTCCATATCGATATACTAGACTAAGTATTGAATCTGGCACGAATATAATAATGATTTATTTACAATAATGAAAGTTCATCTTTTGTTAATTTTCGACGGCTACGTTGTGTGATATTGAGATTGCACGACTTTGTCAGTTCAGCTTAATAAATGCATTCCATGCTGCTTTATTTCCATTTTTTTATCTTTTATTTAAGAAAGACAGTGATGTTCATGCTGTTATTCATTTGTGCGTTATTGCAAAGTCGAAAAATATGCATATAAGTGTTTGGCAATGTGAATGCCCGTACAATGACATATTATTATCAAATGCTTTCTTTCTTTGTATTCCAAGAGAGTCCATTGTGCTGATAGACGATGTACTGTTAAGTCACCATGTCGTTACCATTAATTCGTTTTTTTTCAAGTACACAAAAAATTGATATATCAAACCGTGCTATTACTTTTCGTTGTAGGCGTAAGCCCATCATCGATTGTTTTTATGATTCTCATTCAATGAAAGAAGCGAACTTTACATTTAACTATTTGTCAGCCTCGGCACTACCGAAATATGATGAGAAAAGTAGGGACATTGTGGCATATAAGATATTTCTTTCTGTTTAGAGTGCATTGTTGAGAAAATGAAAATAGGCGTTAGAAATCATTTATTTATTACCAAATTTCTGAGCCTATTGGTTTCTTAACTCACAATGACAAACATGTTAAAATTACATCAATAATGCCATTCAAATAAACAAAATGAAAATTAAAATAAGGAAAATGAATTTTTAAATATTTTTTTTACATTCATAACCACCATAATACGACTGTCCCACAGAGGCACTGTGAGTCAACGCGTGGTGAAGCAAAAACCTTTATTGTAACAAAATCAGTTTTTGTTAAACTAGTAGTCATAGTAGCAACCCTTAGTGTAACAAACATATTTTGTTACACTAATTGGCAATATAACCATCTATCCCTTTGGGTTTGGTCGCGAAAATTAATGCTGTCTCAGATGCTATGTCACTTTCAACTCGGCAAAAGTGAGTTTTTTTTTCAGTCTTATTATTACGGCATACCTTACATTTAGACATCATATTTCACAAATATTGATGGTGTTTTTCGATGGACAAGTTTGAATGCAATATTTGATGAATTTCTCATAGTCACATACCAGTATGAGGGTGTAGCTAGCAATAATAGAAACTACTAGAGATGAATGTAGGTTGAGTCCGTTTATTTGTTAGGTTTTTATATTTGTTTACTATGTTGAATTATATAGTGTTTATTATGTTTGAGTTGAAAACTATCTTATGTGTTGATTATCTTCGATAAACAACTATTTTCTTGGTTATTATCTTTTCATTATTATTTTTGTCAACATAACTACATATAAGTTCTGCCTGGGCATTCACCTTCTCGTAGAAAGCAAAAACATTACCCTCTCGCATTTTTTTAAAACTATAATCACAAACCCTTTTCAAAATACAAGCTTAGCTGCTTATTCCCTTCAGCCTACATTTTTTAATTGGCCATGCAAGATCCATGTTTCTTGTCTTGAGAAGAACAAGTATTTATTTTCTTGGAAGTTGAAGTGTTGCGTTTATTGGCTTTGGAGTTAGTCTCTTGTTTATTGTCTTGGTGGGAAAAAAACATGTGTTTATTTTCTTGGAGATGAATTACTGTGTTGTTTGCCTTAGAGTTGAAGTATTGTTAATTATCTTGGAAAATAACATATGTGTTGATTATCTTGGGAGTTGAAATATTACGTTCACAATCTTGGAGTAGAACAAGAATCTTGATTACTTTGGTACCTAAGGATGAATCAAATTTGTGAATTGTATGGTCCCCACCCCACTGGGGCCTTGGGGGCGGGGCCAAAACAGTCAAATTCAAGGTAAACTTTAAAAATCTTCTCACTATAGGAAGCACTAGGAAACAAATGGTAAGCATGATCATTGCCGCATATGGGTCCTTTATAAAAATTGTGAATTTCATGCCCCAGGGTCTCACGGATTGGCCCTGGGGGTGGGGCTAACTTGACTAAATCTATATAATAGAAAATGACAAAAAAGTTATTTTAATGGCTGAATAGGCTTATTAAGATGTTTGTTTTGTGTGATTTGTTGTTGCTGACATAACGGTGAATACCTATGTGAATTTCATGGTCCCGACTCCCATGAGGTCTTAGGGGCGGGGCCAAAACAGTCATATTCAAGGTTAAAAATCTTCTTATTATAGGAAGCACTCAGAAACAAATTGTGAACATAATTATGGAGGCATATAAGTCCTTTATAAAAATTGTGAATGTCATGGCCCTTGGTCTCACGGTTTGGTCCTGGGTTGGGGTCTACTTTACTAAATCTATATACGGGAGTGACAAAAAACGTTGTAATCTTATAACTGAATAGACTTATATGAATGTTTTTTTGTGATTTGTTGTTGCTGACATGGCGGTTTATACCTGTGTGAGTTTCAAGGTCCCCATGAGGTCTTGGAGGGGGGGGGGGGATGGCGGGGCCAAAACAGTCAAATTCAAGGTAAACTTTAAAAGTCTTCTTCTTATTATAGGAAGCACTGGTAAACAAACTGTAAGCATAATAATGAGGCTTATGAGTCTGTCATAAACATTGTGAATTTCATGCCGCTGAGTCTCACGGCTTGACCCTTGGGATGGGTACTACTTTACTATATCTATATAAGAGAAAATGATGTGATTTGTTGGTGTATATATGACATTCAAAATCCATATTTGAATTGTTTTCGCTTTTCGAACGACAGAAGTCCGAAAACAGATTCATATAGCTTTATGTCATCAAGGATATTCAGGTGACCGATAAAGCCCATGGGCTTCTTGTTAGCTTTACTGGCCAAATGCCAGAAGGCCTTATGCGATGGCGCGTTGTCCGTCGTCTGTCGTCCGTTAGCAGCACTTTCTCTGAAACCACTAGGCCAGTTAAACTCAAACTTAACATGGATGTTTCTGCTGAATAGGAGATTATACAGATTATTATTATTATTATTATTATTTAAAATTAAAGATTGCCACCGTTACTAAAATAGTATGAAATCTTCTTCTCATGAACCACAAAACAGATTATGAAAATATTTATGTAATAATTGTCTTCAACTATAGTTCTATTAGATTTGTTCAAATGGTGTCCCTAATGTTAAAAATGACACCGCCCCGAGGGCTTAATTAGGGGACACGTGATTATAATACACATTAATAAAACAAAATTAAAATGGAACTGATTTTGCCTATATTTTCACAGAAGCATTGTTTGGTCAAAGAGATTAAGATTTGTTAAAATGACTGGATTCAACTGTCTGACGGTGTCAGGAGGGGCCCCAAAAGGGTATAAATTGGGAATTTTAAAATTCTTTCTCTTAAGAATCAGTCAGACAAATTGTTCATATTTGGCATAAATTATCTCTATGATTAGGGGTTTTAATTAAGATAAGAATCAAGGAGCTAGTACTTATAGGGGCTCTGTGGTGGGACTTGGAGTTTTACAAACCCTAAACCGCTCAAGTACCCCATAATTGCACTCCATTTGCGCTCAGTTTGCACTCCGTTCGCGCTCAGTTTGCGCTCCGTTTACGCTCCGTTTGCGTGCACTCGATTAAGGGCGGTTAATTTAATGCACTCACAAACGCAAGTATTCGCTCATGAGCGATGTTTACTATCTTTATTTTATACTCATCTCAGCGTTCGCTTCGTTCGTTCAGCGTTCACTCATCGTTCAGTCCGCTCAGTACGGTTTCCGGCCCATAACCAATCGCAACCTCTCAACTCTTAAAATGATTCCATATTGACTTTTTGATTGAAACTGTTAAAAAATGGCGCAATAAATAAAAAGTATCCATGGGATTTAGTCAAGGTAATTGATAATCCGATTGTTTGTCTACATATTGTGTCAACCGCTGTGCGAAAGGTTGTAAATTTCGGATAAACCATTACTGATAATAGGGAAGATTAACGGAAGAGTCTATATTTTGATATGTGATTAGTGGTCTGTGTGATCATAGAATATCGCACGTTCTACTGACTTCTACAACCCAGACCGAAATGTGTTTGTGTCAGTAACGTCTTTGATATATCGTAAGCCGTTTTTACAAAAAAGTTATCCACAAAATTTATAGATACATCATCAACATAAATTAAATATATTGTAACTGTAATTAATAATTCAATACCGCTTATACGTCTTTGGATTAACAGTAATACATTCATTTGATCAGTATAAGCAGTGACCTAACAATATGTGGATATGTCACTGGTTTTTGTTAATGTTCATCTAAAATCAGCATTATAATCAATAATAAAGTTATGCACAGCATGAGTGATGAAACATTTATTATAACTCGTGCAATGGGATTTGACATATTTAATAATAAATGATTTTTGAAAAATAATAATCTTCTAGTGTTTTTCTAGATTTGGGTCTAAATGTGGCTTCACTAATCTTAAAAATGATATTCTGATATTATACGATTTAATAAATATTTTCGTAATCATTATGTATATATATGTACCTGAAATGAAACTTTGTTCGGTGTTTCTCAAATTATTTTTTACTGATAGTATGATTCATGTTAATATATTAATTAAAATACAAACTTGTTTGAAAATATACTCACTGTGCTATACCGTTACTTATATGACACGCAGCAATACAGACACCCGTGGTGTTAATTACGTTATGTCACATGCCAGTGAGAGCCGTGTCAATTAAATTAAACGGCAAAGCGGTGACTTACCGGTCTATTGCCCACGGAAGAACCCTGCGGATGCTTTCATTTTGATTGTTATAAGTGCCAGATGGACGAATCTTAATTGAACCCGCAGTATTTGATTGAAATGAAAAGGTATAAGAAAACCTGCCAGCCAATTAACAACAAATCAAACAAATTCATTTAAGATATTGGTTATTTGAGGTTTCAGAACGATACTTTAGTATGTAAACCCATGCTATTAATATCATTAAATTAACGAAACGAAAACACCACGTTATAAAATATAACCAGTACTGAGTGAATGGTAGAAAGTGTGACACACGTATAAAGGGATGTGTATCTAAGGCTGTCTATTTACCACAGCTGGCATTCTTGATCTTGATTTTTGATGTAAAATAAATAAATTTAAAACAAAAATAAATCAACATGCATGCATGGGCAATATACTTACGATTTAGTTGTTTTATTTTACGTAGAAAATGCATTTATTATAAATTACGAACATATTTGACAATTTTGACATTTTACAGGTTTTGTCCGTTAATTATCTGTCATTAGTCCCGTGGGTTAAATAAACAAGTCAATTACATTCTCAATCTGCAGGAGATGAATGTCGGCATATCTTTTGATAAAAAACAGATAAAACAAAAAATCAGAATTGTTTATTTCACAAGATAAAAACAATCCTACAAATTTAAAACTAATGAAAATTTATTATTTATTTGTATTATCATTATTTGTTTTATTTTTTTTTAAATATTTTTATCATTGGATCTGTTATTATAATAGATATATATTAACTTCTTGATTTGTCACAGTTTTTATATTGGATACGTGCGTGCGTGTATTTTGATTATAATTTGTACCAGATTAATGAATCTTAATTTAACCCACGACACGTGCTTCAATAAGAAATATATAGTCAAAATCAATACTAAAAAAATGCAATTTTTTTCATAATATTATTATTGTCATCATTATTATTCGGCCTGTCGTGTTGTTTGGTATACATACATTTATTTTACATTAATTTAATTTAGCTTGATTGTGAAGCAAGCTCAGAGCTTATGCATATCATTCTCCAGTGCATTCCTTTATTAGATCTGGTACTGAATTGTGTTTCGAGAGGTCATAGTGTAGAGCGCGGGTCAAACTCGCGACCTCTGCCGTCTGAAGCCAGCTCTATCCACTGCACTACTGACCCACTTTATATTTAAGAATGATATTAATTTGGTACTATTATTTTCATATTTTAATGAGATGTGCACGAGTATAATGTTTTCACTTACAATAGAACAGTTTTACGTGCATTTTTTTCACAACTAAGCACAGACTCGGTGTAACTATGTTTGGGGAAAACATAAAATTAAACTCAAAATTGAATTTAAAATGGGTAATTTTTATTTTGCCAAAATACTCAAACAAATAGAATCATAATCATATAATTTTCCGCATATCTATGTTTTGTTTGATTCACAAATGCATTGATTTATTTTTAGGTTTAGAGCTGTATACGCTTAAATCCAATTGAAATATATGTTCTGTATGTTCTATAACTAATTTATATCGAAATAGCAAGGCAAATAGTGATTTCATATTACATATTTTCAAATTGTTATTTACATAATAAATAAATTTATTTATATTTTTGTTACGCAAGCCAAATCATGTTTAAATGTGCAACTAAATTGGCGTTGAAACCGTAGATAACCGTTGATGCGTCATCTATTGTATAATAAGTTTATAAACTTTATTATATTGATTAGCCCAATATTGATATTAATGATATAATTGACATAATCGTTGACCAAAATAAGTTTTATCATGCGTTATACCAAAAAAACATTTATATATACTACATGGTTTATATTTATGTGAACAGAAAATTTCTTATTTATCTCGATTTTGATTATTGACTTCAGGTTCAAATAATGAAAGAAGAGTGTATCCGAATGAACGAGTGCACTCAGTAGCGCACGAATAGTTTAGTTATCAGTTATCTTACTGTGTCTGGCGTATAGTGCATTACTGCGCATCTGAGTGCACTCAGCGTATCTGAGTGCACTCAACGTGTCTGAGTGCACTCGATCTATTTCATGCGTTCAGGAGTGCGTTTATTATTCAAAATCAAGCGTTCGCTAACGGTCCAGGTCCGCTCCGTCAGCGCTCAATCTGGGCTCCGTTCACGCTCCGTCTGCGCTACGTTCGCGCTCCGTTTACGCTCTGAGTGCATCCCGTTTGCGTGCAATTGGGGTACTTGAGCGGTTTAGGGTCTGTACATAGGGATACAATGGAAAACGGAAAATTCTCATTTTTCACCCATTTGTACGAAAATATTATTCAGTTTCAGTTCTAAAGCATCAACTAGTCATAGCAAATAAGATTTGGTTCAATAAGCAGGATTAAATTTCCATTAAGGGCCAGGTGGGGTCACAAAAGGCTTAAATTTGAAATTTTACAACAATCCTCTTCTCTACAACCGATCAGTCAAATAAGTTCATATTTGATATAAATTATCCCTATGAATGGGGGTTTTAAGATGGTACAAATCAAGGGGCTAGTATTTATAGGAGCCCTGTTAGGGGACTTTGAGTTTTACATAGCAAGTATATTGGAAAATGGAAAATTCACATTTTTCTCATCCATTTGTGCAGAATTATTATTCAATTTGAGTTCTTAAGCTTCTTCTAGTTATAGCAAATAATATGTGGTTCAATAAGCAGGATTTAATTTTCATAAGGGGCCAGGGGGGGGGGGGGGGGGGGGGCGGGGGGTCTTAAAAGGATAAATATTGAATATTTTCAAAAATATTTTTTTCAATAACTGATCAGTCAAATCAGTTTATATTCTATATAAAATTATCCTATGGGTAGGGGGTTTGAAGTTTGTACAAACAAGGGGCTGGAATGGATAGGGACTTTGTATGAGGACGTTGAGTTGTACATAGGAGTACTATGGGAGAACAGAAAATTCTCATTTTCTCCAGCATTTTTGCAAAAACAATTTTGAATTTGAGATTTAAAGCATTGTGTATAATTTCAAATAACTTTTGTTACATAAAGAGGATTGCAATTTCATATGGAGCCGGAGGGATCCCAAAAGAGTTGATTTTGTTAATTTTTAAAAACTGATTAGTCAAATGTGTTACATAAAACAACAACCACTATAAACCAGTAAAGTTTACACAGACCCTATTTGGCCTCTTGTTTTTTTTTTAAATTTCAAAAATCTCCGACGACAGTATATGGTCAAGATAGTTTGGGTGTAGCATCATCTTATGACATGTTCTCTGTGGTCAGTTTTTGAGTTGCTAGAGAAACTGATATTTAAATGCATCATGACAAAACTTTCACTGTAGTAGAGATATCACAATCTGAAATGATGTCATTACTGTAGACTGAAGTTGTTAGACAAAAAGAAAGTTTATGCCTAGAAAACAAATTGTTCAACCATTTGTTTTTGCTGTATTGTGAGAAATAAATTCAATAATTGGGTTAAAAAAGGAAAAATTAAAAACACTCTTCCTTATTATACTCTCTTCGTGAACCTTCAATAAATATTTCCCTATAAAAACATGCACCGGCCACCAGTACTTTTGGTACTTTGATTCAATTTGTCATTACATTGATATCTTAACTAATATTTTTATCAGACAGAAGAAATAATATGGAATGAGAAACCTTTGATAAATTATCTACATTTGTTGACCCAATTACAGTTGTTGATCATATTTTCCTCTTGGTGTGTGCGACGACCTGAACAAATTAGGTTTCAATAATTTCGAGTCCCTCGTAAACCTTTAACCAAGTGGTCCTCATCTCAGTCTTGTCCTAGCCTTAATTATTATTTCTATTCCGACATCAAGAACATATGCGTACAAAATCACTTGTATCTTTTTAAATTTACATGTAACGCTTGTATGTGTGTTTGGTAGGTGGGAGGGTGCGTGCGTGTGTGTATGTAATAAGTAATTAAGCGCCAAATGTATTTCTCATTCCAATTAACACGGATCAAATATCCGCAACAGTAACTTAGCTAAGTAAATACTGAACAATGAGCGCACATAAATCGGACACGAGACTCACCCATGTAAGTTTGCTGTCTTAATGCTGTACACATCTTCCTGAGTCGTACGTTTCGCATCATTTTTACATTTCCCATAGGGCCCCATTCTAATATTATTTCCACACTGTGACAAAACAAAGTCTCTCTTGGCTCAAATTCTTCACTGGATCAAGATCTGCAATTGTCAAGCAAATATCATACCTTGACCAGGTTGGAATTTTCTAAATTCAAAGATTTTTTGATACCTATCATCAGAGTAATAATACGTTAACTATTCGCCCACAATGCGGTTCGAATTAACAATTTTAAAAATACACAGAAGTGCCTAGAATTCTAGTATCAGCATCAAATTGTCAGTGTTGATTTTTACAATAATGACTATTAAAACATGATTGGAAAACAAATCACTGAAATATAAAACCCTGACGTAAGAAGAAAAAGAGAACTAAAATTTTACTTCTACCTCCTTCATCGGTCCGGAGTATTCAACGTAGATAATAGTGGTCTGAGTTCTGTTTCAATTTCATTTTTTTTGTTATGTTCAGTGTTGTAATAAAACCAATGCACTTTTAACAGACATGATAGCGTTGGCATTAATGCGCATTGTATTGGTAATGTCGTTCAAATAATAATGAGAATTTCACTGAAAATGCCACGAATACATGTCTCTATTATATTATACTTCCGTTATTCATCTTTAAATTGCTAATACCACATCGATTTTAAACATTTCAAAGAAAGGATTTGTCATTTACGAATTTTATGGTTAATTGATCATACATGAAGCATAAAATTTAAGCGTTCAAAGGCGGTAGTGAAGTGCATAGAAAATTACTCGCAAACGCCAGAGATTGTGGATTCGAACACAAACTTAACCGAAATTTGCAGGAATCGATAAAACTGTAAAAAGGGATACATTGAAAATACATAATACGTCCAATAAAAGACAACAGCAGGCTTGGTTTTATTGAATTGTCCATGGGAGGTAATAGACTACACGTCATCCTAAGTTCCTGTTTCCCTCTGGTTTTTCGTTTATTCTGTTTATTGTGTTGATTCATTTATGATGTTTTTGGTCCTGATACGCGGGTTGTCCCAAGAAATCGTAGACAATGTGAATAAAATAAATCAAATAACGTACGCTTTTGGTAATTTTTCTCCACATCCCTTTTAAAATCTATTTTCTGGTTTGAAAACTACCATTGTTTTGCAAGAATATATCATTAACTAAAAGTGTTCCAATTTTTGGATTTGTACATGTGACCGGGATTACCAAATGAAACAAAATGAAACACAATGCAAATAATAATCTTTTTCATAACTCATTTCAAATATTTATTTGCAATATTTCTACAAAAAATTAAAACGTACGATAGTACTTATTGTACCAAAATGCATATTTTTTTTTGTTTTTAATGGTTATAGTTTTAATTAAAAAAATACATCTAAACTATATGTCCCAATTATCGTCATGGTATATTTTAAAAGACAAATTGAGCTAATGTCTCTACAAACCATCCATTATTTGTCAGTCAAAAGTGTTTTTCGAACTGTTTCACGTCTGTTAATTGTTTACAGAATTATTTAAGAATTAATGTAATTATATAATTATAGTGCTGTATGCTCGGTGGATTTAATAAGAGAAAGTAATGTCACTTATATCGTGATAAGGATGTTAAATGTTATAAAAACAGGTTTAAGGAAACAAAATCTGAAACTTTTAGTGTTTCGAACATTTTGAAGGCGTTGTTATTTTTTAGGAGATATTTGTTTTCTAGAAAAGGAAAAGACATTCACCGTGTTCAAGTGATGCAACCGACAATGTTATTCTTAATAATTCATTAAGAAATGCAAATATTACCGTGTCAAAGTGTCACAAAAAGATTCAACAATAGCTTGAAATTCAATAGAGCGCAAAAATGTGTAACATGCATTAGTTTGGAGAAAATTAGGTTCGGATTAGAGATACTTGAAGAAGAATACCAGATAAATGATGAACAAAGAACTACATTCAGTCTGCCTAAGATTGTTAGAACCTGAATAAAGAATATAAGAAAGCATGTGTAAGTAATGGCTGGTAATCCGTGTCAATAAAATAGTAAATATGATTTGAGAATTTATATCAGAAACGAAATTATGTTGTTGTTGTTGTTTTGTAATGCAACTGAGGATTCACTTTGAGAAGGTTTGTTTTATAGATCTGGTTAATTCGTTGTTTATTGTTGTTGCAGTTATTATTGTCGCGTTGCCGTTGCTGAATTGTTGGTGTTTTTATTGTTCTTATTCTCGTTATACGTGTTCTTATTATATTTTATTTTTCTAGTTGGTGTTTTCATGTTGTTGATGGTGTCTTTTTTATTTGTAATTGTTTTAGTCTGACTGGAGTTTGTAATTTGTTCATGTTGTGGTTTCCGTTTTTGTTTTGTTAGTTCTGGTCATTTTGGTATTCTTACTCTTGTGTTTGTGTTAATGATTTTGCTGTTATTGTTATTCTTGTTCTTGTTCAGCTTTTTGTTTTGAAGTTCTGTTCTTGTTCTTGTTAGTGTTCATTGTCTTGTTGGTATTCTTCTTCGTGTGTTCGTGTTCGTTGTCTTATTGGTATTCGTCTTCTTGTGTTTGTGTTCATTGTCTTGTTGGTATTCTTCTTGTTGTGTTCGTGTTCATTGTCTTGTTGGTATTCTTCGTCTTGTGTTTCTGTTCATGGTCTTGTTGGTATGCATATGCTTGTGTTCGTTTTTATGGAATTGTTAATATTTTTCTTCTTGTGTTCGTGTTCATGGTGTTGTTGGTATTCTTCTAATTTTGTTCCTGTTCTTGGTCTTGTTGGTATTATTCGTTTTATGTTCGTGTTCATGTTCTTGATGGTATTCGTCTTCTTGTGTTTGAGCTCATGGTTGAGTTGATATTCATTTGCTTGTGTTCATCTCCACGGTCTAGTTGGGATTCTTTTTCTTGTGTTCGTGTTGATAGTCTTGTTGGTATTTTTCTTCTTGAGTTCGTGTTCATGGTGTTGTTGGTATTCTTCTTCTTGTGTTGATACTTTTGGTCTTGATGGTATTATTCTCCTTTTGTTCGTGTTCATGATTTTGTTGGTATTCTTTTTCTTGTGTTCCCGTTATGTTCTCGTTGGTATTCTTCTTCTTGTGTTCGTGTTCGTGTTTTATGTAATAATTGTTAGCGCTTTGATTTATTTGATGTTTGAAAATGGTTTGCACATGATAGTGTTAAATAACTAACAATCAAAGCATATTTGATTGAATCTAAATATACACAATTCAAGACTGATTATGGATTAAATATATCTATAGAATAAGTTTGAAATTTTCGTATTGTATGAATGTTAACACATTTTATTCTGGTGTTTTCATTAAAGCATTTTAATGTATTTTTGTTGATTAACGTCTCGTAGACTAATTCGTGTCAACACAAGTTACATTTTAACAACATATATCATTCTTTAAATAAATACAAGAGACGGCGGATGTCTATAAGTGTTTGTTTTGACAGGTGTCGTTTGTTGCATAATGTATATTTCCTGAACTAGTACATGTACATCAAGGGCTTTCGATTTAGCACCTTTTGTTATAACAATGATTGGTATTAAAGATTATCTACATTTTATCAGACAATTTGATTAGTCAAAATAAATGTTATATTATGTTTGGCTTTAAATCAAAACAGTTAGTTTTGAGAGCTTTAGAAAAAGAGAAGTCATATTAGAAGCGAGTTACAAAAGTGGTTTTCCACAGTGGTTATATATATCGGATTTCCGAAGAAACAAATTATACATGTGTGCTAAATTTACGTTGATTGTGAATAACTAAATTAATCGTTTTGTCTAGTTATACCGACATAGATAAGTAAATCTTGGTCCTCCAATTGTCACAAGTTGATTACGCTTATTATATATAAAAGGAAAGAAACTAGGAGTTGGACTTGTGTGTATTTATTTCACCTATTCACCCATATTAAATAATTAGACTAAAACATTACAGCGTAACAGATGCAAAAATAAGAAATTTTCAATACAAATACACCATGCGAATAATACCAACAAATAAAGCTTTAATGAAATACAAATCTGTCCCTTCGAATCGCTGTAATTTTTGCAATGCGAATGTTGAAACACTTAATCATTTTTTCTGGGAGTGCATTCACATACAAATGTTTTGGAATGAGCTTAAGACATATAACTTTCGGAAAAATTGAAATGTATATGAATTATATAAAAAAACTCTATAATTTTCTGTGCAAAATAGTTCATATTTACAAATAATGTCAAGGTGGCATTCCTACTTTAACATTATTCAAATGCTATTTTAAAAAAACAAATTGAAATAGATGGAGATATAGCACATAAACACAATAAATTTGACAAACACGAACAAAAATGTAGATTATTTCTCCAAAACAATATACATTCTTGAACTAAAGGAAGGCCACTACAATATCATCTCCATCTTCTCTCACTTTATTATATTTTTCTTAAAATATGGTTAAAAATCCCTGCTGATCCTTATTTCCCTTCATCTTTCCTCTTTTGTTCCTTTTATGCTTTATTCTACCTTTATTCTGAGTCATTATATCTATCTTAATAATTAGTTTCATTATGTTACATACAAAATAAATATGATTATATCTTGTTGGTAGTTTCATAATATGAAAATATCGTTAATATTGTTGCTGATTGATTTGCATTTTATCAATTTACTATATACAGTTGTAACGTATAACATTTAGAGTTATATACATTTTACACATTAATAAACCTATGTGTAAGCATGCAACACAATGTTATTTATATGACTATGCTTATATTGTAAATAACTTTATGAAATAAAATATTTAATTACAAAAAAATAATCCCAGTGTCTGTCCGTCAGTCAGTCTGTCTGTCCGTACATCGTCCTTCCGTTTGGTATTACGTGTTCCGCCTGTAACTTTGTCATGCATAAATGGATTTCATAAATACTTGCAACAAATGATCAACATAACATGACGACGTGTCGCGCATAACACCTAGACCCCAACTACAAAAGTCAAGTATGTTTGAGATATCGCGACCGGTCTGTAACTTTGTCACCCATGGATAAATTAAAAAAAACACTCGGCTTAATATATCAGCATGACATGACGTATGACTTACATCCGTACGTCAATGTAAAGGTCACACTTTGAGTGTCTTTGACAACATTTCGAGTATGTATGTTTTTTTTATTGTTTATTAATCTGTATTTTTGTCACGCATAGATGGATTTTATAAATACTTGTTGCAAATGATCAACATGTCATGACGAC
The DNA here is from genome assembly GCA_029582155.1 of Panopea generosa. Taxonomy (NCBI): domain Eukaryota; kingdom Metazoa; phylum Mollusca; class Bivalvia; order Adapedonta; family Hiatellidae; genus Panopea; species Panopea generosa. The sequence continues at coordinate 88,637,918 of CM055894.1, forward strand.
GTGCCGCGTGTAATACCCAGACTCCAACTTCAAAGTTCAATGTCACACTTTAACTTTAGTTGACAACACTTTCAGTCTTTTTAAGATTTCGTTTACGGTCTGTAACTTTGTCACCTATGGATACATTTCAAATACACTTGGCTCCATTCATCAGCATGACATGATAATGTGCCGAGCGTAAGACTTACATCCGTACCCAAAAGGTCAAGGTCGCACTTTGAGTTTGTTGGACAACACTTTGAGTTTGAGTGCGACTTCGTATCAGGTATGTAATACATGAATGGATTTCAAAAACACTTCGTTCAAATGATCAACATGACACGATGAACGTCACACTTTCAATCTGTTTGATAGTTTTTGGCTGGTCTGTAACCTGTTCCTTAAAGGTCAAGTTCATACACTATCAGTTTATTTGACAACACTTGGATATTTCAAGTCCGGTCTGTATCTTTGCCATACATGAGAGGTGTTGTGAGTTTTATTTACTTTCTTGAACTAACACAATAAAAGTTAGTCTGATATTTCCATTTGATTGCGTGCTGTGCTTCCACAAGGGCCTTTAAACCGATTGTATGCTTTAATTTGTTCGGTCACGACTAATATCGCGACTTCGTGTTGTAACCCAACAGTTTACTGCAATCATTAAATATTTATTAAATCATAGTTCTTGGACATATGTCAGCTTGTCATCTCGAACTTGTTGTAAAGACAATGTTGATGCCTTACAATCCAGCGATAATGTATAACTTATTTGTAGTTATACAATAAATTTGTATATTTATTTTCTGTTTTACATTGTGTATATCAGATACAGTTTTGTGTTTGTTAAATTGTGCCGATAATAAACACTTACCGAACTTGATACTCAACATTATTAGTTGTTTGCTATACATATACGGTTTATAATGATAACCACTTGAATCCATTATACCTACGAGTGCTTACTATATAGTTGCTTTAAAAAACCAAATATATATATTAACAATGCATGATATATATATATATATATATATATATATATACATAAATGTACATACCAGACAATGTATTCACTATTTCTACCATTTATGTATCCCTTGCGGATCTGGTGCTCCTGAAAGGTATTTTGTTATATTTGTTTTGTTACATGACAGTTCCAGACGATAACCCCGTTGTTTAGATCTCCAGTTGCGTCCTTTGTCATGACAGTTCCAGACGATAACCCCGTTGTTTAGATCTCCAGTTGCGTCCTTTGTCATGACAGTTCCAGACGATAACCCCGTTGTTTAGATCTCCATTGCGCCCTTTGTCATGACAGTGCCAGACTATTACCCCATTGTTTAGATCTCAAATTGCATCCTTTGCTATGATACTTCCAGACGATAAACCCGTTGTCATTTCCTCTCTATTTAATGTACATAACTATTCTGTTTATTGAGTATGTTCATGTTGATTCAGTAGGCCTAGGAATGTTACGTATTCTATCGGTTATATAATCATATAATTTCATTTTGTCTGCAATCGACGTAAATGAACTATATAGATTAAATGCATTTCATTCCCAAATGGAAATGTTTGCAGCTGGACGGTGCTAAAAAGGATCAATTTGCATTTCATTGGTGAAACGATTTTGTTTTGCTGGTTTCACGTGACGTTTGCCGTAAGTTGCCATTCAAATGCGTGCACGTATTCAGTATGTTGACAACATCGCCGTTACATTCATGACATTGGCTTTGCGGTTTAATGAGTATAATTTGCTTTTTAAATATCAAAATGGCAAAAATAACTTTGTTTGATCTAAAACAAATATAATGTAAATATAAGGATAAAATGCCGAATTTTTAGTTTTCATTGTGTGATGAAAACCATTAGACATGTTTATTGCTGCCCTGTAGGCTTCACGAACATTTAACTGGCCCAATGTTTTATCAACCGATGAAAACTAAAAAATTGATTTTTAATCCTGAAGTGATTTCTTATTTATGGTGTAGTATTTATTTTTCTCCAATATATCTTAATTTTGAAACATAAATGTTGTGTTGTTTGAAAATGCGTGGGCTGTCTAAAAATATATATATACAGGCCAATAAATCGTCAATAAGTAATGATGATATTTTGTTCCATGCCATTTAATGAGACATATCTGAGTTATTTATTCACACTTTCTGATATAGCTGTCAACAGGAAATTGTAATTGATTTGTTTCCAGTAACTTTAATTCGACATTGTCACGTAATTAATTTAACATATAATGTTATTCATCTGGCTGCTTCCACCAGTTTTATTAACAATGATAACGCCTCAAACTCACTGTAAATAAATTCAAGTTCATCGTTTGTATTATTTAATGATGCCCCTAATTTTGTATGCAACGGAAGCTGTTGTATACATAGTGTGTTATTCATAAAAGCAGCTGCCTGGATTTAGTTTACATAGTATGTTATTCATAAAAGCAGCTGTCTGGATTTAGTTTACATAGTATGTTATTCATAAAAGCAACTGCCTGGATTTAGTTTACATAGTATGTTATTCATAAAAGCAGCTGTCTGGATTTAGTTTACATAGTATGTTATTCATAAAAGCAGCTGTCTGGATTTAGTTTACATAGTATGTTATTCATAAAAGCAGCTGCCTGGATTTAGTTTACATAGTGTGTTATTCATAAAAGCAGCTGCCTGGATTTAGTTTACATAGTATGTTATTCATAAAAGCAACTGACTGGATTTAGTTCAAGCAAGTGTAACAGTTACTACAGTGTACGAAAGTCTTTACGTAAAGAAATAATACTTTATAATTTTCTGTTCAGATTTATTTTGTCAATAAAGACATAGAGAGTATCACTTGTAGTACATTCTCTAGCGCCGTAAACCGTACACATCATTCGTAAAAATGTTCAAACTTTCCATCGGTGGATTTACTGCATTCCGTTCACAGGCAGTAATCTACGGTGTCCCATTGGGGCCATCGCGGCATATTTATCAAATTAAGTAAAGGCATAGTAACAACCATTGCTAAAAGGAAGTGCTTCCGTGGGGTAGTCGCATGATGGCGGTTATTAATAATCCTTATTTATTCTTCTTTAAAAATGCATTTTACCTTATTATAATGCTCATTTTTTTATTTGAATGGCATTATTGATGTATTTTGAACATTTTGATAGCATTGTCATGTTTGAATTTAGAAAAAAAAAACAATTGATGCTATGAAATTGGGGTATGAATACATGATTTCGGAAGTCTGCTTTCACTTTGTCACCAGTGTAAACAATGAGCAGAAAAAAAATCTCTTATATGACACATGACCCCTTCTTTTTTCATCATATTTTGATAGTGCAGAGGTTGACAAACAGTAAAATGTAGGTTTCACTTCTTTCATTTTGGATTCTCTATGAATGACATGCCTTCAAACTTTTATTATTTACTATAGAATAAAGAACAAAAATCAATGGTGGGGTTACACCTATAAGAGAGACTTGAGTGAAATGGGGGTGATTTTCCAAAATGTTAATTGTAGGTAAAATAACCTCTTTTTACACTCTTATAGTTTTAAATGACTAATTGGAGACATTTGCTTCATAAAAAACAACAATTTGGCAAGTTTATGCCTCAAATTAAGCATATATGTGGATATCTGCATTGGAATTTCATGAAAAATCACAACATTTTGAAGATTTTTTATTTTACGTTGATTGAAATGTGCAATTTTTAGCATGTACATTGTATTGAATAATGTATTTTGGTAAGATAATGTCTTCAGTGTATCATGAGACTATTTTGGTTTTAAAATTTTAATGGAATTAGGTAAAAAAAAAATCTTTTGGTAAATTAGTCGAACACATAAAAATTGCATGTCGGTCAACATCTCGCGCCTGTATATAATGATCATTGTAAAAAGTGGTATTTTGACAAAAGTTTCAGTATTTAATGCCTGCAACTTGGCAGTATTACTTCAAATTGATAGTACTTAGTAAAAAAGAGATAATTATGAAATTTTAAAAAAAAAAGTTTCCTTATAGGCATAGTACCACCATTGCAAAAAGGAAATGCTTCCGTGGGGTAGTTGCATGATGGCGGTTATAAATAATCCTCATTTCTTCTTCTTTAAAAAAGCATTTTCCTTGTTTTAATGCTCATTTTTTTATTTGAATGGCATTATTGATGTATTTTGAACATTTTGATAGCATTGTCATAATTGAATTGTGAATTTAGAAAAAAAAATTGATGTTATGAAATTGGGGTATGAATACATGATTTCGGAAGTCTACTTTCACTTTGTCACCAGTGTGAACACTGAGCAGAAAAAAAAAATCTCTTATATGACACATGACCCCTTCTTTTTTCATCATATTTTGATAGTGCAGAGGTTGACAAACAGTAAAATGTAGGTTTCACTTCTTTCATTTGGGATTCTCTATGAATGACAAGCCTTTATTATTTACTATAGAATAAAGAACAAAAATCAATGGTGGGGTTACACCTAAAGTCAAAACAACAAAATAACGAAACTACGATGATGAAAAGTCGAAACAACGAAATTACGATGGTTAAACTATTGCCTCTTTTTTCATTTCAATCATTGGTGTAACAACCGTAACCCTTGGTGTGACTAATTTTGTTACACTAAGGAACCGTTTGTCCGTACATCCCCTTGTCTTTAGTCACGGCAACTAATTCTGTCCCAGGGGCAATGCTACTTTCAAGTGTTGAAAATCTAAGAAAAAGAGTAAACAATTGGTAAGTGATAGAAAGCAAGGTTTATATGCATTGATTTAATTTTGGTGAAAGTGATCTTGAGTCCTTGACTATTTGCTCAATACCATACCCCACACGATATGAGTATTTATATTCTGACAATTATAAATCAAGATACCGCTATTACTAGGATAGTATTATTATATTTATATTATTAATTATCTTGACATTATGTAAAATGTAATATTACAAAAATCTATATTTTGATATCATTTAGATAAAATGTTGTGTGTAAATTCGATATGTCACCGGCCTATTGGAAGCACTACGCAACAGCTTAGACGGACAGACGGACAAACATTGGTAGTATTATATACCGCCTTTGCATAGCAGGGACAAATACATTTTAGCTTTAAATTTATTGTAACACCAGATGTACCATCACCCTTAGTGTAACAAACTCCATTTGCAACTGAGTTGCCACAATGCCTATACATGTACTTAAAAATCAAATGATTGTCATTATAAATGGACATGCTTTTATCTTTCATCAAACACTTGGGTTTTAGATGTTAAAGGTTTTGTAGTTGTTGTTGTTTAGTTTTTTAATGGCGAATACTGTTGCAGAAATGTTAAAGTATCATAGGAATAGTTTTAAAGGAAATATCATAGCGAAAGTACTCTTTCAATGGATTATTACGCCTAAGTATTTAGACATGTATATATAATTCTTAGCTTTGGTGAGTTTAAACTCTGATTTAGTTATGAAGTACTCTTTCAGACTATATACATAGATACATACATACATGGTGAGTTTACACTTTGATAGTTATGAAGAACTCTTTCAGACTACACACACATGTACATACAGACATGGTGAGTTTAAACTCTGATTTAATTATGAAGTACTATTTCAGTTTACACACACATTAACATACATACATGGTGAGTTTAAACTCTAATTTATTTATGAATTACTCTTTCAGACTATATACTAAGATGCATGCATACATGGTAAGTTAAAACTCTGATTTAGTTATGAAGTACTCCTTCAGACTATGTACACAGATACATACATACATACATGGTGAGTTAAAACTTGATTTAGTTATGAATTACTCCTTCAGACTATGTACTCAGATTCATACATACATACATGGTGAGTTCAAACTCTGATTTAGTTATGAAGTACTCCTTCAGCCTATGTACACAGATACATACATAAATACATACATGGTGAGTTTAAACTCTGATTTAGTTATAAAGAACTCATTCAGACTATATACACAAACACATACATACATGGTGAATTTAAACTCTGATTTATTTATGAAGTTCTCCTTTAGACTATATACACAGATACTTACATACAAGGTGAGTTTAAACTCTGATTTAGTTATGAAGTACTCTTTTAGACTACACACACAGTTCAGGGCTTTGATTTTAGTCATTGTTGTTGAGTACTCTACTGAAATAATGTTTATTGCTAAGTGTGTCTTAATAACATTCTGTAAAGGATATTTCAGCTTCATATCTGTGAGTATCTTATAGTTTATGCTCCAAAGAGTGTATAAGCTTTCGTATGCACAGTAGTGAGTGAGTGAGTGAGTGAGATGTTTTTCCTTTCTTTTCTAAGTAAGATTAAATAGTTCGACAACTATTTTATCTAATACATTACGAACGTACAGGTAATCTGAATTCTGATAATTATCCAAATAGATTTGTTGTTATAAGGATATTAGATAGTGTTCAACAATAATTCATATCATATCACGAAGCAATCTACTTGAGGTAATATTCTAAGCACTCTTCCACTGAAGTATCATGCCGCAGACACGTGGTATGATAACCCACAAAGCCACATTATACTGACACCGGGCCGACCAGATCTAGAATAGTCCTTTAAATGCTGAACGCCAAGCGAGGAACTTTCTAAAACCATAACATATTTCAAGTCATTTTCAAGAGATCAGACCCACGACCTTTTGCACGCGAGGTAGACGCTCAACATGTAGACCACCACCGATGTATACTCAGATAGAACAATGTCATCTACGTGCTATAGTGTCCAAGTTTGATTGATTGTGGATATGGTCAACTATCAATATTGTGACGGGGTTTCTGTTTAGCTGAAAAAGTATACGGATGTTGAGGGCATATACGAGTATAACGTTTCTGATAAAATATAGCTGTCACAATTAATGTTTTTCTTCTTAATTTGTTAGAATATGATGTTTTTATCATGACTTTTTTTAATATATTTGCTCATTTTGACTATCTAATAGAGCAAATTGCACTAGTGGTAAATCTATGGAACTGCAAATGAATTCAGTCCGAGACTATGAGTTATGAATTTCAGTGAGTCGAAAGTAGTTAAAAGTGACCTATTTTTATGTATTGATGTTGATACTTAAATGCAAGGTAGGTCATGTTCATGAACCAATGTTTTAAAGATAGATTTAAGCACAATCGCTATAATGTAAGTCTATGGGAAATGTAAGTGGTAGCTGACCTAAAAATGGTGTGCATTAATGAATAACCCACATTACATAAGTATTGAATTTAATGTTCTTTACTACAGTCTATTGAATTTCAAAATATAAAATAAGATAAAAATCTGTCTGACACTGTCGAAGTCTAAAAAATTCATCCAGTCAATATTTAAATATCTTTTATTGATATATAATATACGTTTATTCTAAAATTTGGTACTAGGAAAAAAAAATAGGAGAATAAAGATGAAATAAAAGAGAGTTAATAAGCTCTCGTAAAACGTAAATGTAGTTGTTATTAGAAAGGAGTCTCTGTGATTATTGATTCAAATTAGTTGCTTTATAATTTACTGCGATTTTGATAACATCGCTTGCTATACAAGTAGCTTTCAAGCATGTTCAATGCAAAATTTACAAAAGTTCGACAATCATATTTGTGTGTGTGTGGGGGTGGGGGGTGGTGGGGGGGGGGGGGGGGTGCTGGGGTGCACATGGTTGCCCATTTAACCAACGTTCCTGCCATTTGGAAAACTGAAGTCTTATCATCATTCCATATATATAAATATATATATTTATAAATTATTGATATTTTCGGATATTCCGTTGTTGTGATTTCAATTAGCTCCCTTTATGAAATAAATGCATATGTTTTCAATGTATCTTTATGATCCAACAAGTTTCTATGTCTGTTGTTGTTATAGCATGTGAGTAGTCATAAATCGTACACTGGATACTTCTCACATAAAGCTATTAGCTATTGTATTTAAATTTGCCCGTCCAATCCATATGTGTTATATGTAAAACTATAGTATATAAGTTATGATTGACACCAAATCTATTGGTTTGGTAGATGCCTTGATATTGTGTCTATTGTTTGCATTGTAGCTAGGCGCGCTCACCATAGTCTGGTTTGTACATTTATATCTTGTTGTTCAAAAATAAGTATCTTCATAAGAAATATATATATCAAGATTAATTAGAATGAAAACCCCTGCGTCCTATACACGAAAATGCATAGTATACATTTTTGTTTTTGTATACAATAATAACGTTGAACTATGTATTTGGAAAAGATAAAAAAGAAAAAAATACTAATAAATTTCAAGCCTATTCGTGAGTTTGCTGAATTAAAGTCATGTTTACTGCAATAATACATCAAGGACCTTTAGATAATGTGCTTTATGTTATGAACTCTCTACATACTGTTATTATTACATATTACATAGCGCCAATTAGCGTTTCATTATTGTCACATTTATATCCAAAACACAGTAAAAAAAACAAAATCTGCAGCATGTTTGTGGGCTCAAATTCGTCGTTGGTTCAAGGTATGCAATTATAAAGGAAAAAAGCATACATTGACCATGTTTTTCTTTTAAATTCAATGCTTTTGTAAGACCTATCAATTCCCAGAGTAATAATATGTCAACTATTCGCCCACGATATGGTTCGAACCAACAATTCTGAAATGACACAGAATTGTCCAAAAAGCTGGTATCAGCATCATATTTTCAGTGGAGATTTCTAAATTACTGACCATTTAACTCATGCTAGGATGAAAACAATCACTGCAGTACAAAGCCAAAAAAAAAATAAAAGAATAGGAGAACTCACGTTTTATTTCTACCTCCTTCATCTGTAAGTCCGAAGTACTCGAGGGGGATGATAGTGGTGTGAGTCCTGATCCACGGAGCTGTCCAAGGTAAGAGATTTGCAGCACGAGTTAATGCTAATGCAGACGAACATGGCCGAGATAAAGCGACGCCAGAGTAGCTCTGACAAAGAAAATACAGTTCATACAACACAAACGCGTTCACACATTGAAGAAATGCGAAGTGACCTGCATCTGTTAACCGAATTAAATATAAATGGATAGGGGAAAGCACATAGTTAAGCAAACAAAGAAATATTATTTTGACCTTAAAAATATGTTATTGCTTTTTTGTATACATGTAGTATCAAACGGGTTGGGCCACACGTTATCCAGTATTAAAATAGGCCCTTCCCTACAACAAATTATTTACATAAAAACAATCAAGATGGTAATAAAACATATTCATATAAGAAGGAAGAAGAAAAAAATGAAAAATGAGGATGAGAATGACGTGTAGCATGAAAGAGACGAAGTTGATCATTTTAAAAAAAGGACATTACATGAAATAGTGTTCAACCTACTCTTTTCATGCCCACAATTTAATTTGTTGACAAATTAATCATAATTTAGGTTATTGCAACCATTTCTTTCAATATTAAGTTTCGGTTCTCTATGGCCGAGTCTTTCTCAATACCCACATCCCATGTTTTTCTTGATGCTGTGTTTTCTTTTGTATGGTTGTATTGTATTTGGTAAAATGACTGCACCCACCCCCCCCACTCCCCATCCCCCTAATTTGATTTTCAAACTTTTGTTAATTTTGCATTTATTTCATAAAGGGGGATAATTGAAATCACAACAACGGAATATCCGAAAATATCCTTAATTTATTTATGGAATGATAATAAGAAGCAAGTTTTCCAAATGGCAGGAACGTGCACCCCCTCTTTCCCCCACCCCTCCCACTCAATTTGATTTTCATTTTTTTGTAAATTTTGCTTTGAACATGTTTGAAAGCTACTTGTATAACAAGCGATATTATCAAAATGGCAATCAATTATAAAGCAACCAGTTTGAATCAATAATCACAGAGACGCTTTTCTAATAAAAACCTATATTTACGTTTTACGATAGCTTATTTACTCTCTATTATTTCATCTTTTATATCCTAGCACCAAATTCTAGAATAAACTGCGCGCACAAAATGACCTTTTTATGTGTCGGCGTGCCGTAAAACACCATTCATTCATTCTAGAATAAACGTATATTATATAACAATAAAAGATAATCAAATATTGATTGGATGTATTTTTTAGACTTCAGCAGTGTCAGACAGATTTTTATCTTATTTCATATTTTGAAATTTAATAGACTGTAGTAAAAAACATTTAAATTCATTACTCATGTAATGTGGGTTATTCATAAAAGCACACCATTTTTAGGTCAGCTACCACTTACATTTCCCTTAGACTTACATAATAGCATTTGTGCTTAAATCTATTTCTAAAACATTCGGTCATAAACATGACCTACCTTGTATTCAAGTATCATCCTAAATACATAAAAATATGTCACTTTTAACTACTTTCGGTTCACTGAAGTTCATAACTCATAGTCTCGGACTGAATTCATTTGCAGTTCCATAGATTTACCACTAGTGCAATTTGTTCCATTAGATAGTCAAAATGAGCAAACATATTAAAAAAGTCATGATAAAAACATCATATTCTAACAAATTTAGAAGAAAAACATTCATTGTGACATTTATATCTAATCAGAAACAAGCTTACAAACATAGTACTCGTGTATGCCATCAACATCCGTATACTTAATCAGAAACCCCGTCTCAATGGTGTTAGTTGACCATATCCACAATCATCTACCTTGGACACTATAGCACGTCGATGACATTGTTCTATCTGATTATACATTAGTGGTGGTGGTTGACCATATCAGCAATCAAACAACCTTTGAAACTATAGCACGTCGATGACATTGTTCTTTCTGAGTACTCATTAGTGGTGGCAGTTGACCATATCAGCAATCAAACAACCTTTGACACTATAGCACGTCGATGACATTGTTCTTTCTGAGTATTTATTAGTGGTGGCAGTTGACCATTTTAGCAATCAAACAACCTTTGACACTATAGCACGTCGATGACATTGTTCTTTCTGAGTATTCATTAGTGGTTGCAGTTGACCATATCAGCAATCAAACAACCTTTGGCACTATAGCACACCGATGATATTGTTCTGTTTGAGTATACATTAGTAGTGGTAGTTGACCATGTCAGCAATCAAACAACATTGAACACTATAGCAAGTCGACATTGTTCTGAGTATACATCAGTAGAGATCTACATGTTGAGCGTCTACCTTGCGTGCAAAAGGTCGTGGTACTGATCTCTCGAAATTGACTTGAAATATATTATGGTTTTAGAAGCTTCCTCGTTTGGCGTTCAGCATTTAGAGGAGAGTTTTAAGTCTGGTCGGCCCGGTGTCAGTATAATGTGACTGAGTGGGGTATCATACCACGTGTCTGCGGCATGATACCCCAGTGGGGAAAAGCTTAGAATACTATCTCAAGTAGATTGCCTTGTGATATGATATACTTATTGTTGAAACTATTGTAATATCCTTAAAACAACAATTATATTTGGATAATAATTCTAATTACCAGTATGTCATAATGTATTAGATAAAAATAGTTGTCGGACTACTTAACTTTACTTAGAAAAGAAAGGAAAATTATCTCACTCACTCACTACTTTCTATACGAAAACTTCTACTCACTGTGGAGCATAAACTATACGATACTCAAACAGATATGAAACTGAAATATCCCTTACACAATGTTATTAAGAAACACTTCGCAACGAACATTATTTCAGTAGAATACTCGACAACAATGACAAAAATCAAAGCGCGGAATTGTGTGTGTAGTCTGAAAGAGTACTTCATAACGAAATCAGATTTTAAACTCACCGTGTATGTATGTGTCTGTGTATATAGTCTGCAGGAGTACTTAATTACTGAATCAGAGTTTAAACGCACCATGTATGTATGTCTCTGTGCATATAGTCTTAAGGATTACTTCATAACGAAATCAGATTTTAAACTCACCGTGTATGTATGTGTCTGTGTATATAGTCTGAAGGAGTATTTCATAACTAAATCAGAGTTCAAACTCACCATGTATGTATGCATCTGTGTATATAGTCTGAAGGAGTAATTCATAACTAAATCAGAGTTTAAACTCACCATGTATGTATTTGTGTGTGTATATAGTCTGCAGGAGTACTTCATTACTGAATCAGAGTTTAAACGCACCATGTATGTATGTGTCTGTGTATATAGTCTGCAGGAGTACTTCATAACTAAATCAGAGTTTAAACGCACCATGTATGTATGTGTCTGTGTATATAGTCTGAAGGAGTACTTCATAACCAAATCAGAGTTTAAACGCACCATATATGTATGTATCTGTGTGTATATAGTCTGAAAGTGTATTTCATAACTAAAATAGAGTTTAAACTCACCAAAGCTAGGAATCATATTTACATGTCTAAATACTTAGGCGTAATGATCAATTGAAAGAGTACTTTCGCTATGATATTTCCTTTTAAACTGTTCCTATGATACTTTAACAGAGTATCTAAATACGATTTAGCGGAAGGTTTTAAAGACAAGTTTCTGCAACAGTATCCGCCATTAAATAACTAAACAACAACAACAACTTAACCTATAACATCTAAAACCCAAGTTTTTTTATGAACAAATACAAGCAATTCGATAAATAATTGCAATCGCTTAATTTTTAATTACATGTGTATGCATTGTGGCAACTCTGTGGCAAAAGGAGTTTGTTACATTAAGGGTGATGGTACACCTGGTGTTACAATTATTTTAAAGCTAGAAATAAATTTGTCCGTGCTATGTCATTGGGGTATATAATACTACCAATGTTTGTCCGTCTGTCCGTCTGAGCTGTTGCGTAGTGCTTCCTATTGGCCGGTAAAATATCGAATTTACACACATCATTTTATCTCAATGAGATCAAAATACAGATTTTTGCAATATGACATTTTACATAATGTCAACATCATTAATACTTCAAATATAATAATACTATCCTAGTAATAGCGGTATATCTTGAGTTATAATTGACAGAAAATAAATACTCATATTGTGTGGGGTATGGTATGGTATTGAGCAAATAGTCAAGGACTCAAGATCACTTTCACCAAAATGAAATCAATGCGTATAAACAGTGTTATTTATCACCTACCAATTGTTTTCTCTTTTCTCAGATTTTCAACACTGGAAAGTAACATTGACCCTGAGACAGAATTAATTGCCGTGACTAAAGACAATGGGGTATACGGACATATTGTTGCTTAGTGTTACAATATATATTTGTTACACCAAGGGTTACGGTTATGACCCTTGGTGTAACAAAATGTGATTTGTTACACTAAGTTTTTGTTACACCAATGATTGAACTGAGAAAAGAGGCAATAGTTTCACTATCGTAGTTTCGTTGTTTCGACTTTTCATCATCGTAGTTTCGTTGTTTTATCGTTTTGACTTTACTTAATTTAATAAATATGCCGCGATGGCCCCCAATAGGACACCGTAGATTAATGCCTGTGAACAGAATGCAGTAAATCCACCAATAGAAAGTTTGAACGGTATTACGAATGATGTGTTCGGTTTACGGCGCTAGAGAATGTGCTACAAAGTGATAATATCTATGTCTTTATTTACAAAATAAATCTGAACAGAAAAGTATAAAGTATATAATTCCTTACGTATGGACCTTCGTGCACTGTAGTAACACTTGCTTGAACTAAATCCAGGCAGCTGCTTTTATGAATAACACACTATGTATACAACAGCTGCCGTAGAATACAAAATTGGGGACATCATTAAATAATACAAACAATGAACTTTAATGTATTTACAGTGAGTTTGAGGCGGTATCTTCGTTAATAAAACTGGTGGAAGCAGTCAAATGAATAACATTAAAACCTAAATTAATTACGTGGCAATGTCGAATTAAAGTTACTGGAAAACGATCAATTACAATATCCTGTTGACAGCTATATCAGAAAGTGTGAATAAATAACACAGATATGTCTCATTAAATGGCATGATACAAAATAGCATCATTACTTATTTATGACTTATAGGCTTGTATATATATATCTAGACAGCCTACGCGTTTTTCAAACAACATAACATTTTTGTTTCAAAATAAAAATATATAAAAAATAAATGGAGAAAAAATAAGTACTACACAATAAATAAGAAATCACTTCAGGATTAAAAGCCAAATTTTTAGTTTTCCTCGCTTGATGATAAAACATTGGGCCAGTTAAATGTTCGTGAAGACTAAAGGGCAGCATTAAACTAGTCTAATAGTTTTCATCACCCAATGAAATCTAAAAATTCGGCTTTTATCCTTATATTTACATGTATATGTATTTATTTTAGATCGAACAAAGTTATTTTTGCCATTTTGATATTTAAAAAGCAAATTATACGCATTTTACCGCAAAGCCAATGTCATGAATGTAACGGCGATGTTGTCAACATACTGAATACGTGCACACATTTGTATGGCAACTTACGGCAAACGTCACGTGAACCTAACGGCATCGTGGAGTTTCACCAGAAAAACAAAAACGCCACCAATGAAATGCAAATTGATCTTTTTTAGCTCCGTCCAGCTGTAAACGTTTCCTTTGGAAATGAAATGCAGTTAATCAATATATTTCATTTACGTTGATTGCAGACAAAATGTAAATATATGATTATATAACCGATAGAAGACGTAACATTCCTAGGCTGTAACTACTGAATCACCCTGAACATACTCAGTAAACAGAATAGTTATGTACATTACATAGAGAGGAAATGACATCGGGATTATCATCTGGAAGTATCATGGCAATGGACGAAACTGGAGATCTAAACCATTGGGTTATCGTCTGGAACTGTCATGACAAAGGGCGCAACTGGAGATCTAAACAACGGGGTTATCGCGTGGATCTGTCATGACAAAGGGCTCAACTAGAGATCTAAACAACGGGGTTATCGTGTGGAACAGTCATGGCAAAGGACGCAACTGGAGATCTAAACAACGGGGTTATCGTCTGTAACTGTCATGACAAAGGGCACAACTGGAGATCTAAACAACGGGATTATCGTGTGGATCTGTAATGACAAAGGATGCAACTGGAGATCTAAACAACGGGGTTATCGTGTGGAACTGTCATGGCAAAAGACGCAACTGGAGATCTAAACAACGGCGTTATCGTGTAGAACTGTCATGACAAAGGTCGCAACTGGAGACCTAAACCATTGGGTTATCACGTGGAACTGTCATGTCAATGGGAGCAACTGGAGATCTAAACCATGGGGTTATCGTGTGTAACTGTCACGACAAAGGGCACAACTGGAGATCTAAACAATGGGGTTATCGTGTGTAACTGTCACGACAAACGGCGCAACTGGAGATCTAAACAAAGGGGTTATCGTGTGTAACTGTCACGACCAAGGGCGCAACTGGAGATCTAAACCATGTGGTTATCGTGTGTAACTGTCACGACAAAGGGCGCAACTGGAGATCTAAACAACGGGATTATCGTGTGTAACTGTCACGACAAAGGGCGCAACTGGAGATCTAAACAATGGGGTTATCGTGTGAAATGTCACGACAAAGGACGCAACTGGAGATCTAAACCATGGGGTTATCGTGTGTAACTGTCACGACAAAAGGCGCAACTGGAGATCTAAACAATGGGATTATCGTGTGTAACTGTCACGACAAAGCGCGCAACTGGAGATCTAAACAACGGGGTTATCGTGTGGAAATGTCAGGACAAAGGGCGCAACTGGAGATCTAAACAACGAGATTATCGTGTGGAACTGTCACGACAAATGGCGCAACTGGAGATCTAAACCATGGGGTTATCGTGTGTAAATGTCACGACAAAGGACGCAACTGGATATCTAAACCATGAGGTTATCATGTGTAACTGTCACGACAAAGGGCGCAACTGGAGATCTAAACAATGGGGTTATCATGTGTAACTGTCACGACAAAGGACGCAACTGGAGATCTAAACCATGTGGTTATCGTGTGTAACTGTCACGACAAAGTGCGCAACTGGAGATCTAAACAATGGGGTTATCGTGTGTAACTGTCACGACCATGGGCGCAACTGGAGATCTAAACAACGGGGTTATCGTGTGTAACTGTCACGACAAAGGATGCAACTGGAGATCTAAACAATGGGGTTATCGTGTGTAACTGTCACTACAAAAGACGCAACTGGAAATCTAAACCATGGTGTTATCGTGTGTAACTGTCACGACAAAGGACGCAACAGGAGATCTAAACAATGGGATTATCGTCTGTAACTGTCACGACAAAGGAAGCAACTGGAGATCTAAACAACGGGGTAATCGTCTGTAACTGTCATGACAAAGGGCGCAACTGGAGATCTAAATATCGGGGTTATCGTGTGGAACTGTCACAACAAAGGGTGCAACTGGAGATCTAAACAACGGGGTTATCGTGTGTAACTGTCACGACAAAGGACGCAACTGGAGATCTAAACAAAGGGGTTATCGTCTGGAACTGTCACGACAAAGGGCGCAAATGGAGATCTAAACAACGGGGTTATCGTCTGTAACTGTCACGACAAAGGGCGTAACTGGAGATCTAAACAACGAGATTATCGTCTGTAACTTTCACGACAAAGGGCGCAACTTGAGATCTAAACAACGGGGTTATCGTCTGTAACTGTCACGACAAAGGGCGCAACTGGAGATCTAAACAACGGGGTTATCGTGTGTAACTGTCACGACAAAGGATGCAACTGGAGATCTAAACAACGGGGTTATCGTGTGTAACTGTCACAAGAAAGAACGCAACTGGAGATCTAAACAACGGGATTATCGTGTGTAACTGTCACGACAAAGGACGCAACTGGAGATCTAAACCATGGGGTTATCGTGTGTAACTGTCACGACAAAGGGTGCAATTGGAGATCTAAACCATGGGGTTATCGTGTGTAACTGTCACAACAAAGGGCGCAACAGGAGATCTAAACAATGGGGTTATCGTGTGTAACTGTCACGACAAAGGACGCAACTGGATATCTAAACCATGGGGTTATCGTGTGTAACTGTCACGACAAAGGGCGCATCTGGAGATCTAAACAATGGGGTTATCGTGTGTAACTGTCACGACAAAGGGCGCAACTGGAGATCTAAACAACAGGGTTATCGTGTGTAACTGTCACGACAAAGAGCGCAACTGGATATCTAAACAACAGGGTTATCGTGTGTAACTGTCACGACAAAGGGCGCAACTGGAGATCTAAACAACGTGGTAATTATCTGTAGCTGTCATGGCAAAGGACGCAACTGGAGATATAAACAACGGGTTTATCGTGTGGAACTCTCAGGACAAAGGATGCAACTGGAGTTCTAAACAATGGGGTTATCGACTGGAACTGTAGGACAAAGAACTCATTTGGAGATCTAAACAACGTGGTTATTGTCTGGAACTGTCATAGCAAAGGGTACAACTGGAGATCTAATCAACAGGGTTATCGTCTGGAAATGGCACGGCAAAGGACGTAACTGGAGATCTAAACAAGGGATATATTGTCTGGAACTGTCATGACAAAGGACACAACTGGATATCTCAATAACGGGGTTATCGTCTGGAACTGTGTCGGCAAAGGACTCAACTGGATATTTAAAAAATTGGGTTATCGACTGGAACTGTCAGGACAACGGACGCAATTGGAGATCTAAACAACGTGATAATTATCTGTAGCTGTCATGGCAAAGGACACAACTGGAAATCTAAACCATGGGGTTATCGTCTGGAACTGTCATGTCAAAGGACCCAACTGGAGATCTTAACATCGGGGTTATGGAGAGGAATTGTCATGGCAAAGGACGCAACTGGAGATCTAAACAACGGGGTTATCGTGTGTAACTGTCATAGCAAAGGACGCTACTGGAAATCTAAACAACAGGGATATCGAGTGGAACTGTCATGGCAAGGGACGTATATGGAGACCTAAACAATGGAGTAATCATCTGGAATTGTCATGTCAAAGGTCGATACTGGAAATATAAACAATGGGTTCACCCAACCTCTTTATTTTCCTGTCGTCACATCATAATTTAGAGACTGTGTTATAAAACCCTCCTCCCGACTAGTATCATGGATTTGGAGATTATATATCTATATATATATATATATATATATATATAAACTATCTGTTCATGTATGTAAATTGTCCGTCCAGTCGAGATGTGTTGCACGTAAATCCTCATAGAATATAAGTCATGGTTGTTTTGGCAGATGCCTATATTGTGTCTATGGTTGCATTCTCTCTACTGTCTTATACTCATATAAAGCTGTCAGTTCATGTATATAAACTTTCCGCCCTGTCCAGATGTGTTGCATGTAATTCTATAGTATATAAGTCATGGCCGACACCAAATTTATTGGTTTGGCAGAGACCTTGATATTGTGTCTATGGTTTACATTGTAGCTAGGTGCACTCGCCGTAATCTGGTCAGTACATTTATGTTTTGGTTATTCACAAATAATTATCTTAATAAATATATATATATACATGGTATATTAAATCAACTATATGGTAAGCACTCGAAGGTATAATGCATTTAAGCGGTTATCATTATAAACAGTATATGTATAGCAAACAACTACTAGTGCTGAGTATCAAGTAAGTGTTAATTATCGGCACAATTTAACAGACACAAAACTGTATCTGATATGAACAAGGTAAAACTACCTCAAACAAAAATATACAAATTAATTGTATAGCTACATATCAATTATACATTATCACAGAATGGTTAAGCATAAACATTGTCTTTACAACAAGTTTGAGATGACAATCTGACATATGTACAAGAGCTATGATTCAACAAATGTGTAATGATTGCAGTGAACTGGTGGGTAACAACATAAAGTCGCGATATTAGTCGTGACCGAACAAAATAAAGCATACAATCGGTTTAAAGGCCCTTGTGGAAGCACAGCACGCAATCAAATGGAAATATCAGACTAACTTTTATTGTGTTAGTTCAAGAGAGTAAATAAAACTCACAACACCTCTCATGTATGGCAAAGATACAGACCGGACTTGAAATATCCAAATGTTGTCAAATTAACTTATAGTAAAAACTTGACCTTTGAGGAACAGGTTACAGACCAGCAACGAACGATTAAACAGATTTAAAGTGTGACCTTCATCATGTCATGTTGATCAATTGAACGAAGTGTTTATGAAATGTATTCATGTATAACAAAGTTACATACCTGATACGAAATTGCACTCAAACTCAAAGTGTTGTCAAAGAAACTCAAAGTGCGACCTTGACCTTTTAGGCAAGGATGTAGGTCTTACGCGCGACACATTATCATGTCATGCTAATGATTTGAGCCAAGTGTATTTGAAATGTATCCATAGGTGACAAAGTTACAGACCGTAAACGAAATCTTAAAATGACTGAAAGTGTTGTAAACCAAAGATAAAGTTTGACCTTGACCTTTGAAGTTGGAGTCTGGGTATTACACGCGACACGTCGTTATGATATATTGATCATTTGTAGCAAGTATTTATAAAAGCCATCTATGCGTGACAAAAGTACAGACTCCAAAAAACAACAAATCACACAGACTCGAAATATTGTCGGGTATGAGTCTTACGTCATTTCATGCTGATAAATTAAGCCGAGTGCTTTTTTATATTTATCCATAGGTGACAAAGTTACAGATCGGACGCGAAATCTCAAACATACTTGACTTTTGTAGTGGGGGTCTGGGTGTTACGCGCGACACATCGTCATGTTTTGTTGTTCATTTGTTGCTAGTATTTATGAAATCCAACAATAACACGAACACAGGCACAACATTACCAACATGTGCAAGAACAAGAACACAAGAAGAAGAATTACATGAGACCACGTGCAAGAACCCAAGAAGATGAATACGAAGAAAACTATGAACAAGAACACAAGAAGAAGATAGCCAACAAAAAC
Organism: Panopea generosa; assembly: GCA_029582155.1. Lineage (NCBI taxonomy): Eukaryota > Metazoa > Mollusca > Bivalvia > Adapedonta > Hiatellidae > Panopea > Panopea generosa. Next base: position 88,657,779 of record CM055894.1, read on the forward strand.
AAGAACACGAACAGAAGATGAAGAATACCAACAAGACCATGAACAAGAAAAAACAATGAACATTACCAACAAGACCATTAACAAGAACACACGAAGAAGAATACCAACATGACCATGAAGCCGAACACAAGAAAAAAGATTACCATCAAGAACAAGAATACTATCACAAGAAAAACAATACCAACAAGAACACAAACACAAAAAGAATAATACCGACAAGACCATGATCAGTAACACAAGACAAAGAATACCATCAAGAACAAGAACACGAAGACAAGAAGAAGAATATCAACAAGAACAAGAAAACGAGCACAAGAAGGAGAACACCAGCTAGAACAAGAACAAGAACACATAAAGAATAATACCAACAAGAACAAGACCACGAACACAACAAGAAGAATACCAACATGACCATGACCATGAACACAAGAATAGGAACACCAACAAGAACAAGAAGACGGATACAAGAAGAAGAATACTAACAAGACAATGAACACGGACACAAGAAGCCGATTACCAACATGAACAAGAACACGAACACAAGAAGAAGAATACCAATAAGACCATGAACAATAACCCAAGAGGAAGAATACTAACAATAACAAGAACACGAACACAGGAAGAAGAATACAAATCAAAACAAGAACACGAACACAAGAATAAAAACACCAATAAGACCATGAACTAGAACACAATGAGAAAAATTCCAATAAAAACAAGAACACAAACACAAGAAGAAGAATTCCGACAAGAACAAGAACACGAACACAATTAGAAGAATACCAATAAGACCATGCACAATAAACCAAGAGGAAGAATACTAAAATAACAAGAACATGAACACAGGAAGAAGAATACAAATCAAAACAAGAACACGAACACAAGAATAAAAACACAAATAAGACCATGAACTAGAACACAATGAGAAAAAATCCAACAAAAACAAGAACACAAACACAAGAAGAAGAATTCCGACAAGAACAAGAACACGAACACAATTAGAAGAATACCAAAATGACCATGAACAAGAACACAAGAAGAAGAATACCAACAAGACCATGAACAAGAACACAGGAAGAATACCAACAACACCATGAACACGAACACAATAAGAAGAATACCAACAATATCATGAACTCGGACACTAGTAGAAGAATACCAACATGAACAAGAACACGAACACAAGAAGAAGAATACCAATACGACCATGAACAAGAACACAAGAGGAAGAATACTAACAATAACAAGAACACAAATACAGTAAAAAGAATACAAATCAAAACAAGAACACGACCACAAGAATAAAAACACCAAAAAGACCATGAACAAGAACACAATAAGAAAAAATCCAAAAGAACAAGAACACGAACACGAGAAGAAGAATTCCGACAAGAACAAGAACATGAACACAATTAGAAGAATACCAAAAAGACCACGAATAAGAACACAACAAGAAGAATACCATTAAGAACAATAACACGAACACAAGCAAAAAAATACCAACAAGAACAAGAACACGAACACAAGAAAAAGAATACCAACAACAACAAGAACATGAACACAAGAAAAATAATACAAACAGGAACACGAACACAAAAAGAGTAATACCGACAAGACCATAGTCAGGAACACAAGACAATAAATACAAACAAGAAAAAGAAAACGAACACAAGAAGAATACTAACAGGAACAAGAACTCGAACACAAGAAGAATAATATCAACAAGAACAAGATCACGAACACAAGAAGAAAAATACCAACATGACCATGAACAAGAACACAAGAAGAAGAAAACCAACAAGACCATGAACACGGATACCAGAACAAGAATACTAAGACGACATGACCAGGAACACAAGAAGAAAAATACCAACAAGAACATCCACATGAACACAAGAAGAAATATACCAGCAAGACAATAAACACGGGACACAAGAAGAAGAATACCAACAAGAACTCGAACACAAGAAGAATAATATCAACAAGAACAAGATCACGAACACAAGAAGAAGAACACCAACATGACCATGAACAAGAACACAAGAAGAAGAATACCAACAAGAATAAGAACACGACCACAAAAAGAATAATACTTACATGACCATGATCAGGAACACACGACAACGAATACCAACAAGACTATGAACACGGACACAAGAAGAAGAAAACCAACAAGACCATGAACACGGATACAAGAACAAGAATACGAAGACGACATAACCAGGAACACAAGAAGAAAAATACCAACAAGAACACCCACATGAACATAAGAATAAATATACAAGCAAGACAATGATCACGGGCCACAAGAAGAAGAATACCAACAAGTCCGTAAACACGAACACATGTAAATAAATACCAACAAAATCATAAAAAGAATACAAGAAGAAGAATACCCACAGTAACAGGACCACAAACACAAGGAGAATAATACCAACAAGACCAAGACCTAGACCATACGATTGAAAAAGAATACAAACAAAACCAAGAACAAGAACATAAGAAGAAGAATTACATGAGACCACGTGCAAGAACCCAAGAAGATGAATACGAAGAACATTATGAACAAGAACACAAGAAGAAGATAACCAACAAGAACAAGAACACGAACAGAAGATGAAGAATACCAACACAACCAAGAACAAGAACAAACAATGAACATTACCAACATTACCAACATACGAAGAAGAATACCAACATGACCATGAAGCCGAACAAAAGAAAAAGAATACCATCAAGAACAAGAATACTAACACAAGAAAAACAATACCAACAAGAACACAAACACAAAAAGAATAATACCGACAACACCATGATCAGTAACACAAGACAAAGAATACCATCAAGAACAAGAACACGAAGACAAGAAGAAGAATACCAGCTAGAACAAGAACACGAACACATAAAGAATAATAACAACAAAAACAAGACCACGAACACAAGAAGAAGAATACCAAAATGACCATGAACAGGAACACAAGAAGAAGAACACCAACAAGAACAAGAACACGGATACAAGAAGAAGAATACTAAAAATACCATGAACACGGACACAAGAAGAAGAATACCAATATGAACAAGAACACTAACACAAGAAGAAGAATACCAATAAGACCATGAACAATAATCCAAGAGGAAAAATACTAACAATAACAAGAACACGAACACAGGAAGAAGAATACAAATCAAAACAAGAACACGAACACAAGAATAAAAACACCAATAAGACCATGAACTAGAACACAATGAGAAAAATTCCAACAAAAACAAGAACACAAACACAAGAAGAAAAATTCCGACAAGAACAAGAACACGAACACAATTAGAAGAATACCAAAATGACCATGAACAAGAACACAAGCAGAAGAATACCAACAAGACCATGAACAAGAACACAAGAAGAATACCAACAACACCAAGAGCACGAACACAAGAAGAAGAATACCAACAAGATCATGAACTCGGACACTAGTAGAAAAATACCAACATAAACAAGAACACGAACACAAGAAGAAGAATACCAATAAGATCATGAACAAAAACACAAGAGGAAGAATACTAACAATTACAAGAACACAAACATAGGAAGAAGAATACAAATCACAACAAGAACACGAACACAAGAATGAAAACACCAATAAGACCATGAATAAGGACACATTAAGAAAAAATCCAAAAGAACAAGAACACGAACACGAGAAGAAGAATTCCGACAAGAACAAGAACATGAACACAATAAGAAGAATACCAAAAATACCATGAATAAGAAACACAAGAAAAAGAATACCAATAAGAAAAATAGCACGAACACAAGCAAAAGAATACCAACAAGAACAAGAACACGAACAAAAGAAAAAGAATACCAACAAAAACAAGAACACGAACCCAAGAAAAATAATACCAACAGGAACACGAACACAAAAAGAGTAATACCGACAAGACCATAGTCAGGAACACAAGACAAAAAATACAAACAAGAACAAGAACACGAAGACAAGTAGAAGAATACAAACAAGAAAAAGAAAACGAACACAAGAAGAATACTAACAGGAACAAGAACTCGAACACAAGAAGAATAATATCAGCAAGAACAAGATCACGAACACAAGAAGAAGAACACCAACATGACCATGAACAAGAACACAAGAAGAAGAATACCAACAAGAATAAGAACACGACCACAAAAAGAATAATACTTACATGACCATGATCAGGAACACACGACAACGAATACCAACAAGACTATGAACACGGACACAAGAAGAAGAAAACCAACAAGACCATGAAAACGGATACAAGAACAAGAACAAGAATACGAAGACGACATGACCAGGAACACAAGAAGAAAAATACCAACAAGAACATCCACATGAACACAAGAAGAAATATACCAACAGGACCATGATCACGAACACAAGGAGAATAATACTAACAAGACCAAGACCACGACCATAAGATTGAAAAAGAATACCAACAAAACCAAGAACACGAAAACAAGAAAAAGATTATCAACAAGTCCATGGACACGAACACAAGAAGAAGAATACTAACACGACCAGGAGCACGAGCACAAGAAGAAGAATATCAACAAGACCATGAACACGAAAACAAGAAGAAGACTATCAACAAGTCCGTGGACACGAACTCAATAAATATACCAACTATACCATGAACAGGAATACAGCAGAAGAATACAAACAAGACTATGAACACAAACACAGGAAGAAGAATACCAACTAGACCATGAACAGGAACACAAGAAGAAAAATATCAACACGACCGGGAGCACGAACATAAAAATAAGAATATCAACAAGAACATGACCACAAAAACAAGAAGAAGAATACCAACGAGACCATGAACACGAACACAAAAAGAAGAATACCATCAATACCATGAACACAAACACAAGAAGAAGAATACCAACAAAACCCATGAACACGAACACAAGAAGAATAATACCAACAAAACAAAGAAAGGAACACAATAAGAAGAATACCAACAATACCATGAACACGAACACACGAAGAATATTATCAACAAGTCCACGAACACGAACACAAGAAGAAGAATACCTGCTAAACCATGAACAGGAAGACGAGAAGAAGAATACCAACTAGACCATGAACACGTACACGAGAAGAAAAATACCAACTAGACCATGGACACGAACACGAGAAGAAGAATACCAACTAGACCATGAACACGAACACAAGAAGAAGAATACCAACAAGACCATGGACACAAACACAAGAAGACGAATACCAACGAGAACATAAACACGAACAAAAGAAAATTAATACAAACTAGACCATGAACACGAATACAAGATGAAAGATACTAACTCGACCAAGCACAGAAACACAATTAGAAAAATACCAACAACACCGTAAAGACGAACACAAGAAGAAGAAGAATACCAATATGACCAAAAACACGAACTCAAGAAGCAAAAATACCGACAAGACCTTGAACACGAATACAAAAAGAAGAATGCCAATAAGACCATGAACAAGAAGAATATAAACCCCTTAAAGCTGATGTCGTTTGTTTGAAACCGGTTCCTGCCAAAAATGACTTTTTGTTAAAGTTTGCCAGTTAACTGCGGACGTAGGGCGGTTCTATACAGATTCATTCTGAGGTCTACCTTTGGTAATACTAATAATAGAATACAATTGCATATGCCATATATATATAAAGGGAGATAATTAAATTCACAACAACGGAATTTACAATTTTTGGGATCTTTTCAGATGCTCATTCACAATGCATGATATATATATGGAGATAATTATTTGTGAATAACCCAGACATAAATGTACAGACCAGACTACGGCGAGTGCGCCTAGCTACAATGCAAACCATGCATACAATATCAAGGCCTCTGCCAAACCAAATAAATTTGCTGTCGACCATGACTTATATACTATGGAATTACATGCAACACATCTGGACAGGGTGGACAAATTTACATACATGAAGTGATAGCTTTATATGAGTAGGATCCAGTTAAGGATTCATGACTACTCACATGCTATATAAAGGATAGATTTATAAACCCGTTGGATCATATAGATACAGTGAATTCATATATATTTAATTTTTTAAAGGGAGATAATTAACTTCACAACAACGGAATTTACGATTTTTTGGGATCTTTTCAAATGCTCATTCACAATGCATGATATATATATGGAGATAATTATTTGTGAATAATCAAGACATAAATGTACAGACCAGACTACGGAGAGTGCGCCTAGCTACAATGCAAACCATAGATATAATAGCAAGGCCTCTGCCAAACCAAATAAATTTGGTGTCGACCATGACTTATATACTATGGAATTACATGCAACACATCTGGACAGGGTGGACAAATTTACATACATGAAGTGATAGCTATATATATATATATGTATCACTAACCATGGCGTAAATTTTAAGCAATAAAAGTTTGCATATACAATATATGCAATTCTGTGCGTTACAAAAACTACAAACAGAAGTAATTTAGATACATATTTTAAACCTATTGAAGCAAATTCATGAGAAATCTAAGACACCTTGAGTTGTGTTGGTACAAATAATACATTGAAAGCACAAAGATTCGCATGCTGTTAACAAGATAGCAAGAATTTCTAACAAACAAAAATAACTAAGGACATGGAAGTTACCTGAGAATGATAATAACTCTCTGATATACATGTGTACAGGCATTGCAAACATTTGAAAAACGAAGAAAAGGGAATAATTCTGAGACTAAATGAATAAATACTAGAAATATCCACTTATATTTACCATGTAGGAAACAAAAACGTGTTCATTCATTCAATTCTTTCAAAACTAATACTATGGAACGGAAATCGTTTTGCTTATGAGTAAATGCTTTGAAACAACACATGAAATAAATCAAACCTTTGTTGAAAGGATGTAAATCGAGATGGACTGCAATTCGTAACACTTATGTGTACATTTTACTTGGCGGTATAAAATCGGATTGACTATACGATGTATAAACCGACAATCATAGAACATGTGTGCAAAATCCCATAATTGCATAAATTTAAATGGTTTATAAATAGAAACGAAACGAAGACCGACGGTATATAAGACGCTGATTCATACGGGATATTGCATCGCTTTATGCTGATTATTGAGAACCTAGATTCCTCTCCATTTCTACAGTAACTGTTACTATGATCACTAAAGTACGGTATTTGTTTCATAGGACATTTGTTTGTTTATCATAATAATCACCAATGTATATATTTGTTTTCATTCGTTAACATTTTGCAAAATACAAGATTCAGTCAATCCATTTTCATTTTTAAATATCATATTACATGGTACTGATGATGTTTACGTTATATATATAAAATATGCTTTATTTCCATATGATGTTACATAAATGCTTATTTGTATATTTGTATGTGTGGCGTATATGTTCATTGGCCGCCGAGTGTGTTTATATATTTACATGATTATTTTGTTATAAATTTCCACATGTATTTAATATAAAAAAGACATCCTTACTTACTTTGTTTTGTTATTGTTGTTGTTGTTGTTTAGCGTCGTTTCAACATTTTTTCCAGTTATATCGCGACGGTATATACTTCAGCCAGCATTTAAAGCGATGAAACACTGTTGTATCATGCCGCAGATTCATGGAATGATACCCCACCCAGTCATATACTGACATCGGGCAGACTAGACCTAGAACTATCCTCTAAATGCTGAGCATAAAGCGAGGAAGCTTCTAGTATTATTTATCAACTATTTGTTATGGACCGACTGGGGATCAAACCAAAGACCTTCCGCACACTTAGTTACAGAGCAAATGTTTTATTAAACACTTTCATAGAAAAAAAATCATTTCTCAAAAATAAAAAAAATGGAATCCTGTGAATGAAAATGCGAGATATTTTTTTCTAAAGACACCAACTCCGCACAGACCAACTATTCTATGATACGAGTATATGCGGTAGCTTTATTTTCAGCGGGTAAAATATCCCCAGTCCAAACACCTTGTTATCAATTTATTCAGCGAAATACGACTTGGATAATCACAACAGGTTACAAAATGACGTAATTAAACGGCGTCATGTTATGCCGTCGGAAGCTAACAGGCAACCTGCTACCACACACATTTTTTATGAATCTTAGAAGGTTAATCAGTACCAACATACACCCTTCATAGCAAGTTACTGATACATTTTCCCACTTTAATCAATGTTTAGAGATGTATAACAATGAGACGCAATGTCGTATATTAATCGTCACGGAGAATGCAGCCAGTCGGGACATCAAATGCATTACCCTTGGATTGATAGTCAGACGCGCAAGCGACGAAGCTAACAGAATTATCGTCATTTATAGTAGGGGATTCAAGAAAGCCTTAGCAAGATATTGCACTCAGTAGTTAGCGAGCGATTTTATTGTACAGGAAATCATCCAAAAGAAGTTAATAATTTTCCATCTAAACCTTTGCATAAATCATTAAAATTTAATTATGTCCTTCTGAAATATTTACTTTCAAATAACTGAATGAAATATATCAGTTTTTATTGATTCATATTAGTAAAACATTTAAAAGTAGCATTTTTTACATATGGCATTCATACTGTACGTCGAATAAAATATTGAGTTTTCTAATTATAAATCACACATTGTTTTCTCAGGAAATTATAACATACTAGGTTCATTTTGAGATATAATGTACCGACACTTTGATTCACCTATTTATTGGAATATGATATTCTTCATTATGCCCACGGCAAATGTCTATAACAAATGAAGTCATTAGCATATAGACTTCAATTTAGATATGCTCATTACTATTCAATCATTCAACTAGAGGATAATGAATATTTCTTTGAAATCGTTTAGCATACTTCTATCTAATATATTCTCTGTCACTAAATAATATTGTTTATTTGAATATTTAACTTCTTATTTGCAAGCGAATACTAACTTACGCTCAGTTAAGCTAACCACTGTTATCTGGTATCCACAAGGTGAACTTGTGCTTGAACGCACCCATCCAAGTAACTGAACATTTTTCAGCTTGAATCAGCGATGAGAAACGAATGGCAATGAGACACAATATCGTAAACCAATCATCGCAGAGAATACGGACGGACCGGGATTCGAACTGATGATCCCCTGGATTGATAATCAGAAGCGCTACCGACTGAGGTACACGGTTCCGGTCCACTGAACAAAAAATTGTGTTTAGGATGTTATTTCTGCTAAAATATGTTTATAAAATTCTTGACCTTCTTATATTGTCCCTAAACTTGAAATCCGTCAACTAAACTAATGCAAATGAATACAACTTGTACGAACAATTCATAAATATCAGGATATTAAAAATGAAATGGCAACCGTGACTATGAATTTAAATATCATGTTGACGTCTACACAAATCAACACAACTCTATTAGACATTGTCAATATCATGTTGACGTCTACACAAATCAACTAACTATATTAGACATTGTCAATATCATGTTGACGTCTACACAAATCAACACAACTATATTAGACATTGTCAAGTCTACATTTTGAACACTGTAGTCATTAGCAACAGCAGTTATTTTAGATTCATGGTTTAACCCTTTACTTAATATAGACGCCTCTGGACACCTCTAATATAGACGCCTTTGGACACCTCTAATTTAGAAAGCTTTTGAATCATTGGGTGAATTATGTTTATATTAACTGACAGAGTGGAAAACAGTGCAGGAAGTGTTCAGATTGCTCGTTACGAGCAATCTGAACTCTTTCTGCACTGTTTTCAAAGACCTTCTGTGATTGGTGCCGTAAAACGCGTATCTATGGAGTAAAGGGTTAAACCATAACCTAAATATATCCATTACTTTGGGCAATTTAATTTAAGAAATATATAGTGTATATATATATATATATATATATATATATATATATATATATATATATATATATATATATATATAGTATTGATTGTTTGTTAATAGATAAATTAAGCTAATTTAATAAAGTCGAAAATAGGAATGCCTGTATTGATTATTCTTATGCAAATGTGATGATTGAATGTTACACAACTTGTTAGGTACATATCGTGTAAGCTTTAATCCAAAAGTAGCACTATGATGTTGCCTTGCTTATATTTCCATTTAGAATCGCGAAAGTTCGAAAGTATGTGTATACACATATAATAATGAACAATTTTGAGACTGACAAGATCTGACTCTTTGTAACGGCGACATAAATAAGACTGCTGAAACTAAAAAATTATATAATCAAAAATAAGACGATTCGCTAGAAAAACGATCATTAGGAATGAGATCAACAGACGGAAACTGTCATGTTCAATTCCCTAGACCACAGTCGTCAAATCACCTCTATTTCATGATAATAACTCGTCCAGACCGTTATGAACACTATTATCAGTAAACTAGTGTAATTACTTTGAAAATCTGCCAGCCCATCGTCAAACATTGTGGCTATTTACATCATATTTCGTATCGTTTTAGCATCCGCGGTGCAATTTGGTTATAGGGCAATCAGATTATAAGCAATAACTTCTCTTACAACTTAGGCAAATCCCGCTTGAACTCTTCCTGGTTAAAACCAGTACTAAGCATATGCGGAAAAGTGTCTTGCTCAAGGACACTACACATAGCCGTGGCGGAGGATCGAACCCACGACCCTCCAATCATGGGTTCGGTGCTCTACCACTGGACCACGCGCCCCACTTGCTTTATTAAAGGGAGTATTTTGACGTTTGATTCTCAATATGATGCAATAAATAAACATCACAAAAACAAAGATATATATAAAACTTTAACATCTATGAATACAAGGTATATATTTATATAATGCCACTATTATTCAGATGCTATATCCTTTGATTTGTTTACCGTTCCATTTTGAACGAACTGCCTTCGGTATTCTAATCAACCATCGTGAACCACGACGGTTTTAATATGTGTGTACAGATGCATAGTTTACGCCTGATAAAGTGTGTGTACGGATATTTTCGGAAATAAAAAGCTATGTTCGGGATGTTTACAAAGATTAATGTAAATATTGACACTATGTTTTCGCGTCCCACGATAAAGTATTGCCAATATTCTGTTTAATGTTAATTTAATAACTCCTAGGTTAATTGTCGGTTTGAATCGGTATACACAAACTATTTTATGTGCATGACATATAGAGAAAGTCTCCATTTGCAGCTTTTATTGGTAGTGTGCCAATATAATTCCTTTAATTTAAACAATGGTAAATCAATTGGATACAACATATCACAACGATATATGTGTTATTATCATGACGTGTGTATACTTTGTTATGAGGTCCCTGAATAACTTTAGATGTCGTAAAAACAAAGGTTGAATGTACGGATAATACAATGCGATGTTTTCTATATATATGACATTTGACAGCTCCTAATCGTAATAAAGTTACAAAGAAACAGTTTCCCAGTGTTTTAAGTGGCACGGCCTTTATGCCCTTGACTTATTGTAACGACGTTCTTTTACACATTACTGTTGTCCATGAGACGATGCTGTTTTCAGCTCCTGCACCGCGGTATATGTTTAAATGGTTCAAACCATGTCAAGCAAAATAGCCGTGTAATAGTAATTATGGAATTGGACCATAATGCATTCAAATTGATTTAGAGCGAAACTGTTAGATTCATTCTGTTTGCTATATAGTCGCACGAGAGCGAAGAAAATATAAGTTTTTGAACCAAAATTGTATCCATCCTTATTTATCTGTATTGATACTTTGTCGAGTTTGCCATAGACTTCAGTATAAGTTCTTATATTTGGAATTTTTAAATGTGTTTTATAAACCCGTTCTACATCAAGCGCAGCATACATTTTAGACCATAGTTTAGAATTGGTAGCATCATACTGCCGAAAAGTGTTAAATGAAAACTGGTGGAAATTATGGCTTTCATCAATTTGTTTGCTTGTGATTTGTGTAAGTGAAATAATCTGACATTATACGTTAATGTTATTCCCTGTGGAATGTGTCTTGTCATGTTTAAAATGGCCAAAAAATATATCTCTACAGTCAAATATTTATGTTAATAATGCGTTGAGTATACTTTTAGTTCATAAATTCTCCTCAAATTGCCTACAAAAAAGGTCATATTGAGGGGTTACTTTAGATACACAGTCTCGTTTTACAATGCGTTGATAGGAGGAGAGGGGTTACGATGTTGTGTCAATCGAGGTAAGATTAATTTGTTTAAAGTGACGTTGTCGCCACCTGATACCAAGCTATATTTAAGCTCCCTGTTTCCATTCGTTGCCATCTCTTCCAGATGTTTGTACTCAATTAATATTTCTTTTGAATTAATTGTTTATTAATTGAATTATGTTTGTTCTCTTATGATATGTAAAGATAAAACATGCTGCCCTGTTTCTCTTGTGTTACCTTATGAGATTCGGACAGTATTGTAGTAAAGAAAAATACAGCTAAATTGAATATAATTGTACAAGGTTCAACTAATATCATTCAGCCTGTCAAATTAGCCACGCCGGGACCACTCTTTGGTTATATTGTCAAATATACCAAGTTAATGTTATTATTTTAACAATCGTAATGTCACTGGTAATTGTTACATTGATACGTGCATTTATTATCTTTATTATATTTTCATAAAGATTTTAACGAAATAATTTTGTGAATACGCGTCATAGATCTAGATTCAAAATTCCTTTACATACCTCAAATCATAGAGCTATTTTTTTCGAATTTAAAAGTCAACACGACAGTGTTCAGTTTTTTAGGGAAAAGCTTATCATCACTTCGCAATTGTCAACAATTACATATGGCTCTCTGTATATTCATTATCTCAGCATGCTAACTATTTTAATTTAGCACACAGTAACTATAAATAACAGGTTCTACTGTTGTTATACGACAGTCACTCCTTACAAAGCTCACAATGATCTGCAGTTATATATATTGTTGACGGGTCTACATTTTGATGAACGCCAAACTTTATTTGTGTCAAAGGATCGTGTATATGGATATTTGACAATGTTTTTGTATCAGAAGAATTGTATTATAATTTTCAATATGGTTCTTTATATAACTGACTATTGTATTACTTTTTTTTTCTAGTACCGAAGCATATAGTGTACATGTAGTTTCAATGTCGACCGGCGGAGTAGCAAATAGTTTGATCATCAGTTTGCACGTCACTTATTTTTCCATCTCACTTTTCCCTGTAGTGTTAGAAGATTATCACATGAAATAATGTACTTTTAATAATATCTTAAACTCGGCAATATTTCCCCATCAAATCCTAATACACATTCTAAATTTTTTTTAATATTTCCAGTACAATGGGTAAATAATTGTTCTAGTATTTAAAACAAATTCTTTCAAACCTGGTACAGAATATGATGCATATATAAAAACGATAAATATATAATGCTTGTCAAAAATGTGTATCGTGGAATTGTCGAATATATCTGATTGCAGCAAATGAAAAGCCATGCAGTTGTCTTGCATGTCTAATATCATAATGTTATATGTAAGCTTTATACCAGTGGTACTTTAAATAAAGCGTTATGAGATGTTAAGTTAGTTTGTGTCTTATTACTTGAAATGTATATAAGAAACACTGGCATTTTATTCGCAATTGACGTTAATAGTTTTTGAGGTCTACTTTCCATTAAAAGGTCACAACTGACGTGTCCACCAAATAATTGCCTCACACTTGTAATGTTATTTGTCTCTGTTAATCATTTCCTTTATACTAATTTATGGAGGTGCCTTAACCGTTCTCGTTTTAGGTAGTGTTATTTCATTACTAGGAAATGTGTCCTTTACAATGTAATCTTGTTAAATTAGCTTTCCTAAATAACAATTGACGTCAATGCTCAATCTAAAAACCTGTTTTACAAACTAGATATTGAATAAATTCGATTTTAACAGAGAAAACACGTGACAAACGATGAATAACGGATAGGAGTATAACAATCACTGAGCTGACTTTAAACTTGCTTAATAATATTTTTACCAGTCCTTAATATAAACCGACTAAACAAAAATCATTTTATACATGCCATACAAATGAAAGGGCTCACCATAAAACAACTGCCTCATACATTTAAGTCGTCCTTGTTACTTATATCCATTATACTAACTGCTAGATAATGTTTACATGGTTGTCTTAATGATATCTTGATACTTTAACAGTGTTCTATACGTTCCTGTTTCCTATCACATAGTGTCGTTTAATTATAGGAAAATGTAGCGTTTTAATTGACATGACGTCAATGCATCGTCTGAAACCTTGATATATCTAATAGTCTGGTTAAGGATAAAGTAAAAGACAAAATATAATGTTATATTCTGTCGTTTAACATGGAAAAACAATGTCGATCGATTATGTGGTTTCACAGTGAAGCATACATAGTATGACATATGACAGAGAGACAGTGTCTTCGTCGATCATGTGTCACTAATTACGATGGTTATATTGTTTGAAAAATGGTCAAATAGTGATCTTTAACCTCATTATTAAACGTCCTCGTACTATTCTGGATGATCCTCCTAGGGCTGTGTTATTGTTCCTGTCAGTGGCAATGGGGGCTTGGTCGGTTTCCACAGTTTAGTTCACGAATTAATCAAACCAGGAGCTTTTTGTGTACGTTTTAATAACCTGAAAAGCAAACATTATAATCCTTAACTGCTATCATTGGTGGAAACGACAAAGTTAATGCATTTGATGAAAGAAATCGAATATGATAATCAAACGCTACAACACTTAGTGCACCACATCTATTTCCAATAACTCTAATGATTATAGATGCCGTAACAATCTGAGGAACGCTCATAAATGATTGTACAAGTAATGTAATTTTCCACATGGAAGGAACAGGAAAGTAAATATTAAGAATTGTCGGAAAATTATATTTACGCATTATTTTAATTTCTGTTTTTGGATGATTCAATCCCATTAAGAGTTTCGCTGGCATTTTGTAAACGGACAAGCTGATACGGGTATATTAACCAGGGCATTCCCAATATGTGTATTTTTATTATAGTATTTGATTATATCTTGGATATAACATTGGACTACGAGGGCCATTCAATATATTCTGTCACTGGTCTTCGGGTATTTATGATTTCAGGTCAACCCTTAAAAGTATCTCCCGCGCAGATACACACATAAGTATTGCTGTCTACGGCCTAAATGCCGCAAAGTAGTATCCTCGTGGTAAACTGTTCAGACAATGAAAAATTGCAGACCTAAGGAGACTTCTACCAGCATAGCATTTACTTGCGTGCATTTTTAGTATGGGGAATAAACAAAATCACAGGGCTTAAATCAGGAAAACAAGGGGGTGTTCAACCTGAATAATCTTTTCTTGTTCTAAGAAAGATTGCACACTTATTCTTTCATTTATTTTGTTGGCAGAAGCATTGTCATAAATAAGCAGAATGCCTACCAAACATTTACTTGGGCGTTTGTTTTGATACAAGATTTTGACAGTTTCAAGTACTTTATCTTTGTAAAACTTTTCTGTTATTGTTTTAACCACTTTGCAAGGAGTTTGTACAACAGGACCACTAGAAAATGACATTTAAAACGTTCTTTGCGCTTCTTGTCCTGTTTGTTATGTCCGACCTTGACTGATTTTTACCAAGCCCTTGTTTGTTAGTGATGCGCCATTTTGGGCTCAAAATTATATACCCAAGTTTCATCCCCAGTGAGCAAGTCAGATATTTTCCTAGGATTACAAATTTTATATTTTTTTGAGTTGTTTTTTAGCACATTCTAAACGCTTGGCCTTATTGTCAGGTGTCAGCAAGTTGGGGACCAATTTAGCAAAAAACTTCATTTACTTCAAACAGTTAGTCAGTATATAATGCCTAGACTATAGTCTTGGATACAGTATACCTTTCATTTCCATAGCTCTAACATCACCTATGTTTTCCCGTTGTTGCTGCAACAACAGGCCTACCTGGGCGGTTATCTTCTTGCAACATTCTAAAACAACTGCACGAGATATTCATGTTCTTACGCAACATTGTTTCTACGGAAGGCCATTAGTTACATAACTTATTGAATGCCCCTCGTATTCTTCTGTTAATGATTGGAATCATTTCTGGGGTTGATACTTTTGTACTGTGGCTTATGAGAAGTGCATTAGAAAACCGCAACATGTATACCACTATTTTCAATATGTCAGAAAACAGCTATTTTCTTATAATACATTTACTTATTTTTTTTTGTAACACCATATAATCAAATACATAAATAATCGTTTTAAAGTATTAATAAATTAGTCAACAATATATATGAAAACAATCTTTTATATTTCATAAGCATTGAACAGGAATCGATTATTCTACAACTATATACCATACAAATACCATGTATAACATGTTACTGTCTCGGAATTATAATACCATGCTGGGAAACTTAATCAACGAAAAATTCTAGAGGCCTCATATAACAATGATAGCTGGTCTATGAAAGATATCTTCCTAATGGTCTAGGATACATGACTTATTGGACTATTTGCACTTGTTGGGTTTGTGTTTCTGTCATACTTTTTTTTTACCTCTCACCATTTGCTGGTACGCTATATGCATGTATCATCTCGCAAATATTTTCTACTTCATTTTTATTAGAACAATGTTTTCACTTTACAATTGCATTATATAATATGCTTGTATAGTACATAATGCAATCTAGCTTGTGGAATCAATGTTATTAAAAAAGTTTGTATGATAATGTTTTGAAAAAAAGTTGTTTACCTTAATATCATGAATATGTTTTGAATTTATATGTATCATTGTAATTGGTGGCTGAATTAAAACAATATTGAGATGGACTCGGGTGTACTAGGTGTAATGAGGTGTACTGTATTGTACTGGGTGTATTGTGGTGTACTGGGTGTACTCGGAAGTACTGGGGTGTAATGGAGTGTACTGGGATGTACTGGGGCGTACTGAAATGTACTGGGGTGTACAGGAGTGTACACATTACTATATCAAATGGTTTTACTGTGTGTATTTGGGTGTATTGCAGTGTACTGGGGTGTACTAGGGTGTACTGGAGTCTACTGTTATGTACTGAAGTGTACATTGGTGTGTCTGAGTGTACTGGGGTGTACTACTGGGGTGTACTACTGGGGTGTACTGGAGTGTACTGGGGATGTACTTGGATGTACGGGGGTGTGCTGGAATATACTGGGGTGTACTAGAGTGTACAAATCACCGTTTCAAATGGTATTACTGAACAGAACAAACATTTGAATGGATAAAATCAGTGTCACTTATATTTAAACGTATTACTTTGTAATTCAGTGGAATCTTGGTCAACGGATATTAGATCTGATCTTTTTATATACCTACGGAGAGAAACAGAAAATTTATAGACACACTACGTCTATCAAGCATAGACATACCATTTTTATTTTAAAATCACGTTTCATTAAATTATTTGCTTATGATGAGAGATAAGACTGCTATGCAGGGAACAGGTCATGTTTTGTAGACCAGAAAGGTGATTGCATTTTATAAATATAATTTAAGCTGGCAAGCGTCGTGTGTTTTTCTATGTTTCAATTTTAATTTGAATTCGAATTTATGAAACAAAAAACCAAGCGGTAACACCATATCGTTTTATTCAGTCATGTTGTAGTGAAATGAGTAAAGTTACGTAAATGTACATAATTCAAGAATTTGTACCAGAACCTTTTTGCGCAATCACACGTGAATGTTCAAAACGTGTTATTTTTAAACTCGCGTTTTAATCAACACCGGCGTAATTATTAGATGCAAAGGTAACATATATTGCGTTTTATAATTATCAAAGTTATAATAGCATCATAGTAAAACAGCAAGTAATTTAAAAATGTTACTAAAAACAGTTTTCAATTATAACAAGGTAAAAATCATTCAAAAAACAGTTTCTGCTAAGGGGCGCTGTTAACGAGATTCTGCGGTACTATAGTAAAAATAATATCAAAGCTAAAACTAAAGTTGATATTTCATATGTGTACAGAACTTTAATAACATACGCGAGATGTAAAATAATCCGATAAAGATACCGTTAAAGAAACGCGAGATAACGATTGTGATAATTGTTGGAGACACCCTTACAATTTCTAATTGTTGTTTTGACAAGACCCGTTTTGACAGCACAGTTTATGTTTTGATAAGCAATGGTATCTTATAGCAATATGGTTAAATGTATACTTTTGTATATGCGAAAGAGTTGCCGTAGAACTTCCTCCATATAATGATAGTTAACTTTGTGATAACACAAGACAAAACTGTATTATTCGTCCGGTCATGCTTATAGTATCCAGTAATGGTATTGTTACAAATGATAATACATTGATGTCATAACAGCCTTATAGTAATCATTTAAAAACAGTCCATTGTTACCCTTGTATTGTATAAAAGCTTCCGATATGGATAATGCATTATGTTGAAAGAACACTTATGTAGATATATGTAGATAAGATCGACTGAAATATTCATATTTATTCTTGACCTCTCTCTATTTACAGGGTCCTACTAAATGCCACTAATGACCACTAAGGACCACTAAATACCACTAAGGACTACTAAGGGGCCACTAAGGAGTTCAAAGTGGGCACTAAGGACCACTAAGGGGTTCAAAGGGAGCACTAAGGACTACTGAGAGGTTTCATATTAAGATTAAGATTTTGTCAGTTAGCTACAATGGACACCTTTTAAGTGATTTTTATGATGACTCGACATTAATCACCTGGATACAGATAGAAATCCATCATACGTTTCTTCTAATAAGCATGCTTGGTGTATAGTACAATTACAAGGGCCCTTGGTTTTAAAGTCCCAAATGAACGATTGTTAGTATTTTTAGTTGGCCAGCCCTGGGAGTCAAACCCGCAACCCCGAGACTGGAAGTCTCGCGCTCTATAGACTGAACTGATGGGACTGTTCCTATTACAGACAAAAAAAGTTACTAGGTACTGCGCGGAGGTCATTAAGGGATTAAAATGGAACACTAAGAACTACTAAGGGGTTCAAAGGAGTCACTAAGGAATAATAAGGAGTATTTAAGGGGTTAAAAGGGGGCACTAAGGAGTTCAAAGAGGTAAATATGGGGCACTATGGAGTATCTAATGGGTTAAAAGGGGCACTAAGGACTACTAAGGATTCAAAGAGCCACTAAGGATTTCTAAAGAGTCTCTAAGGGGTTAAAAACGGGCACTAAGGAGTCACTAAGTGGTTAAAAGGGGGCACTAATGACTACTAAGGAGTTGAAAGGGAGCACTATGGACAACTAAGGAGTTCAAAGGGAACACTGTCATATAGACCCTTGGTTTAAAGGGAGCACTTAGGACAACTAAGGGTTTAAAGAGGCCACTAAGGACTAATAAGGAGTCTCTTAGCGGTAAAAAGGGGGCACTAAGGAGTTGAAAGCGGGCACTAAGGACCACTTAGGAGTTCAAAAGGAGCACCATTGCATGGGCCCTTGGTATAAAATACCATCAACGATTGTTAAGAATGTGTTTTTGTCTGACAGAACAATTTGATAAGAACTTAAGTGCCTAACAACATGCCCTCATAATTTAAAGTAAACACTTCTATTTACAATGGTTAAGGCTATCGTTAAAAAAATATTGTTTGCCGTGCTCCAACCTACACATTAAAAAATGCAGCTACCCAAACTTTTTTATCGACTTTCTAATTATTCTTTTTCATGATTTCTGTCCATTTTCATTAAAATAAATATAAAAAATCAAAATTTGGCAAAAAATAATTTGGTAGTTGCCTACCTACCCACATGAATAATACTGGGTTGGACCAGATCAAAATTGAATTAAAAATGAAATCATGCAACTCATTTAATATGTCCACGGTAAGAAATATGACTTTGCTTTATTTAGAAAGATATAAATCATAAAATATATATAAATTTTGTTAATTTGAAATGTATCTAAGAGTAAACTATTTAACTATTATATTTACAGTTTAACTAGATATCCATTCAGATGTATGTAGCTATATTTATTTTTTATGATCAAAATTGATTAATGTATAATTAAACCGAATTCATAAATCATTAGTTTATTTCTTTAAATTTAATTCCCAAAATGATTAACTTTTCAATATAAAACTCTAATGGATCAATCTATCAATGAACAATTAGATTATATTTAAAATATATATATATATATATTATAATAAATAATAATGATATATTTTTTTATGAAAGGTAGCAACATCCATGATTATCAAGAGTAAAGGACTAATGTTTCAGATTAGACAGCAATTTCACGTGTTTTACATTTAAGTCGTGACCTTGACATGAATATGATACCGAATGCAAAAGTTGTTAAGTTCTGTATTTTGATACATATCGACAAAAATAATAGAACCGAATTTGGTTGCAAATTAATTAAATATGGATCATTATTAAATACAAAAGTTTAATTAATTTCTTTGGTTTAGAGTTTTTTAATCGGGCGCCTGTGACAATCACAGCATAAGTTGTTTTGAGAAACAATGAAATAGGTCATTTTAGATGTAGTTTGTACCATTAAACACAACCCCGGTTTACTGAACGTGAATGCTAGTTGTTGACAAAAACTCCCACAGACCAATATATTTGACAATCGTGAGCCAATGTAAGTACACAAACCTCGCACCTATACGACGTTTGAAATGTTCCAAATTCGGATTATCCAACAATGAGCTTGAATGTTTATGACCGTCGTAAATATTGGCACATTTTTAAAAACAACCATGTAGTCAAAACATATAGACCAACTATTGTTACATATCTCAGCTGATAATGGAAACAATAACCAACATGATCAATTTCAGTGTATTTTAAATTATTCCCGTACTGTGCATATTCTGTGTTTGTTCTGCATTCTTTAATTGGTTTAATTTATGAAAAATGGGGAAGGGGCCCTTCCATTAGAGTAAAGTGCATCAAATAAAATGAAAATTTTGGAAAAGCCAAAAATATGCTTAACATTTTTATTTAAATAGTATGCCTATAGAAAGAGCATGAATGATGTTGTGAAGGCCTTATGATTTTTTTTTTGATTTTCTGGTTAAAATATTTCATTTTGGTGAATTTATTTTAAATCATGTTTACATTTACATGTTCTCGATGTGTCTAACAGAGTGAAATAAAATACGTAATTATGATCTCGGTTCAAAGCTGGTTAATACGTTAATAGAATATGCCGGAAGAGATTAAGTGCGTTGACCTTTAGTTCTAGTTGTCAAAGGTCAGAACGGCGTATGTGATGACGCTTTGTTTGACGTACGTCGTCTGTGGTCGCATGTTAGAAACTACTTCTCTGAAACCATCAAGAAGTTCTTATGAATGTAGTCTATACAATACTTTACTATTTCCTTTGTTTCAAATAAAAAAATAAGATGGCTGGTACAAAAAAAAAGATAAATCTGCTTTTCAAAAACTTCCAATATTTACAAAAGAAATTGTCAATTTATATAGTTTTATATGCGCCCATTGGGTCATTCAAACAATGCATATGATTATAATAGATATTAATTTTTTTCTAAATGAAACTGATTTGGCAACCATTTGGCATACATTTTCACAAAAGCATTATTATGTTACGAGGATTCAAAAATTTTAAAATGAATTGGTCCTATTGTTTGTCTCATTGAGTTAAGAATGGTCTCATATTGGATGAATTTCAAGATTTATATCTACATGTAGTATCCATTCAGAAGCAGATATGAGTTAGTACAAATCAAAAAGCTAGACTGTATACAGTAACAATATTATGCTTTACAGGGCCCCTATAGAGTTTAACTTTAGAATTATATGGAAAAAAGAAGAAAAGAACAATCTTTGAGACAAGAATTGATATGTGTACAATATACGGACAATGTTATATAGGTCTATGCGATTTGAGTAATGTAGAAAATGGAAACTCTCACTCTTTCTATAAAAGGTCAGGATGAACAGTATGGAAATTAAAAGACTTTCTCCTCAGGTACTGGCTATTCAACATGTGTTTATACTTAGACATACTTAAGGATATAATTAAATCCCATAACCAATGCAAGGATTCAATTTGAATTAGCATTAAACGCATTTAATATTAACATTTGGTCGAGTTAAAAAATTTGGATAATTTCCATAAGTGGTTCAGAGGATCCAAAAGAGTTAAAATGGTAACATTAAAATATTACTCAGGTCACTATAAGCTAGTAAAATACTCCTCTTATTTATAGGTTATAGTCTCCTTTAAAACGTCACAATTTATTATCCTCAAATGTTTTATAAATCCGGTCACAAAACTTTTTCCTGATTATTTCGACGCACGTGATATATTATTCATATAATTATTCTCAAAGATTAACTATGAAGATAAAATAGTATTTTGAACTGTTGGTTCCGTTTGAAATTAAGGGATAAACAAAAATTATAAAATACATCTCCAACATACGTTATGTTAAAAGAACACGGCAACCATAAACATAATGAGGTTTAACGCCATTTCCAAAACATTTCAGGTTATATATGGCATATCGAGTTTAATCGCTGTATAAGGTCGCATCTATTAAATTTTAACTATGATAGATAATAGTTTTGGTAGTGGAATTTACTACTGACCAGGAACTGGTTTTGACTTTTTATTATCAAATAGTTTCAACCATTTTCGGATTTTCTTCAGTATTCATACTGTACGATAGATAGATTTATTACACTAAAGTACACAATTTTACGGTTTGTCATCACGTGATTTTATGTCTATCAATAGATTTTGCTATTAACATATAGAATGTTATGGTACATATATCTTAAACAATAAATTATGTAGTAACATAATAAAAATGCAATATGTTTGTGTTGAGGAGTATAAATAGATTTATTAAATGTTATCTTTTGTTTTTTAAAATCCCATAAATTGTCCAGTTGTATGGTATTTGATCCACGTCAAAACCTTCATCTAAACATATTGTGGATACGTTTGAAATTTTAATTTATTTGATATATTAACCATAACTTCTTAGATGCTGCTGAGTTCTATTATACTAAGAATGCTATTTGCTGGAAGTATTTTCTGTGAACGCTGTGATAACGACATTAACACAAAAAGCGCCATATTCATGAAGCTTTTATTATCAATGATCGTTAACAGCATCTTAAATATACTGAAGTGATAAGCGGTATGTTACTATACTAAATATTCAAATTAACCTATTGGTCCAGTATTTCTTAAACCTTACAAAACACAAACAGGAAAACCGTAATTGAAAACAAATGATAATTTTCGAAATATATTTCTGTGAATATGTTTGCTCTGAGACCATACAAAAAACCATAATGCCATAAATATGAGATTGGAATTTGTTACAAGTCACTATTTGCAATTCAGATGCTGGGGTTTTATACATTCCAAAACACATAACTGTGGAATAATTATTCTTTAATAACGAACTTTACTATTCAGAAGATGCTTTAGAAGTGATTCAAAACTACAAATGCATGCATACACCCAGATAATCATAGAATAACATTGTCTCCCCATTTTTATCATTTAATACTAAACAAACAGTAATAATTTGCATTTGGCAGTTATTTATAATCACACACTTTTCTGAAACAGAAAACATTAGGGTGGAGGTCAAGCATTAGTCTCATGCTCTGGTTAGTACCAGCTGGCCATCTTAAAGTATTTTAAAAGAATCCTGTAAAAGTAAAAAAGGGAACCAGTAATCTGTGGCAGTGGCTGTGACAATTATAAATGGTAGTAATCAATAATCAATATTATTGGCATTGTTGCCTTTATATCACCAAACAATAAATTTGTAGATAAATTGTTACGACTTCAGTTTTTCTTAGAGTGAAAACTATTTAAATCATGTTTTTATTATTCAGATTATAAATCATTTAACATATCCTACACATGATGAAGTTTTTATTTATTTTGCGACTAATTTGATCTTGTTTTAAAAACACAAATATTGCAATTTAAATTCTGAATATACATTTGCCTATTATTCCTTAATAGCAGCTATATATAAATATACTTGGAATTAATGATGTAAGCTTGTCTTAGATCAGAAAGCGTAGCAAACCACTTTTGAAGGCTACACAGCATATACATTTTAAAATAAATAACAAAACTGAAATTTTACCAATGCTAAAAAAATCGGTATATAAGCGGTACATAACATTCTTTACATAAAATTATTTTCATTCTTTTTTCATTGATATGGTCAACAAATTATGCATCAATGTATTTTGTGCATCGTAATATTTCGCTTCATCTAAATCCACAGTATGCCTATTCTAAATAAACGAATTATCAAACTTAATGAAAACTGCATATCAACAGTATGAAATCAAAAGTATAAGTCTGTACTTTAATTTGAAAATTAATTTAATTGTGGCATGAATGTCGATCATTTTCTTGGAGAAATCAGATGATATGGGGAAAGAAATAGTCAAAATACCAGTTACCAGAAAGAAGACAAGTGATAAATTACGGGCTGTTGTTTGACACCAAGGAAGACTAATGCGGAAACAATGGCTAAACAAATTTTACATCAATTATTTCATGCGAAAATTCAATATATATATTGTTCAAGATATTGAATGAAACAAAAATGTATAAAAAACATAGTTAAATTTTCTGCTACATTACGTCGCTTTCCTGCGTTAATTTATATCCTGATGAAGGCTCACGTAGCTGAACTGTTCATTAATTAAATAACCAAACTAAAACATACATATTACTAATTCCTAAACTTCTTTATATTCATTGCAGTAGACAAATGCTAATGCATCGAAGCAAGATGTGTCCAGTGCTGGTGTCAAAACGCGCAAAAAAAATGTCAACGGTAACTGTTTGTGACACATTTGACAATGGTCGAAACCATGGTGGTGACTGTCTGAAGAATAGTGTTTAATACACATGGTTATACCGTTCACATTCGTCAGTATACATTACGATATTGAAACCAACTTTTCAAAATTATTAAAACAATAAATAATGGAGACGCTAGATGGTTACAAGTTAAAAAGTATTATTTCCAAATTAATGTGATTTGCTATAGACATAACTTATAAAATCAAATCATTTGCTGTCTGTTGACCAGAAGTTCGCTTAATTGCAAAAAAAATAGATCAAGATATTAAATTGGGCAAATTCGCGCGTCCATTTCGAAAACCAGCCTATAGCACACTGATGGTTTCACTGTTGGGTTTAGTACCGCAGTTAGATGTGGTTCAACATAGCTCATGTTTCATACCCAGAGATATAAGTGACAATAATTCATCGATTTAAATGTTTGTTTTGTTCGGTATTTTTATTTGATATGGTGACATTAATGATGAGTTCTAATCATAGCTCAAAGGTTGATAGCTTAATATGAAATTAGGTCAGCTTTTAGTTTGTTCCCAGTTCATCCAGATACATATGATTTTTACATTATCCTCAGTTACATGGCGGTTTAAAACATTTGTTTAAACTTTATGATTAAACTATCTACGAATAGTATTAATTTCATCAGAAAGATTTTATGAAAAATTATATTATATTCAAGTTTATTGAATACTGCAATTGTAAAATTAAAACAATTTCTGTCATGGCAAAAAAATGGATGTGTATGAGAGTAGAATATATTGGTGCGACTGATATATTGTAACCGACGATTGAGTGAGGTAAATAAAGTATGGTAGAAAATGAATACTTAGTAAAATCATAATACACTATGTAACATATAAAACAATTTTATTTAGTGCTTGAATAGAAAAACAGATTGTTGAACTCACTGAAACTGCTGTCATTCTATATCTAATGTCTTATTACTTTGATAAATTGAGAAAAAGCAGTTACTGTGAATTCCGGATAATGCTTTCCACGAATATTACATTGTTAAAATATTGAATTACAACGTTCGTGACTAAATGTTTCGAAATGTGCTGATCAATGTTAGAAGTTGTTTCCTGCTTTTCTAGAGATGTTTGTCAAGATTTTTTCCAGGGTTACGAACTAAATACAACAAAGTTAACATTGCAACCTTTGCGGGCTATTTTAAGGAAGATGATTTTCTTCTTTATTCGATTATCGAACAGAACAGATCCATTAAAATTGTGGTTTTATGATGAACAAATAAGTTTATATTAAACTTAACAGAAATAACCAGTTGTTTGTGAGCTAACCGCGATCGGCGAACGATTGTGCTCTCATAGGTGGATCCAGGGATTTTAGTAAGGGTGTCATATCCAAAATGCAAATATAAGACTTCGACTTCTTAGCTAGATAGAGCGGCTGCTAAATAAATTAATTTTGAATACAAGTTTGCACATATGTAAGTTACAGCGATGAATGTTCTTAGATTCAATAATAAGGCCACTCTTCTATAAACACCAAAAATGGTCTTAATACAGGAGATTTACAAACTGCGTCTTTACCAAAGTTACACATTTTGTGTGGGACAAACAAATCTTTGTCGGCTCGATACGATTATGCATAAGTCAAACTTAAAATGTTGTAACCTCAATCAAAATATTTAAGTATCTCACGGAATTTTGTAAAATTAATGAATATGCAAGAACTGCTAAAATAATCACTGAGTTATTTTTTAAGCATGAATAGTTGTCAGGAATTTAAATAACGTCTTCTGAATGCATGATGCATTGCCGACTGTGAGCTAACCATGATCAACGAGAGATTTTGCTTTTACAGGTGAATCAAGGAATTTCAGTAAAAGGGTCAAATGCGAAATGTAATCTTAAAATCTCTTATCACTTGGAGAGGAATAAGTAAGTATAAACTACTAGTTTGTACAAATATCAATGACATACTCTTTATCTTTTGTCTGTTAATTCATCTTTAAAAAAATAATTATATATATCAAGGTTTCAGACGATGCATGGACGTCATGTTAATTAAAAAGGCTACACATTCATGTCATTTAATGACAACTAAAACAGGAAGTGTATAGAACATGGTTAAAATACCACCACGAGATCATTTTAACGTGTCAGTACATTCATTTCTGTTTATAAACTGCCTGCCTGATAAACATATATTTATCACGTCTATGTAACTTTATCAGGTACATGACGTCAGTATGTATAATCCTGAACATAATCTTTTCAGGCTATAACAAAAGTTTGATGCTGATTTTTAATTTCATAAAAAAAAAAGACTTAGAAATATTGATAAAATTATGAAATATTGGTAAGAGCCTCGTCCTTCTTTTTCTCTAAGCCTCACCTGCTAAAGTTGATAATATCATACACTAACATGGTATTCTCTGTATGAGAACCATGTCAACATCATCTAGCATTTAGTACAAGAGAAATGAATAACAGAGGCAAGTAACCTTACATGCATGAGGCAATTGTTTTATGGGGATGTCAAGATGTCAGAGTTTCCCACCATTGTTGTTATTATAACAAACGTGCTTTCAGTTGTGCGACATGTATATAATTCTCTGTTATGATTGGGAATAACAGAGCTCTGACTGCTGACTTTTCTGCTAAACATAAATTCTCTTATTTTAAAATAGATTGTAACCAGATCATTTATAGGTCCAGTTTTCAGATTATGCTAATGTCGTCCTCTAACTGCTAGCTCTAGGACATTCTTATTCTCTTCCATCAAACAGGTCAAGTTTTCAGAGAGATTATTAACATTAATTTTTGTTTAGGAAAGCTTATAAAACAAGATTACCTTGTGAAAACAGAACGCATTTCCCTGCAATGAAACAACACTACCTAAAAAGGAGGACGGTTAAGGTACCACAAGTAGTTAGTTATAGGGAATTATTAAAAGAGACAAGTAACCTTACATGTACGAGGCTGTTATTATATGGACACTTCAGTTGTTTAATATTTAATGGACCTGTAGTATCTGTCTTTTATAATTACAGTCTGCTAAACTATCATATTAAGCATGCTGAAATAATGTATACAATTATATTGACAAAAAGAATGAATATAAACAAAAAACGCAATACTTTTAGGTATTCATTTCTTGGAACAGCACACTGTAACTATAAAGGACATATACTACAGCTGGTAAACGGCAGTCTTTCCTAAAAACTAAAAAAAATCACGGCCAGGTCAGATTGTTCCATGGAAGATTGTTTGTGGGTATAAATCTTGTTAACGGATCTACATTGCGATGAACGTAAAACTGATTTTGTGTCAATGGGTCGTGTATATGATTATTTGGCAATGTTTTTTATATGATCAGAATTGTATTGAACTTTTCAATGTGTTTATTTATATATTTGTTTATTGTATA
The DNA here is from genome assembly GCA_029582155.1 of Panopea generosa. NCBI lineage: Eukaryota > Metazoa > Mollusca > Bivalvia > Adapedonta > Hiatellidae > Panopea > Panopea generosa. The sequence continues at coordinate 88,686,059 of CM055894.1, forward strand.
CTTATTTCTTTTCTAGTACTATTAGAATATAGGGAACATGTAGTTTTAACATTATGTCGACCGGCAATAGTTTGATCACTTGTATTGCCTGTAATTTAGAAAGATTATCACATGAAATAATTTACTTTCAGTTATATCCCAATTACGATAATCATATCCCATCTAATCTGAATACACATTTTGAGAAAGAGTCTCTTGGCTTACTTTATAGTTTCAGTTCACGGTGTAAATGCCTTTTTAATCGTAAAATGAAAATCTCAATTGCTTGAATTAACTCCTTTTTATGAATTTATAACCCTGACCGATTAATTGATTCTTCAGTACTTATAATAAGGTGGTACAGAATACGATAACATTGTACATGATAAGCATTTAAGAAGTGTATCTTGGCAGGAATGGTTTTAATTTTACAATTGCAGTATTCAATATACTTGAATATTGTATAATTTTTCACAAAATCTTTCTGATGAAATTAATACTATTCGTAAATAGTTTTATGATTAAGTTAAAAAACTGTTTTAATCCATCATGTAACTGATGGATAAGGTAAAAATCATATGTATCTGATAGTACTGGGAACAAATTAAAGCTGACCTAAATTCATATAAAGCTATCAACCCCTGAGCCATGATTGGAACTCATCATTTATGTCACAATATCAAATAAAAATACCGAACAAAACAAACATTTAAATCGATGAATTATTGTCACCTATATCTCTGGGTATGAAACATGAGCTATGTTGAACCACATCTAATTGCGGTACTTAACCCACCAATGAAACCACCAGTGTGCTATAGGGTGGTATTCGAAATGGATGCGCAAAACTGCCAAATTTAATATCTTGATCTATTTTATTTTGCAATTAAGCGAACTCCTGGGCAACGGATAGCAAATGATTTGATTTGATAAGTTATGTCTATAGAAAACAATATTTATTAATTCTTAAGTTGATGGCCTATTATAGTTGGCTAAAGTATCTAAAAACATTAATAATTATTGGGGATTTTCCAAATAATCGTTAACCATATATATACCAGGTCATCCAAAATTACCGGAGGTTTAGTTCATATCTTGCTTTGGTTATCAGTCTATTTTCCTGATTACGCGTCAGGATTATTGGTTAGATATTTTGATATGACATTATGATTCAGCATGGAATTGTCTACGTCTGGTCAGCGACTATTTCCGGAGGCTTTGATTTCGTGTTATGTTGGCTACCAGTTTCTTTTCCGAGGAAAGAGGTTTGTACTCTTTGCAATGGACAATGATTCATAAAGTTCCTCTCGTTACACTTAATACAGTAATACCAGGCATGACACACATTTTGTGCGCTCACTGCACTGTGTAGGTAAACCAGCCCATTTAACCTTGTTTTAAGAACGCGATTTTCAAACAGTTAGTTTGTGATTTTTTTCAGACAAAACAATTTGTTCTGTCCGCTTCTTACTATGAACTGTACAAAATAAAACTGATGTAATCAATTATGGCATTTGTCCATATCTCTATGTTTAGATATTTTATGGGATTGTTCAGACGCCTTCGCCAGACATAAGCAAATCCCATTATTTTGGGAATAATACTTTGTAACTTGTAATCAGCTTGTGCCTATATATAGCATCTCCATTATTTATTGTTATAATTATTTTGAAACGTGGGTTTTAATATCGAAATGTATACTAAAGAATGTGAACGGTATAGCCATGTGTAGTAAACACTATTTTTCAGACAGTCTCCACCATGGTTTCGACCATTGTCAAATGTGTCACAAACAGATACCGTTGACATTTTTTTTGCGCGTTTTGACACCAGCACTGGACACATCTTGCTTCAATGCAATAGCATTTCTCTACTGCAACGAATATAAAAGACGTTTAAGAAACAGCAATACGTATGTTTTGTTAGTTTTTTTTAATTAATGAACAGTTTTCATCAGGATATAAATTAACGCAGTATTCATTAAGTTTGATAATTAGTTTATTTAGAATAGGCAAACTGTGGATATAGATGAAGCGAAATATTACGATGCACAACATTTATATATGTGCATAATTTTTTGACCAAACAATGAAAAAAGAATGAAAATAATTGTATGTAATGAATGTTATGTACCGCTTATATACCGATTTGTTTAGCATTGGTAAAATTTCAGTTTTGTTATTTATTTTAAAAATTATATGAAGTGTAGCCTTTCAAAAGTAGTTTGCTACGCTTTCTGATCTAAGACAAGCTTACATCATTAATTCCAAGTTCATTTACATATAGTTGATATATATTAATATCAGGCCAACATATATTCAGAATTTAAATTGCAACGTTTGTTGCTTTAAAACAAGAGCAAATTAGTCGCAAAATAATAAAAACTTAAGTTGTAACAATATATCTACAAATTTATTGTTTTGTGATATAAAGGCAATAATGCCAATAATATTGATTATTGATTACTACCATTAATAATTGTCACAACCACCGCCACAGATTACTGGTTCCCTATTTTACTTTTACAGGATTCTTTTAAAATACTTTAAGATGGCCAGCTGATACTAGCCAGAGCATGAGACTAATGCTTGACCTCCACCATATTGTTCTCTGTTTCAGAAAAGTGTGTTTATAAATCACTGCCAACTGCAAATTATTACTGTTTTTTTAGTATTAAATGATAAAAATGGGGAGACGATGTTATTCTATCTGTATGTATGCATGCATTTGAATCACTTCTCAAGCATCTTCTGAATAGTAAAGTTCGTTATCAAAGAATAATTGTTCCACAGTTATGTGTTTTGGAATGTATAAAACCCCAGCATCTGAATTGCAAATAGTGACTAGTAACACATTCCAATCTCATATTTATGGCATTATGTTTTTTTGCATGGTCTCAGAGCAAACATGTTCTCAGAAATATATTTCGAAAATTATCATTTGTTTTCAATTACGGTTTTCCTGTTTGTGTTTTGTAAGGTTTAAGAAATACTGAGCCAATAGGTTAATTTCAATATTTCGTATAGTAACATACTGTTTATCACTGCAGTACATTAAATATGTTGTTAACGATCAGTGAGTATGGCGGTTTTTGTATCATTGACGTTATCACAGCGTTCACAGAAAATACTTCCAGCAAATAGCATTCTTAGTATAATAGAACTCAGCAGCATCTAAGAGGTTATGGTTAATATATTTAATAAAGTTAAAATTTCAAACGTATCCACAATATGTTTAGATGAAGGTTTTGACGTGGATCAAATACAATACAACTTGACAATCTATTGGATTTTAAAAACAAAAGATAATATTTTATAAATCTATTTATACTCCTCAACACAAATATATTGCATTTTAATTTTGTTACAGCATAATATATTGTTTAAGATATATGTACCTTAACATTCTATATGTTGATAGCAAGAATCTATTGATAGACATAAAATCACACGATGATAAACCATAAAATTGTGTACTTTAGTTTAATATATCTTACTATCTAACTGTATGTATCTTGAAGAAAAACCGGAAATGGTTGAAACTACTTGATGATAAAAATTCAAAACCAGTTCCTGGCCAGTAGTTAATTCCACTACCAAAACTACTATCAATCAAATTAAAAATTAAGTAGATGCGACCGTTTTCCAACAATTCCAATTTAATTAATATTCACAGTGCTTTTCTGATTCGATTGCAGTCATATGACTGGAAAAAAGATGTAATCTTAATTTATAACAAATGTAAAGACATTACTAATATACATAAATGAAATTTACATTTTATAACCAATTCAATGTTAGTGCTGGGTTGGGGTTTATTCAAATTAAATATTGCGTCAACAATGGAAGAGTATCTTACAGATGCAATAACGTCCCCATGTGTGTATGGTGTAAAATATGAACATTTTCTTTATAGACGCCAATGCGACAAGCTAATTACTAAAGCCAGGCATTATCTTATTTTCTCAAAGTTTGTTTTTTATCAAAACTAATCTTCCTCAGACAATTAGCATATTCCATAGAGCTAACTATAAAAGTAGAGTTTCGAATCTAGACAGCTTTGTATACAATGATTGTGAAGTTTAAATAATTTGCTTGAGCTTAGAAGACTTACCAGCTTAATATAGCATTACAAGAATACGTTGAGAGGTCAAAATATTTTATAGTGGTTAATTTGAATACATGTGATAAAAATTTATAATAGGTTCTTTTGGAAGTATACACCGCATCCAAAAAAAAGCAGACTGTTTGTTTTACTGAATATTTTTAGGAGGGATGAATGAATTCCCAATTCAGTAACCTCAGTGTTATTCTATCTTAACTATGATAATATAGTTGATATTTTTAATTCATTCAAATGACAAATTACATATTCCTGAGGTAAAGGAACTACAAATATACACTACGATTTCAGAAAATTAGTTTAACATAAATACTTACAAATTAATACACTCCACCAATAATAATTGATATACTTGAACAAAGCAGTGATTGCATTACTTGAACATAAACCGAGATGCTAGTTAAGTATAATGAGAATAATTTGCATCAGTGAGTTTTATCTTTCAATGTGAGAAAGCAGTGTTTAATCACAATAAGTTTTTAATGTTAACAGTGATACCATCTCTGTATGTGTTTTGCTAACAAGTTTGTGATAAACAAGTTCAAAATAGTTCAATGGCGTAAACGAGCGTTCAGTGGCTCACTATGCCTACAGCTGAGCTACCTCAAAAACGGGCCTTCACTAGATCAGTACGATAACCGGAGTATCGCAGCGAGGTTGGCTTCAATGTAAATTTACTTCCGATACAATAGGAAAACAATAAATTGAGTGTTGAGGTTGAATTTATCATTTTTTATTTATATAACGTAAGTTTATCGTTCTTTCGTTCTTTATTGTTCATAAACTGTTTGTCGTAGCCGGATCTGATAACTGAAAATATCACAAACGTTTGCTCAATTATAGTCTATTACGTTGTAAATTGTAAACTACTGATTTCGAATTTGTCCAAATCCAGATAGAAATATAAATTAAAGCTCCAAAATGACTATGATTTTAAAGGGGAAATGCCATTGAAAAATAAATGTCTTATTTTCACCGATCTCAAAATGAATTTCATGCAATTTGATATGTACACTTTCCTTACGAAAACGATGGATTTAGTATTCTTAAAGTATTTCTATGACAGTTCTACGTCGAATAGATTTATATATAAAATTATGATAGTGTTTAGATTCTTCTTCCGAAGAACAAGCAGAACAGAATTGCAAATTTCAAATTGGTTTGTTTTAGATCAAATATGATTATTTTATCAAAGCAGACAATAGCGATATTAAGCGATTTTAACCGATTTAAGCGATTTATAATTAATAAAAGGAGCGAAATTTGCTTCAAGAAATGGATAAATTGTAAGTTAAGTGACACTTATAAACAGTTTTCTTGTAGGGCTGATGTTCTTATATTTCATATGGAGCAAACTAGAATTGGAATAGCTACACTTTGCCTATCAAGAGTAGACATATCATATGTATCTTTAAATCACACACTACATTGAATTACTTGTATTTTAATATGGTGGTAATGCAACATAAGAATGTGAAAAACCCTATTTTGTTGATCAGTGTATGGCAACTGAGGACGAAGATTTAGACTCAATCACAATATAATAGTGTCCACTTTTTATGTAGGCTGTGTGTTCTGCTGAACTGTGATAGTATTTAAGATGGAATTGATCACTGTATATTTGGTTTAGCTCATAACTTACATAAAAGTAAATACACTTTGAAATATGAATTATGTATATGCATCGTTTCGTAATATTTCATTAAAAAATAATTTAAAAAGTTGAAATGACAAACATATTTATTGTTACTAAACTAATTTTTAATTGGAACTTTGTATTTATCTTTTTTTTTTCGATATGCTTTATTTTATTTAATTTATTTCCAGTTTATGTGTTTCCCTAGTTGACTATAACAGAAAATGATATGTGCCCTTCAGTAAACATTATATAAATCATTTGAATGGTATTTAAAAGAAACAATTGAAAATGATTGTGATAAGTGCTGGAGAAACACTCAGTTACTATTTTGACACCGCTTTGACAAGACAGTTTATTTTTTGCAAGAGCCATTTCCGATAGAAAATGTTACCTATCATGTTTATATCGAAATGGAAAAAAAAATCTGCCTGATTTTAATAATTTGTTGTGAAGTAAATTTAAAATCAAAACACCGGAGTGAGCATGCAGGCATGTTTCTGATATCGTAAATAAAGAGAACATTTTGGTAAATGGGTTTGTCATATTTCTGACCTAACATAGTGAATACCCTCAGTCTAATAAACAATGACCAGATGGAAATGTGATTATTGGTATGCTTTGAGATTCATTTTCGTATACTTTTATCACTAATATGGCGTTATTAGTCTTATAATTTGGTTTGATGGTTGGTTTCATAGTTTGCGTCATTTTTATGCCATCGAGGGCTAACAGACGATCAGTTAACCTAACCACTGTTTCCTGGGATTAACCAGTACTCGAGCACACCCCCATCTCCGCAAGTAACTAATAACTTTCCCACTTGAATCAGTAGTCAGAGAAGAATGATAATGATATACAATGTCGTATATCTATCATCACGGAAACTGTTGCCGGGCGGGGGATTCGAACTCACGACCCCTGGATTGATAGTCAGACGCGTAACCGACTGAGCTAATCGGGCCCGGCTAGTGTTATAAAAGCTGTTGATACCTTCATATAAATGACACACTATAAGATTAATACAGCAATTTATTGGTTATACTTTTATTCACGCAAAAGAATAGTGTATGCCTTAACATGAGTAAAATATATATTGTAAAGGTGTCGTAAATCCCTCTAAAGAGCCACTTTTAAAGAGCAAATTATAGTTTTTAATAACGCAAGGGAAAGTTATTGTTCGTCTGGTCATGCTTATGATGTCCGATATTTTATTATTTCAAATGATTATACATTGGTGTCACATCATCAACAGTAACCATATAAAAACAATTGGTACTTACTCGCACGGTAGACATATAATAAAATTGAAAAACAAAATTCAAGTAAAACTGCAACTTATTGATTTTGATAATATTGTCAATTATTTCAGTACTTCTGCTAATTATTCAAAGCCAACGGTGGTCAATGAGAGGGACAAAAATAGATGAAACCTTTGTAAGTTTGCTGGCTGATTTATTTGGTGAATAAACAATGAACGAATTCAATTTTCTGTCATATGTATGGCATTTTTCACATCTTTCCATCATAATAATTTTAAATATAAGTAGTTGATATATTCTGTAATAATAAGAACACACATCAATGCTAAGAAATTTAGAAATCTTAAATGAACTACAAATAGTCATGTTGTTGTTTTAATTATAAGTAATTTAATGTATAGCTCTTCCCTGATATATTAGGTCCATAAATCTACCGCTTCCAATATTTTGAGACCTTGATATTTATATCGTTTATTTCCCCTAAGGACCCTGCTTCAATTAAGTTGTAAAATTTAATGGGTTTTCCTGTGTAATATATGTCTCAAATATGTACATAATTGTAACAGTAATATACTATAAGTGATAACTATGAAAAGTATGTAATACTGTGATTTGATAATTGTTTATATAAATTGTTCATACATTATGTTTAGAGGAAACTTATTAAGTACATATATTAAGTTGAGTTCTGTTGATACCTTCATATTTTTCTTCACCCCTCTCTACCTACACGCCGTCGATGTGTGTTAAATGGAATAAGTTATTATGATCTAGAGTTTTATGTTCCAAAAATAGAGCACGCCGGTAAAGACCGAGTGCACTGGCTAGAACGATGCACAGTAATACTTAATGTAACTAGGCCATTGTTTTAAAAATGTCGAAGGCCAAGGTTATTTGAACCCAAACCTCATTTTCTGTAAACGTTTTGTGATTTTTATTTAAAATATCACATGACTAACAAATCTTAATGATCTTTGATGCTTAGAAAAATAAGACTCGACAATGGCCAAATCTACTGCTTTCATTACTAACAAATTAATAAAACTATCAAAGATTTGAATTTGACAAATAGCTCTTGGTATGTAAATGATACTCTCATCGGATCTAATATAAAAATGAAACCAGTTTTTAAACGGTAGTTGAACACTGATAAAAGTCATGTTTCAAGGTATGCATGCGAATATGGTTTCTTGCACACCGGATAATTATTTCTTGCATAACAGACAAGGATTTCTGTGTATTTTTCCCCGGGTACGGAATTTTTATCCTACAACCCCTCAACGCGTTTATCCTACACTGCTGTGACGTTGGAACAATTTATGACGTGACGTATTAAAACATATGACGTAATTGATTTAATTTGACGTCTTAAAAGCCATCATGTAAATCAAAATGAATATGCAATATGTTTAGTATGCAAGAAAAATACTTTTAAATAAATGTTTTCGGTTCAGATAGAAACTTCCGCCCATTGGGATGACAGTTTTCGCGGGAACACGACAGAGCCTCGTTACCTCACAAAAACACATGTATCCCTCGGGACAGAATTTTCTATCTGAACCTGCAGCCGATGTAAAATTCTTATAATTTCCTTTTTTACCGGGATAAGATATGTTTATCTCTTTAATCTTCTATTTCTATCCGAGATAAATTTCTTACTCTATTACGTTAGACTCATTTATGACGTAATGTATGAGAAGTATGACGTAAATCATATACTTTAACGTCATAAAAGCGACTGTTGAATAAAACTATAATCATAAACTAAGAAGATTCTAAATAAGCATTCAATATATTTGGCATTCAAGAAAAAGAATCTTTTCGGTTCGGATGGAAATTATGTGCCGAAGAATAACTGTTCTGGCGAAGAAAATAGAAATTTCCGTCTCTTGTGATAACTGTTTTCGCCAAAACAGTTATCCCTCGGTACTGAAATTATTATCCGAACCTTAAACTGATGTTAGATTCTATTCATCGATCATTTTGAGCAAACGTGTAAGAGTCGTTTGTTATAGGGGGTCGCTTAGATCCGAATTTGTATTTTTGTGGCTGACCCAGTGACAAAAAACAAAATCATCATAATAAATAAAACTTTCAGTGTTTCAATCACTCCTTACACAACAAGCAATAGTGCAGATGATATATATTATTATCAGCAGTTGAATATTACACGTATCTATTTTTCAAAGCAGCTGTATTGCAGAAGCATTAGACACACCACAATAATTTCCACACAAATGCTATTAAATTCGAAACTGCATGAGTTAATCAAGTCACTGAAGAATGCATAAGTGTATCTGATATGACTTGACTATATCTTTATGGGGTACACACTGTGTTAGTATGGAAGCTGAACTATCAAATCGTTCAGCAAACGCCAAAGGTATTCGATTGATGACGTCATTAATATTGCAACGCATCAATCATTATTACACTCCTTAAAGTAACGGCTATCGTATTTTACACTGCAGTACATTACTATGGTATGTCTTTAAATAATAACTAACATATTTATTTGAATGTATTTGAACATTACGAGAGTTTTACTCCATAAGATCCTACGCTAATACAAAAGCTAAGTATTTTCATTGATTAAGATGCTCAGCTGATATGTGAGTCATTGTCCATTCTTTTTTATCGCCATACAATCTTGAACATTCTTCAATTCACACGACTTTATTTCCCTCTAAGTATTTTATTTCAATTATTGAATGTTACTCTGGTATGTATGTGTTCGTGTAATTAACACGAAGGTGTATATCTTATGCTGTACCATTCAAACCGATACTGTAAAAAAAACGTTAATTATAAATGAAATTGACATTAATTACGTTAATTCATATTGACATTGCTATTGGATCTCTAACTGTCTGGCGCCTTCGTGCCAATACTCTTATCCTCGGCCCAATGTGAAGGCTAATATGAATTTTCTTAATAAATAACATTACAATAACACAAATTTTGAACGTACTCGACATACAGAGTTGATGAAATACAATAAATACATCTAAGAATAATTAACTGGACAAATCACTAGATGTAGACGTTGACATCCTCTACACACCGCAATTGAAATATTTGTATTTTGATGAATTATACTATCACAGCACGCCCGTCACTTGCGGGCAACATCTATGGAAGGTTTGACTGATATTTGTGTATTAGTAATTTGTCTTTTTTTTCTGAAAACTGCATATTTGCACGATGCGAGTATAGAATATCACAATATATGTACTGAGCCTTATTTTTTTTATTTTTAATAAGGTCGTAACGTTTGTTAATAATCATATTTCGCATAATTTAAGTTGTTTAATAACAACTTCCAAAAAGTCATTGTTAAATCGTTTATCGTAACGCCATTTTGAAATTTCGTAATAAACAAGACATGCACGTTCAAGAAGGAACAAAAGGCCGGAAAGGAATCCGTCTACATGTGGACGTACACGCTGCTATTGTAAAACCAGTACACAACACATGCCCCTACAAGTTCGTTATTGTGGGGATACAATTATAGTAATTATACAACGTGTAACAAAATGACATGTTACTCCTATATTACATGGATTATCCCCACACTATTAATATACCAAGTTCCTACCTTTATTCTATGTATAAGATAAGTGTGTACAGTAACAGCACATGCTGTAAAGATGATTGTAATCAGTTATATAATATCATCTTGATCTGTCTTACCATATAGGGTAGACACTCCACTGACCAGTGCAGGTGGCGCTGCATCCAATATGTGTGGATTGCAGTTTGGAGGGAGAGGTAGCACTTTGAGACTTAGTAGGAAGTAATACTTTACTATATTACTACAAAACGAACAAAATGAACTTGCGTTGTTTTGAGATGTACTACAGGATTCATGTAGTAAAGTGAATTGATATACTTATAACAAAACCGCACTTTGTCGCATACTGAATATCTTATACCTAGGTTATGGGTTATGGGTTATGAGTATACCTATAATTGTTTTGTTTTCCCGTCGTAACACAATCAAACAATCCCTATTTATCTGCGGGTGTTAAACATAAATGCCCGGTTAAAAACGTATATAAATGAGAAACAAATTGATACCAAAACCTAGTGTTGGTCGTTTCTGTTAAATACAACGTTATCGGAACAACATGTGTACGTCATGTGATGACTAAACACATTATTTGTATAAGTATATAATCGCGACTGTTCCTCCAAACCGGGCTCGATTAGCTCAGTCGGTTACGCGTCTGACCATCAATCCAGGGGGTCGTGAGTTCGTATCCCAGCCAGGCAACAGTCTCAGTGATAACTGATATACAACTTTTGTCTCATTATCATTCGTCTCTCATCGCTGATTAAAGTGGAAAAGTTATCAGTTACTTGCGGAGATGGGGTGGGCTACAGTACTGGTTAACCTTTCAGGATTCCAGGAAACAGCGGTTAGGTTAACTGATCGTCTGTTAGCCCTCGATGGCATAGCAATCAATCTGTTCCTCCAACACAGTGTTTTACATGTTGCGTGATACATTTCTGCAATAAATAAGTTGGCAGTGTCATAAAAACGAAAAAAAAGTATTCATTTTACGACATTTTGGCGTTTTTGTTTTAGTTCCTTAGCCGTTTATATAGCTTTCTTGCGTGAGTAAACACATCAATTGAAGATACGTTTAATAATTCCGGTATAAAACATATTAGCTTTTTACTGTCATTGATTAATTGCAACAATCATTTTTCATTCCATGGCTTAGGACTTTTGTACAATATGAATTCAGTTACAAGTTCTTTATATACACAAGTTGTTGAACGAATGACTGAACACTATATCTGCAATATCCAATGGCTTCATAAGTATGCTTTGTAATATAGTGATTATTTTATACGAATTTGTTTTAGATATAATCTTTCGTTATGATATCCATACAATGATGTCATGTTTGGGTTTCATTGAAAATGTATGTGCTTCTGATTAAAAGTGTACCATAATATCAAATATCAATATCAAATATGATTTTTTACTAAATTTAAAGCTATATTATAGTATATTTATGACAGTGAAGTGTATATTTTATATTTTCTTGAAATTGATTATAATATAAATTTAAAAATTCATTGTAATTTATATATGATAATATAGCATTTCTTCAGTGAAGATAAATTCATTATAAACTTGACGAGTTATTACATACAAGTACATGTACACATGTTAATTCTTTACTTTTAAAATAAGGTTTTGTTTTTGCCTGGATTTCAGGTTATACTTAAAATAAAATGTTGTTTTTTTACATTTTTCAAACAACGTGTTATTGACTGTGCTGTACAAAATTGGATACTTCTTCAGTCACACAAAGCTGTCCTTTATGAAAACTCTCTTTTTAATGTTGAAAAAAATATCTAATTTATCAATAACTCTAAAGTTTAAAATTGCTTTTACAAAATTAAGATGCTCAGCTCACAAATTATATGTAGAAATTGGAAGACACAATTAGTTTTCTAACGAAGATAGAATTTGTATACTTTGTGTAGCTGGAGAGATTGAAGATGAATACCATGTATGCATGGAATGCTCCTATTATGAAGCTTTACGCAGTGAATACTTTTTCAATATCTTGAAAGTTACTAAAATAATTTTAATTAATTTTACAGATTATAGACAATATAACAGATGAACAAAAACTAAAAACATTATGTAAATTTATTTTTGAAGTATTTGATAAGAGAAATTCATTTTTCAAATTACTTAACATGTAAACAAAAGCAAAATCAATAGGTATCTGTCTATTAATAAACGTTTTATATTTGTAACACATATGATGTAAATGTAATTATGTATTATGGGCCGGAGGCCTAGATTGCTTGATAAAACATTTGTTATTGTCATTGTCATGTATATGCTGATGTATTGTTTGTTTTCATATTCCAAATGTATTTATCATAAATTTAAATGTACATTATAATAAATTGTGTGTTATTTTTGAAGATAAAGTGATTATTAAGTTAGAGATTTATTATACAATATTTATTATTTTCATAAACTTATCGGTATATGGGATTCATTAAACATGTACATGTTACTATTTACACACACTTGTAAAAGCAGCCTAGTTGATGAACTATCCACAACTAATTTAGACAGTTCTATTCCTGATACATATTTTCGAAAGTTAATGATATTAGTGTTTAACCTCATTTGACAACCAATGAAATTGCTTCATTTTTCAAAATTGTGTCGTCTTTATTTGTTAAAACAGCCTACAAAATATCTTTATTATTAAGTTCCATCTTAATAATTAAGAAGTTCGTCAACACTGCACACGCGTGAATAGTATTGCACAGACTCCGCCCTTGATTCAATTCTGAACGAGTTATGTACAAACTACACAGCCGCGCGAGCGAAACATCAACTTTAAAACATCAGTCATGTTAGATTTCATCTTAGCTCCGCCTGGAGTCAGTCAAATGACATAAAACTGTCAGTCGCTGTGGTCGCTCCCTTTAGGTTTCTTTATTGTTAATTTTTAACTAAATGAACATTAACTATAACTTAGTTAATTCATTTATTGGCAATATCAGCGATACCGAAACAAACAAGTATAGAAAGGCAACATTTAGTGTGTAAGCAACCAATAACTTTTGTGTAAATTGCGCTGTAGTTGTTTGTGTTCTTCCGAGAAATGTGCAGAGACTTAATGATTGATTAAATGACGCGTATGACTTTATTACTAGAGTTATTTCGCAGTTGATCGCGGAAACATCGTTTAATTGATAGGAAAAATAATTTAACATGCAACATAGCACTCTTTCAAGTACATAACCAACATTGATTGTGTATTTAGTATAAAAAATAAATTTCCAGATTATCAATAATTGAATACTCCCCCCCCCCCCCCCACACACCCCTAAACACGTGGTCTTGTTTCAAATGAAGTTATCTACTTTATACAATGTTCATGCCTTCATAAAATCTTTCAAATATATCTAGCATCATGAACTTGAGTCCCGTTAAATTTATGCAATATTTATAATTATCTTTGCTTCACTTTACTTTACTTACTCCGCCCCATTGTTGAATACTTACTGTATCTTCTTTATAATGGAAGTTTTAACAAGAAGAGCCCGTTGTGAATGCCGTGAACGAAGCTGCTTCGATAAACACGCGCGTCAACCTGTGGCGGTCATGAATTTATTTGAACCATGTATTAATATGAACATATGCATTACACTTAAATTTGACCATTAGGCTAAACAGATGAAAAACAGAGCAGTGGCAATGGGCACATCACCTGAAAATACGTTAATATCGATACAAGCTGTATCACAATTGTACCAAACATGTCGTGTCTTCCTCGGATATAGTATGGCTGAAATTGTCTTGTATGGTGCCATGCTCAAATTTTACCCCTGCTTCAATGTTGTCTGTTTGAGAGAGTATATTAAGCGCTTTTATAAATACACATAAATACGGTACTAAACCACACTGTCTACTGACACTGTGCAGAACCAAGACTGCTGGCTACCAGTAAACTAGTCGCACTCTAAATATTTTTCGAAACCGGATCAAACCCACTTGCTTCAGCTTTAACTAACACTACATCTTATCCACTGCTTCAAGGAATGCCAAAATAAGCCTTTAAATTTTGAATATCGTCCCGATTTGAACCAAAAAGGACAACATAAGTCCACTTTTTGTTTTCCATTTTAAATTATCGACTTTCCTGGATCTGTCATATTCTGAAATTAATAGCGTCCATACATTTTGCTATAATTTTATCGAATGAATGTTTTTCTTTTTCAATAACAGTGACTTTAGCAATGGCGTAACACGCGTGTAATCTCACACAGCAATTAATTTTGTACTGTTCTACATAGAGAGAAATGCACTTCTGGAACACTGGATACAGTACCAATGATTTTAAATGTGCCTTGTTCGTCTGTTGCTCCAATAATGCAGAAAAAACAAGAGATTGACCAGGTTGCTTTTTTACAATTTCGATGGTTTGATAGTACCCCTTTATTTTTAACAATTCTGCCCATTTGTTGCAGTGTATCACTACACATCTTTAAACTGTTATAGCTTTATCAAACAGTTCCCAATGTCATCTAAACAGAATTCATGAAATATTTCCAATGTTCCCATATGCACAAAGAAATATGACCTTTTATACATTTTAACAAAATATTGCCCAAACGCTTTACACAGCTCTTATTTCTTGGGCGTATGAATCTTGCCATCGTCATGTAAAGGAGGTAATTCTTAAGCGAGAACATTTAGACGCTTTTTATTTATAGATAAGAAGACATACTGTTACATTTGTAGCACATGTACTTAATCTTAGAAGTCTAGCGAACCACAGACAACAAATATAATTAACGTTCTCCTCGCATCTGTGGAATTCAAGTGGTATTCACAGAGCACTTTTGAGCGTGAACCAGGTTTCAAAAAAGGCTATATGTTACTTATCGTACTGAGTAATTCACGTTACATTCAAAGAGAATCTATATGGAGAGCGCATGGACTAGTGGTAGAGCACCGAACCCATGGTCGGAGCGTCGTGGTTCGATCCTCTGCCACGGCTATGTGTGGTGTCCTTTGGCAAGGTACTTTTCCGCATATGCTTAGTACTGGTTCTAACCAGGAAGACTTCGAGCGTGATTTGCCTAAGTTGTAAGAACTTGTTTCAAAATCGAAGTAAAGTAAATAAGTTTAAACTATATGCTTTGTACTTGTACTACCTAGCAAGACTTTGAGCTTGATTTGCCTAAGTTGTAAGAACTTGTTTCATAATCGAAGTGAAAAAATATGTTTAAACTAAAGAAAATCAATAATGGGCATGATACATGTTTTTTAAAAAGCTACCTGTCCACTTGAATTTCCAAATGTCACAGCCATCTCAAACACAGTACATTCACAGATTAAACATAACCAATACACTGGTATGAACTATACCAATCTAGGATAAACATCTTATCAAGGTTATTCCACTGTTGTTTTTAACCTATATGTGCAGTAAAGTTACTGTACTTTATGTTTTTTCTCTATTGTATTATAAGGAAATTCAAGAAAGTGCTGAACATAATAAATTCGAATTTTCAATAAATAATACTCATTCAAAAGGAGTATTTCCCAATTCGGTTCAAACGTGTAATATCTCTCACTATTTCAACAGCAGTGCTAAGCTGGTTTGATACTTCTAGATAAAGATTTGCTGTAAAAACTTAAGATACTAAATTCATTTAAACTAAGAGTTATTGTCAAAGGACAACGATTTAGTATCTTCATTTCATCGATACTGAAAACAACACAATAATCATGAAACACATCCAACAAAATGGTATTTCTTCAGCAGTTTAAATTCTTTCTCAGAGCTTTTAAAATCGTTAATGCTAATAGTTTTTATATCCTCTATAGCATACTTTATTTGCACTTAATTTGCTCCTCAATATCATATGCTTTACAACTATTTACAATTAAGCTATCAATTATTACGCCCCGTGTCCTATCAAGATATTTATGGACTGACAGTTCTTACACGCTGATATCAGTTACAGTAACCAATCAATAGAAGTCGATGGATTATAAAGATTGTATAGAACTTTTCTGAAAGTATCTCTCTCCGACTTAAATATCAAACTTGTAATTCACCAAACACGTTGTCTCTCTAACTGACATATGTGCTGCCGTTAAGCTGTTTGTTTCTGTTTCAGGCAATTTCCCCCTTGTGATCAGCTTCATGGAACTATCCGTACCTTAATGTTATGATAGTCCATTTCCAAACCTCGTAACATACTAGACGTGTTAGGTGTTTTACAATGTTTTCTTTTCTGCATGATAGTTAATTGAATATTATATGCATAATGTCCTATGCCTCTCAGTCGGTAGCGCGTCTCACTCTCAATCGATGGGTCGTGATGTCGAATCACCGCCCGGCTACAATCTCCGTGATGTTTGATATACAACATTGCGTATCATTATCATTCGTCTTTACCGTTGTTTCATGTTTGATGGTTATCAGTTACTTGTGACGATGGGGTGTGCTCGAGTACTGGTTAACCTTCCAGGATCCCAGGAAACATTGGTTAGGTAAACTGATCGTCAGTTTGCCCTTGATGGCATAAAATGATGTTAAATACTAATTCATTCCACCTGTGACTCCCAACTAAGAAAATAACCAAAATACCTTTTGTACTGGAAGCTGGGCAAACAATGACCAGACAATGGTAAAGTAGATATGAAATAATAATGTTTGTGTCAGATGTAGCATACAAATAGAACGTGATTTAGAAGAGACTACTATTTACAAACCATTGTTTGTTTAATTGGCTCAACAAAATGCATAAAATTGCAAGATATTTCATAGATCATTCTCTAAAATGATAGTTATATAAATAAATATTTAAAAACTTCATTCACCAAGATTACCTTGATGTATATATATAAACGAAAATTCGATCCCTAAGTTGAATTATATATAATTTTAAAAAGTTCAATTCCCATGTTTATTTATTGTAAATATTCAGAAAAAAGAATGCACAATTTCCGAAATGATATGCATGTGCGTTGTATATCTTTTAAAAAAAAGTCCAGTCGCCGTTTTTAAGTGTAATCTGTATTTCAATCACCAAGATGGTATAGGTGTATTTAACTTTTTTAATAAATATATCTCCGGGCTGACGTATAAATTTTAAATTCAAAATGAAATAGAAAATTTGAATTATACTTTATTTTACATCTTCCACATTACATTTTTTTTCAAAAGTTTAATATCGAAGTTGGATTATGCATTTCAAAAAAAGATTATGCCGCCAGCACCTTCTTAGTTCAGAATCAATAAGATGCATATTCATACAAGTAAATTGCGTTTTAAAAAAGTTGAATATTGCAAATAATATTAGAGATAATACATAACGATTGTTGAATTTGTGAAAAGATATCTTTGAATATATGGATAAATAATTTTGTTTGATTTTTAACATGTTTTTATAGGAGAGTCGTTTATGGAATACTGAAAAAAAGTATACTGCTTGTGAAATGAACGAAGAATGCTTGTATTCTCCCGTGGAATTCGAGCCCGTGTAGTCTAGGAGACGTTCGGAGACTGTATTTATTACATCACGGATAACGTTGCATTCATGCCAGTACGAATAAGTAATAAATTAAATACACAAATTGTAACAAATTCAGGAAGTACCGAAAATAGAATAAGGCACCTGGTTTACAAAAACATTTAGAAACATCAGTGATTCAGAATTCAACTGTGGAACTATTTCTGGACGTCCGTCTGTTGTTACTATTTATAGAACATCGATCATACGAAGGTAAATTTGACTAGGCAAAATGAATTTTACAATTGTTTTTGGTAATTTAAATATCGCCAAACGCAAAGGTGACAATGTGACCTTTAGAATATTGAATAAACATCTAACGCTTAAAAAATAATATGTGAGTATTGGATAAAAAAATATCATATAAAACATAAAATTATAAAGGGCAACATGTAAATTGATATGTTATATTACATATATCTATAATTATTCATATAAAACTAAACGCATGTTACAAAAGCATGCGATTGAAAACGGCAGAGGTGCAACTTTTAAGCAGTTTTGTACTATCATTAAGTGTTGTATTAATACAGAGTACCGATTAGTCGTCGCTAGGGGGAGTGTATGGTTTTACCTTTTTCACCACTCACAATTATTGATTGATTGACTCGATATTTTGCATCATTTTTATGTCATCGAGGGCTAACAGACGATCAGTTAACTTCCGCAAGTAACTGATAACTTTCCCAATTGAATCAGCAGTGAGAGACGAATAATAATGAAAAGACGCAATGGCGTATATCAAGCATTACGGCGACTGTTGCCAGGCGGGAATTCGAACTCAAAACATAATATTGTCAGTATGGACGGTTATTATGGTAAATATGTTATAAATACAATAGGAATACAAGCAATGCATCATATGTCTGATATAATAGCTTACAAAAACGAGATTTTTTCTTTTAAAGAAATTTTGCAAGCTTTCTTGTAAGCGCTTATATGATGTGTGAAAGTCGCTGGTTTATATGCATGTATGCATTATCTAAAAATAAATCTTGGAAATTATATTCTCGCATGCCATTTTACAGTCCATGTACTTGACTAAAACAAAATTATCGTGTTGATTATAGTTCGCAATGGAAGAAACTAGGTTTGTATTGTATTTTTGATTATTCTATGTCAATTTATAATTTATAAAACATTGGCATGCAAATAATACAGGAGAAAAACAAAACAACACTAATGGTTCCCGATTTAGAAGTATCAATGGTAAATGAAATTGGTCACTGGAGATCTTGATCACGAACATAATTACAAAAATTATTAAAAATTCCGTATGATGAGTTGAGATGTCTTATTTCGACCATTAAATCGGCATTACAGGACACGAATATGGCTCAGAATAATACGTTATTCTCAAAAGCACATTTACACATATTACATTTCTCACGAAATCTGTAATCTTTAAACTTAGAATGACGATGGTTTAAGGCATTATCCAAACAAAGGCATATATTTTGATAATATTTATGTCGGTATCCTCCAGGGTAGGTTTGGTAGTTGGTTTGTCTTTATACTACTTCTAATGCTGGACGTATATATCTTTTTGATTTCTTAAGCAGAATATTTGTTGCTACATGTACCAAAGGTTTGTCAAACTGATACACACTCATGACTATAAGTTTGAAAATAAAAATATTTCTTCTGAATATTTAAAAAATATGTTCCAAAACAAGATGCTGTGTAAAGATCAAAACGTAGTAAAATTCCAAGTTAGAAAAAAAAGTAGTATTTGGATGATTTTTATGTATGTATATCAGGACATTGATTCCAAACTGTTTAATATTTTTTTGCCAGAAGAGCTCAAAACCTAGTTTATGAACATTTCTGACGCAAAAATGTAAAAAACTGTATTCACAACTGTTTACAAACGTTATACAGTCCTCAAAACTGATTAGCAATTTATTTTAGAAGTTATTTTTACAATATTCATGCTTGTTCGGATAAAACAAAATTTATACACGTACGGTACCTGTGAACAGTAACATAAAAAACAATTCTTCTTACCAAATGAATACAAAATAAAATATAACTTATTAAATATCTAAGGAAACGCTTCGGTTTAAAACCATTTCGAAGTGACATTTACCAAACGTGTAAACCATGCATGTCATAAGCAAGAATGCATCCGGAAGAAAGCACGTGCTCACTGTTTCAATAACCTCTAGCTTATATACATTGGTCGTATAAACATACTTTCGTTAAAATGTCTCCCATGTGATTTAGAAACAAGCAAATCGTATATAGCTTACATACTAACTCTCAATGACGTCAATGTTGTCATTTATTTGCTATACTTACAATAGTTAACCACATTCACAAAATATTAATGGCTTTTGTTGTACGTATAACACCAGTTTATATATTTGTTTATTCTGTCCTGATTACAATATATTTTTACAACGTATCATGATTTATCGCAAAGTACTACAAAATACAATTGATGGCTATTTCAGTTTTGGAGTTTCGGTTTAGGATTTCGTGAATTAAGAACTGAAGCTCTAACATTCACTTCCGTATATTGTGGTTTCCAGGTTCTCTTCAAAGGTTATGGTTGATTTATAGTGATAGATACCAGTTTACATCGGGTAGTTCATTTCAAAAGAACGCTCAAACCGATTGTGCACACAACTCTTGAATCCGAAATATTTACAACAGCCAAGATTCTTGTATTGTTTTTTTTTTTGCAAAATGTTAACAATAAAATGAAAGAATACAAGTTGTTACAACATGATATGTTTATATGAAGGCAAACGTCCTAGGAGTTTGATTTGAACATAATTATGTTTCATGTCATTATATAGAGTTTTACTTTATCATGGAGTTGCAATGGTCTGTTCTTTAAGATGTTTGTAAACCCAGAGGTGCCCGGTTAGATTTTAAGTGTTGTCATGTTTAGCTTTGTGTCCTGTGTGAAGGGAGAATAGTGATGTTTGTATGTAAACTATTTCGCTAAATTGTGCTGATTAGTGATGAAGATGCCGAAATACCTTCAATTTTCAGAATGATCTGCTCATAGTTTTTGAATTTACGACTGGTGTTGCAGTGTTATTAGCTCATGGTGGAGCCCTCATTTAAGATCAGCATAGGAAACGTATATTCAAGCAATACACCCTATCTCATGTTTTACCCCTTCTCCCTGTATGAATATGTTTTATTGCCATCTTGATTGCTTATTTGTAAATAATATGTTGTTGGGAAGGGCCAATTTTAATGTTGGATAACTTGTGGCCCAACCCTTTTGCTACCACATGAAATGAAAAAGCAATAACATATGTTTAAAGTAAAGTGTTATTAGATAGATTGAAATCACAACAACGGATTTCCCGATTTTTTGTATCTTTTCAGATTCGCATTCATTATGTATTGTACATATATGGATAAAAAAAATTGTGAACAACCAGACATAAATGTACAGTCCATACTACAATATTTATATAGGGCGGATTAAATGAACTCCCTATTAACTTTAATTAATCAACCTAGCCTATTTGCATTTATAATGTTTAATCAACATTTTTAATTATATCCATTAGGAAAGTTTTACATGCGTTACAATGACCACAAATGTCGATGAAAACTCTTTCTTGGATGATTTACTGTTCGTAATCAATGCCGGAATCAATTTTATAAACAACTATTTAAATAGAGATACAGATAATGAATTAATAAAAATAACAACAGCATAGTAATGCCTGGAATGTGATTTCAGAAACATAGAATTGTCATTCAGAAACAAAGAAGACGATAATGTCCCTTACCATGAAAAGCAACAATCATCATCAACAGAAACAGAACAAAGGTTTCCTAAGCCAATAGACAGAACATTTTATTGTTTTACCATAGCCAAACAGGACATCAATTTTGTTACCCTCACCCCCCACAAAAAAAAACCCAGAAAAAAACCAACACAAAACAACAACAAACAATCAACATCAACAACTGAAAATTAGTTTCCTTACCAAGTTTTCAAACACATCGGCCAATAGTTCTGACAAACATGTAATGCAAAAGTGGCCATCTTATTTCCGTGTTCGACACAACAAATTATGGCGATAACGTGAACTGAACTGTATGTTACTTGAGAATGATAATTACAAGTTCTCTAATTGTGACACATATGTGGTAACATCTTGTTAAACCAATAGAGCCTGGTCCCTGGGGCAGAAATACAATACATTATTAGCTGGTTGGTTATTTTATGAGAAAAACAGGAAGGTTTTAGTACATGCTACAATGCGACACACAGTAACAATATTTCCATGTTGTGCGTTCTCTATATTGAATAGCTCTGCACATCGAAAGGCATGCTATTATCGTTAATGTTTATTTTCTGAACTCTGCAAATCTCCACAAATTACTGTTGGCCCTTGCAGTCTCTTTTATAAGATGAACTACAGACAGAATATTATCAAAGTATGTGTATTGTTAAATATGCATTACGACTCGTACAAACAGAGATGGTCTTCAGCGACTCCTACCTTGTCTCGAATATACGTACTTATTGCTTTGACCGAAGGTTTAATCTCAGTTCAATTATCTTAAACGTCAATACATATAAAGCCTAATTACGGTAACCCTAATTAGATCCATTCATTGTTTAAGTATGAATTGTTTTCCGAACAAATATACATGCTTTGTGCTAAAACAGAATCAAAGAACAACCATCCTCCCGCCCTCGCAACAAAAATGTCATCTTACAGAAGTTAATTGAAATCAACACAATGTTGCCTGCTTGACTCAAGTATAAATATATGGGAAGCGAAATATTAGTTGAGTGTTCCTGTAACAATATCATATTGTTATGGTGTTGGTTAAGTGATAAAAGAAATACCACTGGCATCAGAAAATGCCATGTGTGTGTTCGTAATTATTATAAACAGAGCATTAACACGTAATTGTCATAAATGTCTCACCATACTTTCACATTATCTTATTCCATTTTATGTATAGAATATATCACATTAAATAATAATAAATCATATCATATAACCAATTTGCACTAGTACATCTTTTTCTTTAATGCCAATTATACCCTTAAGACTATATCAACATCTTGTACTCAACGTCTCACACAACAATTAATTTTGTACTTTTCTACATATAGAGTAATGCATTTCTTGAACACTAGATACATTACCAATGGTTCTTAAAGTGCCTTTTTCCCATAGATCACAGAATCTCATATTCATTGTTGCAACCGTATCCATATATAAGTGGCAATTTTATCATATCCTTACTATTTAGGTAATTATATTTGAATGGTTTGATGGGTCCGTGTTAATTTTATTAGGAACATTGGGTAGTATATGTTACATTACGGTAGTTAAGAATTTTTATAATGTATCAAATTCTTAAATTTGGTTAATATTTTAGTGGAGAAATACTTAGTATTCAGCGAAGGTCAACCTTGTCCCGTACATATACATATGACAGACTAATGGAGATAAAATATAGCATTAGGTTTATCATGTTGTAGAATTGACAGGTAGTTGAGTGGAAAGTTAATGGCGGGCTTAAGAGCCTTAATAATTAAAAACTGACCATTAGTGAGGTAGTAATGAACTGACCAATCATGGGATAGTTGTTTATTCAGTCAGAGAAAAATCTTAGCGAGGGTAAGAGAGTCATTTGGAAAGTAACCTCGAGTATGGTACATGTCGAGTTAAAGAATAGGTTTGGTATTAGACGAGCGTTAGCGAGCTTAACATGTTAGCTTTGTGACTTTGAACTGATATGAGAAATATATAAAACCTGTATATAAATGCTTTTATATAAAACCACAATGTTTGAGTACCTGTTATACTACATATATCACCATTCATATCCTTACACAATTTATAACATTCTCCTTTGGTAAAGAAACTGCAATACCGCTCGTATTTGGCATTGATTAAGCTTCCCAGTGACTGTTGCAAAACTTGACCATTTATGTCACGTGATACGTGTGTATTGTGTTCAATAAAATTGTTAATATAGAGGAAGGATGCCTTTATCGAATGATTTTGGAACCCGGAAACTATATAACTGAAGCGTTTAATTAAAGATCACTGGTTCTAAAACAAGTAAGTACTATTCAAAAACAAAAACACTGTAGTAATGATTCTCTAAATATTGAAAAAGTCCCTACAAATGTCCTGTTTCTTATCTTTAATATGCATTAAGCTTCGTACGAAAAATACGATTCACCAGGGGACGCTGGTCACGACAAACTGCTGTACTATATTAAAAAAAACAAAGCTTACACGAAAGCTGAGACTTCATAGTACTAATGGTCAGACTTTTAATTATTTACACCAAATGTAAAAAAAATCCGACCGGAACGTAGCGAATTACCTTAAATTATATACATATTTGTACACACTGACATTTAATACAGTTAACAGTAAAAAAGCACATAAGCATTCTAGACAGTCATAGTTTTGTACGATAATGTGTTTTAATTGAGTCTATAGAAAGCTTACTTCACCCAGAGCTTCAAAGACAACCCACTATCAGTATATCAGTAGGTACTCTAATATTTTTTCCATGTCTGTTGTTACGACATTCACTGCAGATTTTATATTACCAGTTAGTTTACGAGTTCGTTTCTTTATCATTAGCGATGGGATACATTAAGAACATTAAGAAATGAATAAACTTCCTTTTCGGTTTACTTAAAGGATATATCATAGTCAACAAACAGTAATCTTTTCCATATTTATACCTAAACTGATTTGTATTTATATAAATTTGAATAGATAAATATGTTTAAACCAACACACAGTACTAAAGTGCATTGTTTCGATCTGTTGAACGAATGTTACCTTCAGATTTGCTTGTCTGCACGACATTTTTTAACATCATGTATTCGCAAATATATCTTTAAGGAACAACTAAAAGGTTCGTTCATGGGTTTGAAGCTCGGTTAGCACTCGCAAATACCGTATTGTGTGATGGTAACGAGTAAATCAAACACATTGAAAACTTATTTTAACTTTCTTTAAAATTCTTTATTATCTATTTTAATCATGATCATCTTTCAAACCATGCATATTGTACCTTAGAAGGTTCCAACATTATAGCGCGAGCATTTTTATCTCGGCTCTAGGGTAAGGTATAAGTATCTGGCATCGGTTAATTTACAAATGAAATTTTCTTCGTTTGATTAAAGACATAATGAATTTTCGTTGATTTGTTCAGCCCTGTAGCATTTGCTTTGTGCACAAAATAATGGTGCAGTTTCGGTGTAATAATGCAATTCAGCTCTGTTAGCTCCAGCGTTTTAACAAATTGGAATTGAAAGACAGTCTTTTAGATTAGATTACTAACAAAAGAACAGAATAGTGTTATGCCAGTGTATACATTATGGGAAAATGTTGTGATTTATCCCCATAAAACTGCGTGATATATCACAATAAAATAAACTATAGAAACTATGGTAACTTAAATAAAATGTGTGAAAAATCTCATTAAAAATTAATTAATGCAACATTGGGCATACATAATAGTGTGTAATAACCTGGGATTGCCCATTACGATCGAAGGCTTATTTCCAATGAGGTCATTGGTACTATACCTACTAAGAATATACGTTACAAAATTGCAATATAACTAAATAAACACAATATTCAATTGGAGACTTTGGAATTTAGAAGTTTTCACATAGAATGTTTCCATACTGTATTTGTCGTTCACAAATAAATTATTATTATCAGGAGTTTAGTATAAAAATATTACAATTAAAACATTGAACATATCTTGTCAATGCATGCAATAAATAAACAATGCTTTCCTAGCTCTGCCAATAAGTCGGTCTTGACAGAATATTTTAAAATGACGTTTATTTATAAATTTGACTGTTATTAGCAGACAATGTATTCCAATCACTAATTGCACCGTAAACGTAGGTTACATTCTCTTTGAAGCCAAGTCACAACCGATTAAGATAAAGGACAGCTAGAGAGAATATTGCAACATAGCTTGCACACGTTTATACTTGAAAAAAAAACCCAACAAATACCTGTACACTTGTCTGAGAAATGTATAACAAACGCAACGATCAACGATTCAACACATACACACTTATTAGAGTCCGGTGACGTCACTTCCAATGGCGATGAATTAAAATGATCTATGACCTTACTGTGAAATTCCCTACCCAAAATCGAAGCCGTTTATTTCATTTTTCAAATAGAGCGTATTTATAAAAGTCACGTCATTTCCGCCAGAATGTATACAGATTTCAACAGAGAACTCCAACGGTCAGAATAAATATTCCAAAATGGACCAGTGTGTATAATATAAGAAGCGTGATGCTTATGTTTCAATACCAAATATCAAGTTTAGTTTATAATAATGCAAACTTACGCATTGGCATAAAATATACGATGAACACTATAAATTCATAAAAACATTTTTAAGAATATTTGTTTAATCATCAATAAAATTACAATTACAACCACACGGCAATTATACAATCAATGTGAAAGCCCACATAAAATGGCAACTGACAAAACCCAGATTGTTGTGTGAGCCTGCGGAGAATGTAATTTTGTGAGTGTTTACGAGGGGCATGTCAACAGCCTGAAAATTGTGTCTTGATAATTAATGTCGCATACTGTGTATTTACTGTAATTGTTGTGGTAAATATATACATTTAAAATGTATACAAAAGGGCAAATTAAATACCAAGCACACGTAACTACTGGTATATATACAAATACATTTTCTAGCTAATAATTACTGCTACCTGATATAAGTATGTGTCCATTATTGATATGATCTCAACCATTTCATTATTTCATCTTGATGTATATCTGTTAAAAGGCCAACCATCAAAGATACAGGAAGTTGTCGAATAAAAGAAATTTAGTCATATTTAATAAACTTTTTGATGTTTTTAGCAAAAATGATTTAAAGTGGCATTATTCCAGGATCTAACGAAGCTTGGTAGTCATAGCAGTCACAGCATTTAGGTCAATTTTATATTCATGTAATTATTTTTTTTTTAGTTATTTTAATGTACTTGGTTTGTTTCTAGTATTCTACAACGTAAAGACCATGATAATATGTCACAGAGCTTAGAAATAAACAGAATGTTTCTTTTTGCTTCTATAGTTAATACATATATTTACTTAACTAAATCTGAGAAGTATGGCGTATATTTGATTTGTTGTTGTATGTTGCTCGCTTTCAACAATATTTCGGCCATATCGCAACGGTGTCTAATAGAGACAGTATTCTGGGCGCTGCTACACTTGTGTTTCATGCCTCAGACACACGGTATGACACACCAGCCAGTCATTTAATTTTGACACCGGGTCAACCAGACCTAGAACTATCCTCTAAAAGCTCATCTCAAAGCGGGTTAGCTTCTAATACCATTTTTCAAGTCGTTGGTAAGACCCTGTCGGTGATCGAACCAACATTCTTCCTTATGCAAGGCGGAGACACTCTACATCTTTACCACGCTGTGGTGTTATTCAATTAGAATAACCTGGTATGTGTACTGGTTCTAAGCTTCCTTTTTATTTTGCAAATAAAACTAGTCTTGTTAAACGTTACAGGGCATCACATTATGTTACTTGACGTGTTTATGTTTACTAATAACTAAAAAGTGTATTATTTATTTTGATTTTATCGTAATGATTTATAATATAAAAAGGTGTGGGTTTTTTTTTTGTAAAACGTTTATTCATATTATCCAAACCAGCGTTACTTCGTTAGTCTAATGAAGTAATGTTATTTTATGCTTTGCATAATGCAACTCTCTCAAGTATTCAACCACATCAATATGCAGCTTTGCAAATAGTAATCAAAAGATACACACACACACACACACACACACACACACACACACACATACTATAAGACGTTTTTCTCAACAAATTTAACCAGGTGGGTAATCGAATCAGGGACGAATTGATGCAAAACACAAAACCATACACAGAGCGACAAATAAAATATTTATAGACTGAGATATCTTTCATTGGTTACGGTTATTTACTTGAAGAGTTTGAGGATATTTCTGGGATAAAGATTTAAACGTTTGATATATGGAAATCCAGTTATCTGTCTCAGTGAAAAACTATACAAAATTTATTTAATAGTTTAAGATATAGAAATCATCCTCAAATAGCTGTTGTATATTCAATACGCTGGCAATGTCTTCGTTCGCAACCTTGTGTATTTTATTTTAATTCTCAGGACAAGTAATTACGTAGACAAATATAAACGTAATAAATCAAACCCTATAATGTCGCTTTGCGTCTTCAGTTAATGGTATATAAAAACACTATTGCTGTAAACCAATACATAACGTCCGGACAGTAATTACTAGGGGAAATACAATGTGTGAGTAATGTTCATATTAATTTAAACTCTAATAAGATATCAGTATCGTACTGAAAACATGGCCATCTACATGTAACACGTAAATAGAGAAGTGTTATAAAGCAGCTACCTTAGGGACATTGTATATCTATTAAATATATTTTTGGCGAAGACATATATTCGTACGGAAGGGCTACAAAATATTAATTTTTATCCTAATGCATTATATTTCAACAAAAAGTTAAAATATTCATAATGCGGTGTTTCTAGTGGTAGAGCGTCCTCCTCGCATGCGGAAGGTCGTGGGTTCGATCCCCGGCCATAACTCCGGCCGGGCCATACCAAATACTTTAAAAATGGTACTAGAAGCTTCCTCGCTTAGCGCTCAGCATTTAGAGGACAGTTCTAGGTCTGGTCGGCCCGGTGTCAGTATAATGTGACTGGGTGAGGTATCATGCCATGTGTCTGCGGCATGATACTCCAGTGTAACAGCGCTCAGAATACTGTCTCAAATAGACACCGTCGCGATATGACTGAAAAATTTTTGAAAGCGCCGCTAAACACCATACAATTAATAATAAAATACCATGCACACACGTACACCCAAAAGCGCTTGCCTGCAGGAAAAGAGACAGTGAAAAAGAAGTCATATGAACATTGCGGAGATGGAAGTGATTTAAAACCGTCAAATATGTAATTTCTGATAATTCAAGAGCCATAACTCCCACATCAATTATTCAATTTAGTCAGTCCTAAAACATTTCAAAGATGTGATGATTATACAACTAGCATGCAAGTTTTATGAAGATCATAAAACACAACTAACTAACACTTTGTTGATGACTCAAGGGTCATAACTCGAAATTACCCGATTTGGCGATTTCATGAAAAAGCTGACTTAAATCAAGTTTTGCGAAGATGAAATTAACACAACGTCGAAAACATATTTTTCAACTCATTCAATATTTTTCAAATATGTTAAAGAGATTATTGTTATATAGTCATGCGAAAGAAAAAAAAACTAGAGTACTCACAAAATCAAATAACGCATTGTTTACAACCCAAGGTCTTAATAATTATCCGAATTTGCCATTTCAATTATAAATCAAATATGTTTTAATTGTGTATATATAGAAACTTTAAAAACTGCCGATTCTAAAGTTCACACAACGTCCGATAACTTGTTTGTTTGATGTTTCAAGGGTCGTCACTCTGATATCAATAATTTAATTTGACAAGATATAACTACACTGTCAATTTTATTAAGTTACATTCAAACCTGCGTAAGACAATTTTCGACGATTCAATGGTCACCATTCTAATATCAATGATCCGAATTTGCCAATTCAAAACCTTGTGCAAGATATCAGAGATATATAATTATTACACTTCAAACATTATGGGGGTTTATTTAAAAATTGGTGTGCATATACAGTGAAATTACGCTTTTTTATGGTTCAAGAGCCCAAACTACATCATTAATTACTTGATTTAGTCACTTTAAGACAATGTCATTCATATGTTGTTGTATTACTACCCTTTAAGGTTGTTTGCTTCCCAAATGTAGTTTTTAAGATGCACACAACAACATGTTTACGGACGCACAACGGGCGACTGACAATGGACGGACGACCAAAATACGACAGACAGACGATGGACGACCAAATGACGACAGACATACGATGAACAACGACCAAAAGACGACAGACAGACGAACAGAGGATCAGAATAAATTACTTTAAGCTTTTTTCAGGTGATCTAAAACAGATTAGGTTTTATTGATTCTGTTCCTTTGTTTAAGCATTTTTCGATTGTTTAGTAACACCGAGTGCGATCTATGATTTCAAGGTATTTGATGTCTGACGTCTTACACCACTATTACATTTCCCATAGGGCTCCGTTGTAAAAAAATATGTTCAAGACACAGTGCAAAAACAAAATCTACAGCATGTGTCGGATCCTTAAATTCTTAATTGGTTCAAGATATGCAATTATAAAGGAAATAGAACATACCTTACCCAGGATTGTTAAATCAAATGTCTTTGTGATACCTATCAATTTCCAGTGTAATAATATGTCAACTATTCTCCCATGATGAGGCTCGAACAGTCAATTCTAAAGTGACACAGATTTCCTAGAAAGCTGGTATTCTCATTAAATGATGTGATTTCTACTGAAATTTAACACAAGGTAGAAAAAATAAAACACTGCAATATAAAGCCCTGAAAAAGAAGAAAAAATAACTTAAGTTTTACGTATACTTTCTTCATCTGTCCGGATATTCAAGGGATATAACAGTGGTGTAAATGCTTGGCCTGTTCTGAATACTTGTATTGTATTTATTATAGATAAAATGGTTTTATTCTGAAATGATAAATAACAGTGATAGTTATTCATAACTCGTGTTTTAAAATAAATAAAGACCATATAATCGTAGATCACCGGCGGAATGATGGTGGAACCAAGGTTATGGCCCTTTAGTATTTTCTAATATATTGTTTTACCATATCTCATGATATTTTACACACGTTTGCTGAACCAGGAGTTGTAAATAACTTGAGACTTAAGTTTTGATGCATTTTTCTCCCATTTGTCGAAGCTACCCCAAAGGCGTCCATAACGAGTTTATAAACTCTTCGCTTGTATACATGCAATGCAATTGCATGTGAATTATCACTATCCGGGGTAGCTTCGAAAAAATGTAAATAAGGCGTAAAAAAATCTAGTCTCAGTCAGGAAATTTTGAAAGCAAAAGACAGAGCTGGCACTATTAACGTATATAGACTTTCATTGAAATCGGATGACATTTTTTGCACTTAAATTGCCTCTGTGTAAGTGGTGAGTTTTCAAATTCCTTGAGTTTATATGTAACATAACATATATACGCTCGTTATGCACCTAAACCAGTTGGAAGAATGTAAAAATAGATATTTCCAACTTTAAAATTTTCGACAGTTAATTGAAAAACAAAATATATGCCATGTCAAAGATATGTGTTAAATTAATTTAATTAGTTTACTTGTTCCTTGACTTTCATTTCTTGTCTATACATTTTTGAAAGTACGGGAGTGCCAATTATCGTGAAAATTCGTCTTAAATATGTATTGTCATTAAACAACGACCTCCGTTGACTGCACTCTTTGATTATGTTTTACACAAACTCTCAAACTAAAGTACACTGGGTTACGTGGCAATAGCTGTTGAGAGTACAAATACTGAACTTAAATATTTTATGAGAGTCAATCGAGTGTTTCTCTTTGCAAAAACAAAAAGATAATAAAACAATCCCTCGATGACAATAAAAAACGAATTATCGAACCTACATCGAAACACTTTGTTTAGATTTTAATAAATGGTATACGAAAATTCTAGTCTCAGATTTATTTTGTGAACCCTTAGCTAAATGTAAAATTAAATGTGAGATCCTGCTCAATTGTGAAGGTGGCGTTTCTGAAAATAGTGGATACATGAGGATAAGAGGAATACGTATTGGCGAAGGTGGCGTTTCTGAAAAAAGTTGACATAATTATAAGGATGGGAGGAATATGTATTGGTGAAGGTGGCGTTTCTGAAAATAGTGGACATATGAGGATGACAAGAATATGTATTGGTAAAGGTTGCCTATATGAAAATAGTGGACAGATGAGGATGAGAGGAATACGTATTGGTGAAGGTGGCGTTTCTGAAAATAGTTGACAAATGAGGATGAGAGAAATACGTATTGGTTAAGGTGGCGTATCTGAAAATAGTGGACATATGAGAATGTGAGGAAATATGTGTTGGTGAAGGTGGCGTTTGCTGAAAATAGTAGACATATAAGAATAGCAGGAAATACGTATTGGTTTAGGTGGCGTATCTGATAATAGAGAACATGCGGGAATGAGAGGAAATACGTATTGGTGTAGGTGGCGTTTCTGAAAATAGTGGACATATGAGCATGAAAGGAAATACGTATTGGTGAAGGTGGTGTTTCTGAAAATAGTGGACATATGAGGATGGTAGAGAAAACGTATTGGTGATGGTGACGCTTCGGAAAATAGTGGACATATGAGGATGATAGGGAAATACGTATTGTTGAAGGTGGCGTTTCTGAAAATAGTGGACATATGAGGATGATAGGGAAATACGTATTGTTGAAGGTGGCGTTTCTGAAAATAGTGGACATATGAGGATGATAGGGAAATATGTATTTCTGAAGGTGACGTTTTGGAAAATAGTGGACATATGAGGCTGGTAGAGCAAACGTTTTCGTGAAGGTGGCGTTTCTAAAAATAGTAGACATATGAGGATGATTAGGGAATACGTATTGGTGAAGGCGGTGTTTCTGAAAATAGTGGACATATGAGGATGATAGGGAAATACGTATTGTTGAAGGTGGCGTTTCTGAAAATAGTGGACATATGAGGATGATAGGGAAATACGTATTGTTGAAGGTGGCGTTTCTGAAAATAGTGGACATATGAGGATGATAGGGTAATATGTATTTCTGAAGGTGACGTTTTGGAAAATAGTGGACATATGAGGCTGGTAGAGCAAACGTTTTCGTGAAGGTGGCGTTTCTAAAAATAGTGGACATATGAGGATGATTAGGGAATACGTATTGGTGAAGGCGGTGTTTTTGAAAATAGTGGAAATATGAGGATGATAGGGGAAACGTATTGTTGAAGGTGGCGTTTCTGTAAATAGTGGACATAAGAAGATGATAGGGAAATACGGATTGGTAAAGGTGGCATTTCAAAAAATAGTGGACATATGAGAATGAGAAGAATAGTATTGGTGAAGGTGGTGTTTCTGAAAATAGTGCCAATTTGTGGATGATAGAGAAATACGTACTGGTGATGGTGGTTTTTCTGAAAATAGTGGACATATGGGGATGATAGGGGAAACGTACTGGTGAAGGTGGCGTTTCTGAAAAAAATGGACATATGAGGATGATAGGGAAATACGTATTGGTGAAGATGGTGTTTCTGAAAATAGTGGACATATCAGGATGATAGGGAAATACGTATTGGCGACGGTGGCACTTCGGAAACTAGTGGACATATGAGGATGGTAGACAAAACGTATTGTTGAAAGTTGCGTTTCTTAAAAAAAAGGCCACATGAAGATGATAGGGAAATACGTATTGGTGAAGGTGTGTTTCTAAAAAAATGTGGATATATGAGGATAATAGGGGAAACGTATTGGTGAAGATGGTGTTTCTGAAAATAGTGGACATATTAGGATGATATGGAAGTACGTATTGGTGAAGGTGGCGTTTCTGAAAATAGTGGACATTTGAGGACGATAGGGAAACATGTATTGGTGAAGGTGATGTTTCTGAAAATAGTGGACATATGAGAATGAGAGGAAATACTTTTTTGAGAAGATGGTGTTTCTGAAAATAGTGAATATATGAGAATAGAGGAATACGTATTGGTGAAAGGGTAGACTTCTGAGCCTTCTCAAAACTTTACATCGTTAAGTATTATGTTATGATTGTGTTTATGCTGTGGTGGTACATGTGACTGATACGTCACCTGTTCGGCATAGGTTATCTATTTGTAGCTAATTGACAACCATGTATTCTTTACGATATAGCCTAAATGCTCTTTCTTATTGAAGTTCAAACTTCCGGAAATTGCATTAGCACTCTTTGAGAAAATATATAAAATGTAAAGTAAAAAAATGTCAGGTGGCGGGTTATCTGTTCCGTTTAGTATATTAAACCTTTTATGAAGAATACTAAAGAAGTAAGATTATGTGATAGAGATTCTTGAAGTATTGGCACGATTAATGACATCAACTATAAATGTATATTATTGTATTATCGTCTTATGGTTTGTTACATGCACGATTTACGGTAATGCATAGCTGATTACACAGTGAAGATACAACTCTGTCTATGCTCGATAGAGGGATTTAAGGTATTGGATAGAATGAACCAATGTAAGTGCCCAAATACGTTAAAGACTACATTTTATATATGCAATATATACATCTTGGGCTGAAAGTTAAATGCATTGTAGTTTGCCAGTTGTTACAGAGACAATCTGCTCCTGATGTGGAAAGAAATTACCGAATTGTACTCGTGAATGTGCTGTTAGAACAGCAAATATCTGTGTTGTATCGTGTGCATTTGTTGTATTTCAAAATCAAAAGCTCTCGCCATATAAACAATGCACGCAAATGTATCTGTGTTTTCCTAATTCTAATAATCGTTGTTTATGAGACTATGTTTCTTCACAAGACCTTTGTTGTCGAAAACCATTTTGTTTACCTTCTATAACATATTTTACTAAACTTTTGTATAAAGTTTACATACCGAAGATATAAGACTAATGCAAAGATAATTTGTTGAAACTCTTGGGTAATTCTTTTAGTTTTCCGGTATAGGTTTTGTTCATAAAAATGGTACAATATCCGACTTAAAACATTCATTAACTTATGATTGTAACAATTGGATTGATAAACAATTAATAACAGTATCATTAGAATTTGGGTTCAATAGATTTGAGTAACTAGTACGCCATTTTTCTGAAATAATATCATTTTCTTTTGAAGAAGTTCCATCGTTTAAAAACATTTCATCTGGAATACTGTTATTTTGTTTGTTTCTACTAATTGTTTTGAAATTGTTCCAAAATATATTCGGATCTTGTGTTTGCATTTCGGTTATACAAATCAATTATCATTCATGAAGTTTCTTTTGCTTTTTTTGTTATTCTTTATCAAATTTATTTCTTTTATTCCGAAAATTGTTAAGAAATCTAGTTTTCGACCTTATTTTTACATTTCAAAAATTGTATTTTCCGATTTTTTATATTCATCAATACGATTTGATTACACCATGATTTGAGTATTCTTCGGCATTTTTTTTTATTTCTTATAACAAAATATTTAAGTTTTGTGTCCATTTTTGAATAATATAAATCACAAAGGTCATTATAAATAGTGTCAATATTGGTGCGATTTGATTTTATTTCCTCTATACGACATATAGCTCTATTTACGGCTGTAAGTATTTGTTCAGTATTCAAAACACTTTGCTCTGAATTATAAAAAATAGTTCTCTGGTTTATATGGAAATACAACTTTGGTAATTACGCGTTTTCGGTTTATGTTGAAAACAGGGTATCACATGATCACTGAACCTACATTTTCTACACGGCGTCATAATCTGTGACGATGCCTTCAAAATGAGAAGAATTGTTTTAAGCCTGCCACCTTCCCTCAATACACCACCTCCATTATCTGGTTTATAATCGGTTCTTTATCCTTTCAGATATGACTGCTGATTTTCTACAATTGATTGTTCATGTTAGTCACTAAATTTATCTAATCTTGTTAATAACTCATCATATTTGTAGTAATTTATTTTCTATACTTTATGAGTTTACTGTATTGGCGGATATTTGCCAACCTTTTATATGGGAATTGTGTATTGTATTGTGTTAATAACTTGGTATTGGATTCTAGTCAAACTGATTTTCAAATCTAGTGAATTAGTTTGTATATGACTTAATGCATTAAACTGTGACATATACACATACTTGGTATTTGTTATTTCAATTTAATTCCCATATCGAACTAGCTTCTATGATGGTATTGAATTACCAGCAGTTAAGATAAAGCAAGCACAAATGTTATTATTGTATTATAGACTGATAGTTTTTATTACATGCACGATTAACGATACTGTGAAAATGTTTGGATAACTGAAGATAAGTAAAGGAAGAATTTACTATCATTGCTTTACCGTGATATTCTCGTACGATCAGTGCTAAAACATTAATATTGAGGTTTTGTACCAAATTCAAATTGCATATGTATATAGTAGTCTGATATGCCATATTCTATTAATCCAAACCTTATTTTACAACACAGTGCATGTTGACAGAAACATGTTTTCAACAACTATAGATTGTTATATATACAACAAGAGATATCACATTCAAAACCCAGAGCTAGCGCAAAGGCATACCATGATCAACTACTACTTTGTTTGAATGGGTTTTACGCCATTTTCAACACACTTCAGGTTATATGTGACATATCCAGTTTAACTTGTGGAGGAAGACCTGAGACTGCGTCAGAATGAGCAGAGCCACCGTCCTTTCGCAAGTAACTGGGAAACTTTATCACATAAAGTTTTTGGAGCAAGCGGAACTCGAATATACGACCTTAGCGGTGAGAGTTAAATGATCTTGAAATTGCACCTTAGACTACTCGTCTACGGAGGACCCAAACCGCTCTATAAACTCATCACAATAAATATCATAACAATACCAACTGAATAATGACAATTTGGGTCGTCCCCTAGGAAAGGTTAGTAGTAAAACAGTCCCTGGAGAAAACTCAATTGGCGTTCTCTTGAATGTATCATCAACGAGATGAGGCATAGTTAGGTATACCAGTTACTCACATATAAGATAAAATATTAATGCAAAAGAGAATATTTTCCAAATAATGAAAACAAACAAAAACAAAACAAAGCCGCACAGCACAGTCTTATCAGACTCGATCTAGGCTACCAATCAGTTTTATATTGGACAGACTTAAATAAATTGATACCACATAAACAGTTTAGAAAAAGAGAGAGCAGAATCCAAAATGAATAACTCGACTCACATGTGATTATTTTGAAATAACAAAATCCAAATATATATTAGAAGAAGCCAAACAATTTTATAAAGAACTTTACAGCAAGGTTCAATTAAGTGACGAACATTTCCATTTTTTGAATAATCATAATATTAATAAATAAAATGATAATCAACAAGAATTATATAATGACATTTTAACTAAATATGAGTGTAAAATAGCTTAAAAAAGATGAAAAATAATAAGAGTCCAGGGTCCGATGGGTTATCAACGGATTTTTATAAAATATTTTGGAATGACATAAAACAGTTTTACATTGAATCGATAAACTACCCGTACACGCATGGTACTTTAACACCATTGCAGAAGCAAGGTATTATAACGCTTCTACCTAAAAAAGACAAAGACCTTTCATTTTTGACAAACTGGAGACCAATAAGCTTATAAAATGTAGACTATAAAATTGCGACAAAAACTATAGCTAATAGAATGAAAAAGGTATTACCAGACATTATTGATAACAGTGAGACAGGATTCTTAAAATGACGTTACATTGGTGAAAATATAAGGACATATTTGAATGCATTGACGACTTAAATAACGACAATAGACCGGGACTGATATTCTTCGCTGATTTTGAAAAAGCGTTTGACAGTGTGGACCATAATTTCATTTTTAAAACATTACAATATTTTAAGTTTGGTAACAAATTTATCAAATGGATAAAATTATTTTATAATGATGCACAAATAATGGTTATTCCTCAGATTATTTTAATGTAAAAGGAGGAGTAAAACAAGGATGCCCACTCCATATTTGTTTATGCTAGCAATAGAAATTCTATATAAAGCTGTAAATAACGATAACAATATTGAAGGTGTAAAGATACGCAAAAACATTATCAAATATACAGCTTTTGCAGACGATGCCACATTTTTGTTAAATGGAAATAAATCTTCTTTTGAAACTGTAATATTATTAATTGATAGATTAAGCTCAATTTCTGGTTGAAAGTTAGATTCTAAAAAATCTATTATTCTCCGTGTAGGCTCTTTAAAAACATCCATTGACATATTTTGTAAAAATAAAAAAAAATGTTTGGACTAATGAAAAAGCATTGACACTGGGAATTGTTTTCACAAACGATAAAATTAAAAACAAAGACTACGATCCAAAAATAAAATAATTTCAAAACTGTCTTGATAACTGGAATAAACAGAAATTGTCGGTATTAGGTAAAATCACAGAAATAAAAACATTTGCATTACTAAAACTAATTTTCCCATTAACAGTGCTTGAATCACCTAACATAAACACTATAAACTTAATCAAAAATAAAATGTTCTAATTCTGTGGGAGGGTAAACCAGACAAAGTTAAGCGTAAAACTATTATACAAAATATTGAAAACGGTGGTATGAAAGTGATAGATATATAACTTTTTATAGATTCAATTAAAGCAAGTTGGGTTAAAAGATTAACAGATATAAACAATAAAGGTGCATGGAAGAATATTTGCATGTCATTAATTGAAAAATATGGTGGAAACTTCATCTTCGAGAATAACTTTAATTGCAGAGATGGTAATTCTATGTTTAACAAAATGCCCTTTTTATGTAACATAATAGAATCATGGTAAAAAAATAATTCTAAAACTAATATTGAAGATGTTTATATAGCAAAACAATATATATGGAATACTTCTTTCATTAAAAATAAAGGCAGTTTGTAATTTTACAAATCATTGTTACAGCTCGGAATCAAAACAATAAATGATATATATAATTCTAGACACAAGACGTTTTATACTTTTGAACGATTAAAACAATTATACAATATCAATAATTCAGAATTTCTCAATTATTTTACTAACACCCAAAGTATACCAAAAAGATGAAAACACATTATTAAAACAGAAAATATAATAGAAACTGAAAAAACACCGTTATGACATCAAGTGAGGAAATGTAATTCTCCTAATAGAATGTTATATAATATGCAAATTCAGTTAATCAATAACGATAATGAAATAAAACCTCATCTAAAATGGAAAGAAATACTTAACAACCTTGACTGGAAAACCATTCACTGTCTATCTTTCAAAAGTACCATAGACACAAAAGATCATTTAAATACAAAAATATTACCTACTAACAAGTTTTTATCTAAATGTAAAATAGTTAATTCAAGTCTATGTGAATTTTGTGAGATATATGTATCCAGAAACTTCAGAACATTTATTTTGGGAATGTCACTATGTAAGAACCTTTTGGACTTTTGGTCCATAACTTTTGTGTTTCAAACAATCAACCTTTTAACATCTGTTTTTTAAATATATCGTTCGGGTTATATAACTCTTCATCAGTTGATTTACTTAACTGTATATTATTACTTGCTAAATATTTCATATTTAAGAATAAATACACGAAGACAGTTCCCAGTATTGAAGCATTCATACAATATCTACAAAAAACAAGCAAATAGAAAAACGTATTGCAATAAACAAAGACAAACTTATGTCACATGAAAATAAATGTAAACATGTAAACTATAAGAATGAAAACTATACTGCATACAGCTT
Organism: Panopea generosa; assembly: GCA_029582155.1. Lineage (NCBI taxonomy): Eukaryota > Metazoa > Mollusca > Bivalvia > Adapedonta > Hiatellidae > Panopea > Panopea generosa. Next base: position 88,725,617 of record CM055894.1, read on the forward strand.
CTCATCTTTTCAAATGAAAATTTCTACTTGCCTTATCTTTGCTCTTTCTCTACTATTTTATTTTCTTTTTATATTCACCCTTCAAATATTACTTGTAAGACATTGTATGCATGTTATGTTATCTAAAGATATCATGTAATGTGTTAAAAATCATATAGCTTGTATTGATACATGAACAGTTTTTGTATGACATTGTATTATATCTTACATGGAATAAAATATATTCATCACAAAACAAACAGTTCCAACGTAAACACAGAACACTTAGCGATCATTCCATAACACTAATGAGGCGCATGGTTCCTAAATATAACTGATCCTAAGCGGCATACAATGACATACGAATTGGTTACATTTGTTCAATTATATGATTGGCAACAAGATTCGAAATGCGTTTGTTTCTGTTATATTTTGTTTAATATATTCTTCGTTTTAAGAGGTAAATGTTTCTGTCCACAGATTAAAAAATATACAGAGCTTAACCAAGAATTAACCTTGCATTTGACAGTCTAAGCTTGGAGAAGATTTTATATTGGAGTCATTAAATTGTAGACATGTTGTTTAGCTTCATCAACATAATGTTAACGGTTGCCACATTTATTTTTATACCGGGACAAACGACTATGAAAGAACATAGCTTCATGTAGCAACAACAAAAAACAACATCAATCAAAACAGCTAACAATACTCCATTACCTATGGTTAACAACATTAAACATTATGAATAACAGATAATATAACGTTGTTCTCTTGCATAGTTATTAACTAACACAGTACACTCGCCTAAATTGTGTGAAAAATGTGTTGAATATGTTTAACAAGTATATCCAAATAAGCTCTGCTCCTTTGATTTTACCGAATGTTGCATGTTTAGTTATTTGCCTATTGTGTGACGACTGTAACTACTGCAGATTCACTAATGGTGACTTTGGTTAAAGACTCAAACGCACGGAAGCATTAGATATTTTTCTTTATCTCTGGTTTGATTTACCATTAATATAATGGTTATTTTCTGGTTGTGCTGCCTTCTCCGTAGCGAATCTGCATGTAGCATCATTGTTTTTTTAAAATTGCCCGGAAATGTTTATATTATACATGATACGTCACTGTTTGTGTGTTGCTACGTGCATAAGCAACTATCGGAATTAGCTTTATTTGCACTTCCTCGACTAAAGTTGTAATGACGGGTGCAATCGTAATACAATGTTGGTGCACCCGTTGTCTACGTTTAAGGCGTACTGTGGCAAATATAGGTATTGGCCGTTAAACGCAGTGGCCACTGTTGTCACTTGGGAGTGTAATTTA
>CM055894.1:88727421-88772117 GCA_029582155.1 Panopea generosa
ATATTACTGAATGTGCGCGATATCTATTTTTTGAAAAATGTCTACACACCAATGTTCATCTAAACTCAACTGAGAAGACCGGACTCTTTATTACGGCCCCTTTATGAATACTTAAGTATACTACTGTGGTGTTTTAAAGTCGTTTAATTTTACCAAGAAGCGATATAATTAAAATATAAAGATTGGAAATCACAACACAAGAACGATGCAAAATGCACAGCCACGCTATCTGTTAAATAACGCATTAATTGGTAAATATATTTATCCCTGCATGAAAAGTTAGGCAGTCATATAGTCGTTATGGTTCATCGCCCATTCTTTCCGGCATTTAATTTAAACTGTGGTGAAATTTGTATATATTTGTAAAGACGAATTATTTTGTTATTTTCTCGTGTTAAAAGGAATTCTCGGTCATTCAAACGGGTTTAATTTATACGTGCGAGACGTACGGCAAACGATAAATCGTTAAAATGAGTAAGACGCATAATTTATAAAAAGCGCCATGAGGTATCAATTGGGATAAAGAAGGTTGACTCGGGGACCAGACAATGCTAATAATAGCCTCTTTACCTACTTTTTATAGCGTGTAAAGTTTGTAAACAAAGGCAATTGTTAGCATATAGTGATTGTACAATTTACATAGAGTGAATCATTGTTAAACAGACACATGTTTGTTTTAGGAGAGATATAAAGAAAATAACTATCTAACACATTTTCCACATATGCATGGCATAGATAACAGAAGTAAACAATTTTAAACAGTTAATTCATAGCAATTTGGACAGACCCATCTTGTCATCTACAGCAATCTTCCTGTCACTTGTAAGTAAAGATATTATCTTTCCTTGATCTGTCAAGACCGACTTTACAGTATCTTGTTCACTGATCTTCAAGTAACTTAGCGTTCATGTATGTTAGATCTTTTCTTATCACAGTTATGGCTTACAGTGTTTTTCGTTGTCTAATCGCCTGCAAATTATGTTGTCTTGACACGAATTTACAGATGATTGGTCTATTTGCTATGGAGCTGAACTTATCAAACCGATGAGCAATGTCTATGTTGTTAGTTCCAATTTCCATGTTCAGCTGATTTTTTAAGAAAGCAATTATTTTTTCTGTTGTTTCTTCTGTAGATTTCGTTGCACTCGAGTCTTGTAAACCATATATTCGAATCGAGTTTCGCCTGTTATATATTGCTTAAGTTCATCTGTCTCCCTTGAACCTTAATAACAAATTATCTTTGCTTCACTTGGTCCTCCAAGAAAATAGTTTTGTCTGTGAAAGGTTTGATTTGCTTCACAACAGATTCCATTGTCATCTCCATGTCTGAAACTTTATTTCTAAGTTCATTAACTCTAGCTTCTAAAGTGGTGACATTTTTCTGGCAAACAGCTATCTTTGACTTGATTTTTGTTATTTCTTATTTTTATTGGCCCTATATCTCTGTTCAAAATGTTTTAAGTGATTTTCTGAGAATATCTTCTGTGATAATTTTCTTAAATCTCTCTTCAATATACTCTTGTAAAGCTAGTTTATTTAGTTTCTCATTTACGGATGCCAGATTATGTTCTAATGCAGGTTCTTGGTTAGGGTTTACGTCTGACACTTGTTTAGAATGTTTTTCTAATGTTGGCTGTTTCTTCTGAGACTGTTGGCTGCCTGTATCTCGATGCGGCGTGGTATTCCGAACAGGTGATGGTAACGAATGGGCATCTTCACATGCGCTTTCACTATTGGTTTTCTTTTTACTCATATCTGTTGTTTTATTTGGCGGCTTTTTGCAACTGTTTTGCAGTTCAGTCTTACCTTTTTAATAAAGAAAATAAAAACTTGCCTTAACTGTATGAATCTCAGTTTATATTTAGTCTGAATAACACTGCAAGTATAATATTTGCTGTTTACGCGTCTCACCTCTCATTTTCACCTGTAAACACAGGTATTTAAGACGGCGTCCATGTACACGAGTTTCTGACGCCGTTTAGCGCGTGGTGTCAAAACATAACTCTTCATATAATTTCCCTTCTCTTCAGAAAGTTTACATATTTAGGTCCATTATGTTCGAAAATTACACAAAAGCTAACTAAGATTATTTGCCCTTGGTGTCATCATAATGACGCCAAACATTCAATCAAACACAACCAAACACATGCCTACAGAAGTGAAAACAATGCCTACATATTTAAATATTCTCTTCTACTACACTATCATTATGCTAAATCTTCTGGTAGCCAACAACTTTTCCCAACAATTTAGGACTTTAGTTTCCTATGTATTATCCCCAAATTATCATTTGTAACAGTACTCTAACAAAACATCTAAACAATTTAGAAATGATGCAGTGATATTTTATTCCATACATAGCAGACGCACCAGCACATATCAAAATAAATTCATATATATGAACATCACAGCATCAAGTTGAATATTTCATAAAATATATTGTATATCATTAAAACATAAAAACGAGAAACGACGTATAACTTGCCATGTCGCACACCGCGTTTATATTTAAATCGTTTCTATTATTTTTCGTGACTTTAATCCTCTGAAGTTATCAGTACCGTACATGGAACCGATGGCTTAATTACTTTTCATGTCACTGTTAGAGTGTGTAATGCAGATTTCTTATTTATTTGTTTAAAAACTACCCCCAATTCGACAGATTCCTCGTATACATATAGTATAAAAGTTATATACAGATGTTTACAGTAGATAAATTTACTTTAATCTCATTGTCACACCATAGGGCAGGACAGTGTCAGTAATAGTATCACCACCGTACTGTAAACTTAAATCTCATTGTCACACCATAGGGCAGGACAGTGTCAGTAATAGTATCACCATCGTACTGTAAACTTAAATCTCATTGTCACATCATAGGGCAGGACAGTGTCAGTAAAATTATCGGCAGCACATGTATGATTTAAAGACAGAAATGCTCAGGTATGTACTCATAGAAAGAAACACGTGATGAAAACTGACGTTCTTTTACAATGTGTCGTATGCTTTGGGCTATGTGTAGCTTGACCAATATATAAAATACAGATTATCATATATATATATATTTGGCAGAAGCCTTGATATTTTATCTATGGTTTGTCTTGTAGCTAGGCGCTCTCGCCGTAATCCGGTCTGTACATTTATGTCTTGGTTATTCACAAATTATTATCTCCATATATATATACACGTCTATATAAACGGTATCACACTCTACACAAAATCTTCTCCAGCATAAAATACCCTTTATAAGCTCTTGTACAAAACTAATCGTATGTTAAAGCAAACACAGTAATAAACGGGCGTATACCTGCGTTAGATAATGAATTTTAGTTGGTTACTTCAGTGACTGGCAGCCTTATATCAATTAAACAGACACAGCTGAAATTACCTTTAGCATTTCTATAACAACTCTTTGAAACTTTTTTCTGAATAAAACAACTGTAGTACCAAATGATAAAAGCTGATAAAAATGTTGACTGATTCCACACATCAATTTCTTTTTTTTTATTTTAACGTATTATGGGTTTAAAACAAAGAGTGTTGAAATCTTTATATATTATTATTTTTGTAACAAAAAATGGAAGTGTAATCCTTTAAACAGAAAACGTCTTAACACCACATTATAGAAATAAAAAAATATGTAGCAATATGAAAGAATTTAAAGATTTATTTTAATTCCTTAGACTAATAATGGATTATAAATGAAAAAAAAATATCGCACATCTCAAACATATGTTAGTTCAGGGGTGAAAGTGTTTTCATGAATTGGAATACTTCAAAATTGCCACCCGAAATGTAGACTGCAATCTCTGTTTATATATCTCTGGTTACTTGCTGTATTACAATTCAGCCAATAAATGCATAACCGATACGATGAACCATATTGTTATGAGATGTATTGCGATATACCAATATTTCTCAATGTATTGCTACAACCCTAAGTATGATAAGGAAGTCCGGAACTGTCTGGTGATATTCATATATATTATGTATACTTTCCTAATTACATTACGGTCTTTCTTTAGGATATTAAATACACATGTTATATTACTTGTACATTAAATGCTATCTTGATTATACAATGAGCATTCAGTTACCGTTAGAGTATGTACATTTTTTTATAACAGCTTGTGATTTCTTTACAAACTGATGTTTTCGTCATCGGACGGAAAGTCCCTAGCAGGTTTGGTGATATCAGTGGAGAAGTACGAAAGAAAAAAAACTCACAATTAATTACAAATAAATTATAAAATGCCGTAACTCCATTTAATGTCAATACATCGGAACGCGACGACGTGCTCAAATAAACTTGATACTGATATTACCCAGCAAGTCTAGCTAAAATCGGTTCAGAAGTATAAAATAATTAAATGTGAAAAGCAAATCTGACGTTCACGCATTTAAGTAAAATTTACAGTCATAGTGATTAGACAGTGTATATAAGTATAATTCCATCGAATTTCTTTTTTTTTTTTTAAAAAGTATCTTACTAAATACAATTGTAATGGCGTTGTTAATATGTGAAACTAATGAATGTGAAATGTTGAATGAAATTCTGTTAAACTTATTCTAACGCTTAGAGTTATCACTAAGTGGTTCATACCCTTTGACCTGTGTCCCAAAGCATATATATTAGGATTTGCTGTTTTTAGAACTATTTATATTAAACATTCCCCGTAACATTACAAGGAATGCCAAAATAAAATATTTTCCCGCCGAAACCACATTCAAACACCCAATTTACTTTGCTTAAGTGGTTGGATGAAGCCATTAAATACTTCGCGACTCCTGATCCGTTTTGAAAAAAGAAGATAATGTCTTTTCTTGCATAATACCTTCGAAGGTTAACATTATTTCCGGTCAAACGATTGTCCAGTGCGAAGTTTATAAGTTTGTAAGAATTCATAAAAAGCTACTTACCTACTTTGTATACCAGTTTTCCTTAACCCATGTTATTAAAGGAGGAGCAACTAAATTTTATACAATACCTACATTGACTACAAATTTGAAAGAGACGTCCTTGAATAATTGCCCTCCAATTGTATATAAATAATCATCCCTTCATTATGTTAATACAGAGACACAAAGGAAAATATGTTAATAGTTATGTACACGATAGTGATTTGAAAAAGGCCTTTCAAACCAAATAAAAGCGCGTGGTCCAGTGGTAGAGCACCGAACCATGATTGGAGGGTCTTAAGTTCGATCCTCCGCTACGGCTGTATGTGGTGTCCTTGAGCAAGACACCTTTTCCGCATAGGCTTTTTACTGTTTCTGCTCAGGAAGACTTCGAGCGTGATTTGTCTAAGTTGTAAGAACTGTTCCACAATCGAAGTAGAATAAATAAGTTTAAACAAATTATCTTCCTTAAAATCTCAAATAAAAAGGCTTAAAACGTACCACACAATCAGTGAACATTCGTAAACAAACAGGTGCTCTTACATTTTTATAGAATCTGGTCCTGTGTTTATCGTTTTAATATCCTAGCCTCTCAAGAGTGCATATTGTATGCGTTCGTCGTCCACTTTCATCGCGATAGCCGGAATGAACCATAATGCGGATGCTTATGCTAGCTGTAACCAGCTTACAACAAAAACAGGTTTAACCCAACCATCATGTTATTTACATCACGTCGTAACATTAAACTCAAATATTCACACGTTTGTGTGCGTGGCTATATAACGCACTTACAGATGAGACAAATGGCCATGGTTGCATTGTAAATTGATATTTATTTTTAATTGTGGAAATAGAATAACTGATTAATTCGGAGGTCACGGAGGTCACGGGTACAAGCGACACTGTAGGCATCGATTTACCAACTTTCGCTTATTAAATCAATATATGTGTTAATGAAAGCGTGAAAGTGTAAGTTATACTTTATTAGTAATAATATATCACACTGCATATTAAACATTATATACGAGGGGTTATCCAGAAGTTCGTGGACACATGCTATAAAATAAAAACTACATCTTATATATGTGTAATATTTTCAGTTTATAGTATTCAATCTCAGTGTAAGTTGTATACAAATTTTAAATAAAATACACAATATAACAAATAATTTACATACATTCGATATACACCATGTACAGTGATGTGCCGCAGGTCAATTTTGAAGGCGACGTCGCGACGTCAATTCTTCTCAAAGTAAGCACCGCTATTTTCTATACATTTGCGGTGGCGTTCTACCCACTGATGAAAAACTTGCTTGTACCAGTCCGATGGGTATGAATACAAAATGGAATTAGATTCCGTTTGAAGTTCTTTTAAGTTATTAAAATGTTTGCCCTTCAATTCGCACTTTAATTTCGGAAAGAGTGCGAAATCACACGGTGCGAGATCTGGGGAGTACGGCGGATGTGGAAGAACTTCTGCCTCCATTTGTATTTCAATTGTCGTCTGCACTTCTCTCAACGAGTGAGCTGGTGCGTTGTCCTGATGTATTATAAGTCCACCCTCATAACCAGTTGGGTGCTTCCTAGTTATTGCTCTAGCAAGATGCCGGCGAAGGACCTGAAATTTATACGAAAAAACAAAAACAATAAGAAAATCGAGTATTAATTATTTAAATGTCACGTTCCTTAATCTGCTAAAGCTGTAAATATATAAATTATATAGAATTTTGTATTTTTATAGTACATGTAATACGTTGTTTATTTTATTTTTAAAACTATTGTTAAATTAGAAGTAAAATATATGTTTGTTATAAAATCGGTACCTTTGAATAATACAATGCGTTGACAGACTGGCCTTTCGGAACGGCATGGCTCAGGATTATTCCGTTGATGTCGAAGAAGACGATGAACATATGTTTTCCTAACGATTTGGACATTCTGGCTTTTTTCGGTGGCGGCGAATCGGTTGATTTCCACTGACTTGACTGTTGTTTCGTTTCCGGATCATAATAAAACAACCATGTCTCGTCGGTAGTTATAATCCTATTTAGGAATGAGTCGCCCTCTTTTGCGTATCTCGCTAGAAACTTCCTAGATTCTGTTACCCGGCGTTCCATTTCATGATCTTTTAATAATCGGGGAACCCATCGCGCACTTATTCGGCTCATTTTCAATTCATCTTTGATGATTCTATGAACGGTGCCGTAGCCCATATCCAAATCCTGGCATAGTTCATGTATTGTTACTCGGCGGTCCTTGTCTAGAAGATCTTTGACTAATTTAACATCACTTTGACGTGATTTTGACGTTGGGCGACCACACCTTTCATCGTCCATTATGGTTTCCCGGCCATCACTGTATCGCTTATGCCATTTGTAGACTAGAGAACGTGCGACAGCAGGTTTCTTTGAGGCTCTGTTTAGAAGTTCCATCGTCTGTATCGGTGTATGCCCGAGATTTACGCAGAATTGTATTGCCGCTCGTTGTTTTAACCGTTCTTCAGACGCCATTTTTACGCACTCTGGCGAAGACCTCCTCAATGAAATATACGCTGGATTCGAATGCTTGCGCGTAAAACAACAAATGATGTTAAATTTAAAGACGTTAATGACGTTGCGTCAAACAATTATGTTTTCCCGCGGAATTGAAGAAATATATTTTTAATAATTAACATATATAAATTTAAGTTTATTAAAAAAATTGAGCTGCGGCACTTCATGTGCATGTACGTTACTATGGTTACTATAACTTTATAATGGTTGCATGAAAAACAATAAATTACTTACTATAGATTTGATTTGTAATACATAAATGTTTAAGTTATGTAATTTACACTTATGAACGTGTGCACAATAATTTTTTATAACATTTGTCCACGAACTTCTGGATAACCCCTCGTAGAACTAAATGTGAAATAGAACAATTATCACATACTTCATGACCCTTGAACAACAGTTTTCCATAATGCAAATATTAATTGCTAAATGTATTATGAGTCTGTTATTCGTAGAAAACATGACAAAGTGAACTGTAAGTGTGTAATTATATTCATATGTGTCGTAGAGTGCGTCTTGTCGATAGCCATGCAATAAGTACGTGAAATAACATATAGAACAGAAATGCAATGTGTCTAAATATTAAGATTAAACGGAAACAAAAGTATATGAGAAAATGTTTGTCCCATAAGTGCAATAAGGTACCAAGTATATATGCTATAAGAAGGCACTTCGAACCTTTTTGCACCAATGGGGCGAAATATTCATAGAGGGAATATTTAAAAATTGTAATGTTGTATTTCATTATGGAATATATAAGGAGTGCTATATTATTGTAGTTAAGAGTTCCCTTAAATTGTTTTATATGATGGAATTTAAAGCAAGTATATTACATAAAAAATCAACTATGTCGACTTATGAGGTGATATGACATCTAATGGAGATACAATGTCAGGCAGATGGATATGTTACGATAACATATAGCCTTCGGTTTATCATGATGTAGAGATGCCATGTCGGTTTTGTTAAATGGACTTAGTAATTAAGAAACTAACCAATAGCCAGGTTGTAACGAATTGACTTATTAGCAAAAAGAGCTCGAGGCATCTTTGAAAGGATGGAAGTTTAGTCAGTTAGGGAACACATTGGTTAAGGTAGGTTAGTTTTAGACTGACCTTAGTTAGTTTAAAATGTTAGCGTTGTGACTTTGAACTTATATGAGAAATATATAAATATGTAAATAAAACTGCTTTAAATAAAACCAACCTGTTTGAGTTGAGTGTCTGTTATACCACAAGAGTATAGGTATTTATCTATGTGCATGAATACACACAAGAGAAAATTGTTTATTCTCTTTATAGTAGGGACAAATCCTGGTTATGAGAACTGTGGTAAAGTGAGAATATAAATCCACCATCATATTACCATATACTTGTGATGTATAATCTATATATTAATGTTTATCTTGTCCATGGTGTCAAACATAACTCCCAGCTATGGTGATTACAAAGCATAAAGTGTCAATTTGTGTAATGACTTGCAAGCAAAGATAAACTACGATAAACGCCAGTGTGATTTATTTAATTCTGAGAAATTCTGTCATCAGCAATACTTGATTTGCCATGTATATTGAGCTGTGTGTTTAAATTGCGTTATACCCAAAGAAAACAAACAAGAAATACTAATATATATTTGATAAAATGTGTCCATCGATTCATAAACACAATTATCAAAATATATAAATACTCAGACATTCTTAAAAAGAGGAATAAAAGAAAGAAACAACACAACCCTAATGGTTCAAATGACAGAATGAGAACATGATTCTTAAATACTAATCCAGAGCAAACTGATCACGTGCACAAAGACCATTTATATTGAGAAGTGTCTGACTTAATAATTAAAACTATTCGTTCTTTGCTGTGACAACACAGAGAGAAAATAAATGTTTATTTTACCCATAATTCGTCTTTAAAATCCACTTTGACGTTCTTTTTCTTGTCGTTCTTAATCTGAGATCCTGTAATAATTTCTCGTGAATGTGTCAATTGTAATCATCTCGAGAAAGTTTTCCATGTGTAAGATGTGTATTTTGAAGGTTCTGTCTTCTGTCCGACATATATTTTCTTATTTTTAAGTTTCATTTGCTGATACCTGCTTACCCTGTATAATGATATCAGAATTCGGATATAAGTATGCATTTTTTCTACAAATTCATAACTACTAACTACATGTTACTACATTTTCAATTTACTTTACTTTTTTTCTACTTGAACCATGTGTGATATAGGTCAAGTCATTTTTGACGTACATTTATCCTATATGACCTGTATACTATTAGATTGGCCGTTATAATTCTTTTTAAAGCCATATTAGCCTTTTTACTGTCTCACACCATTACATGAACACATTAAAAATATAATGTTACATGACCGAAAATAATTAAAATGTTATTGCAGTTATATTATTAGGAAGATTAAAAACTCCATGGCAATTTCCGATGAAATTAATCATCGAAAATTGAATTATATCCAAGTAAGTTTATATTCGTTTCTTTACTGTATACAAGAAATGAATATATATCGAACTAAAACTAAAACGCACCAATGGCTTAGTCAATTGCTAACGCTAAAACATTTTATTTTAACTTTCTCGAACTTTACTTTTCCCGTGTAAACCGATTTTGCTTTATGTATACACATTAAATAAAAAAGTATCATAAAATTACCAAAATAATACAATTATACGTAAACAATTTACATAACACAGCACACGAAAGCTAATTAAACAATACAGAAAATATAATCAGAGACAATACATGCAAAGTAAGTATAAACAGGGATATCGCTTTGTAATAGTCAGTGCATGATTAAAAAGGATGCGACGTCATGGTGAAATTAAAATATATTTATTGACATATTTTTAACAGTCGACACCGTGTAATAAATGTCAAACTGCAGTTTTGAATATAATTTACTATTTATTTCATTATTCTTTTAACATTACTATATACATGTAAAATTTAACCGGATCAAATACACAATAATGTATTCAATGATTTAATTTCGAATTTAGTGAGAATGGATCGAAATTCGTGAGCAATCCATGAACTTGTGCATAAGTATTTGTTTCATTTTATCCTAATATATAGTAACTGTTAGTTGTTCAGTTATATTGCTCTGGAAGCGTTGCTAGCGGATACTGATTTATATTATTCTTTTTCAAAGAGCAAAAACTTTAAAGAATTTATATCATCATGTAGCCTGGGTTAAGCACCAGAGAAGAGGCCTACGCTCCTTGCATGAGGGATGTTTCCGTAAGAAAGGAAAGAATGTACGAATGGTGGTAACAGATTCTGGGTAAAGCTTTACAGCAGATTTATTGAAAATATAAAAATTGCAAAATAATCCGTTTAAAGTGACAATAGCAATGTTATATGAATAAGCTTGTACATTGAAATACAATAACGATCAGGTAAAGATAAAATATATAGCAGTAGTATTGGAATCAGTACAGCTTTTGCAAATGAGAAACACATGAAAAAAGCTGCATCCTCACATAAAATGAGAACTCATCTACTCCAACAGAAAGTTAAAAGCACACACGTTTGGCTACACTTTTTGTCTCACTGGTAGCAGTTAATGTTGTACTGTAGTCCATAAAATGATATCTAGGATTTCCAAGATAAGAAATCTTATCATAAAACAGTTTTAAAATGATTTGTTTCCATACCGCGAATATATCCGCATATGAAATGCCCACTGGTTTACCAGCTTTGCAATGCATGTATTCGTTTAATTTAAATATCATTAAATGCTCATAAATACAACTATCTCTTACACTTATATAAACACCCCATTTTCAACACAAAAGATGTCTTATTGTAGTTAATGCTAGACCGTATTTTGTTCTGCTCATCTATAGAAAGACTTCGCAGTCCCTTTGAAATGTTATGAAAATATTTCGAACCAAATTACATAGTACATTTTTAGCGCAAAATTCATACAACTGTTACGAAAAGGGCACAACAGTGTAATGAGACGTTCATAGTTTAAGAATAGACGAAAACAAAAACATACATGTAATTTCAGTTTGAATTTATTCCATATATATTTACTATACTTGTATCTAAGGCTAGCACTGATATATCATTCGTTTGATCTCTCCTGTCTACTCATAACAAAGCTGCCTGCTCAAAATAGTGTTTTAGATTTTGCAGAGAGTTCATTTAAGCAATTCAATAACTTGTATATGTATATAATCATGATATTTTGGAATTGATATAGATAATTATTCATGCCAAATTGTTGTTGCAGAATTATATTTCACTTCATTCAGCTTATATGAAATGAACCTGTTATCGTATTATAATTATAAGGACGTGATTTACTTTATCAATAACTTAATGTTATTCATTTTACTGCTCAGATTAAATTGCACTGTGACGCTGATACTATTTGTGACGTGGTGTATAAAAAATGGCATCCATTATACGAGTTGACGTCTCAAGAGCGGTAATAAAATGAATAGTGAATTATTGAATGTGTTTGGTCTGCACGAAAAGTAATATTCAATTTAGGACAACGATAACTCTACGCAAAAACACGATGAAGTCTTGTCGGATAATATAGTTCTCCATTGAGATGAAATTTTCATTCAAAATCTTAGAACATGAACATGAACATTCTCATAATATATTTATTTAGTTAATCACTGATTCTGCTGTTACATGTAGCCGAGCAACGAATTATGATATGGTTTTATTTAAATCATCACCATCACAGCATATACTGATTCAGATATTTTATATAAAAAGAGATACACATACATAACAAATGCCCACAAGGGTAAGCGCCTTTGCAAAATCAGTAAAGAAAACAGCCAACGTTGAGCTTAAACATGATTGGAGGGTGCATCCAATATGGCATTTCCCGAGTCGTGACATTATCAGGCGAAACAGAAAAAGTAATCATATAACATTTTAGCATGAGATTGTAATTTGTCTGTCTGATTAAGTTTGTAAAATGTCTTATCATTGCGTCGCAAAGATTTACCTTTGACCATAAACTTCGTTAGGAAGACACCAATGTGTAGTAACGCTATTCGTTTAGTCCCGAGAAATATTCAAGAAAATACAACTGGGATAACTCTTGCTGTACACAGTTGCAAAACCCGGTACGAAAGGATTCACAAAAAGTCGATGCGTGACTGTCATTTAATGCATAGGATGATGGCCGCTCATGTCAGAGGTCGCGTTGTCAGCGACTGCAGTATCAGCTAACATAGCATCCAGTAGTGTTTTGTGTATTAGAGACGGACACAAATGCTCTTCACCAAATATCTTAGCTTATTTTTCACTGGATCTGACATAAAACAACAAGCGTCAACGTTAAAACTCATAAAGATTATAAGTTGAATGGTGATAAGTCATGATAAGTCATGTACATGACATTGACCTTTCAGCTAGCCGCCCAGGTGTTAGGCACAACACATCAAGTTCTGTGATTTTTTAAATAAAATTATGTACATTGTCTGTGATAGCCGTGCATGTGTTGCATGCGAGGCGTCGTCATGTTATGTTGAACACTTTTGTGAAGATATCTAAAATGCATTTGTGAAGTTATTAGACTAACATAATCTACAATGCAGTATATGGAAATACTAAACTTCCATAAACCTGTACATGACCTTGACATTTAAGGTAGAAATCTTGCTGTTACAACCAACTCATCGTCATGTTATGTGAATCACTTCTGTTGAAATATTTGAAAATAAATCATTTTACATCTGTGAAAGTAACAGACACAAAAGTGTAGACAGACAGACTAACGGACGAGCAGGCAGATGGAATCAACCAATCCTATAGTTGTCAAACTCGTTTTCAATCGGTATGGGACCTATCACAGTATATTCGCCAGAATATTCGTTTAAAACTACAAAAGCTTGCACATGTCATTGTGTATGTTGTAAAACACAGACACCATGTGGTAAATATATAAAAAAAACAAAACAAACGATGCTACAAACAGACTAAAAAATACATCACCATACAAATTCGGTGTTGGAAATATAGGTGACAATTTAAATTGAGGGTTCGCCTAACTTAACATGTAATAAACGTAGTTATGTTGTAGAAGTGTTTCAGTAGTTAAGAATTTACGTTTTACGTAATTACGTTTATCACAAGCTATCATGGAGCTGCTCTTCTGGCAAAACGAATATATTCAGCAATATATATATATTAGTTTAAACAGTAAACGTAGTGTGACGTTCTTCTTTGTAAAAAAAACAACGTTTTTTGTTAGGTTAACAGTCACATCATCGAACGAATGACGGGATTTGCAACAATATTGGTACAGAATATTGCTGACTTCTAACATTTGTACATATATAAAATATATATACATTCAGTTATTTGTAAATTCTTTTTTGTTGCAGCTTTGAAAGGCTATGTCGATATTTGTTATTCCTTTATTCCTTTATACTTTTATTATTTGTGTACGTCAACATTAGAATTTATTAAGTTATATAGAATTTATTAAGCTATGTTATGAAAATTTAGAAAAAAAGATAAATTTAGTATAAAGATATATTATGAAATATGCATGACCATCATTAGATACCTTATATAAATTTTGCTTGTGCAAGGATCACTTACCAAGAGCAATACAACTGACAGATTATACAGTAGTGAAATACTAAAAATACAGCTTTAAAATAAAAAATCAGTCACTCTTTTCATTAGATGAATGTTTCTCTAGAATATTTCGATTGAACGTTGCTTTTAATGCCAGTATTGCCAAATAGCTTCGTTTTCTTTATATTCTTTTAAATGACCCGTTTGTAGAAAATATTCTCATATCAAAGCGAGCTTTGTTAATAGCATGGTTAAATGATGCTTTAATTCTAAATTTCAAGAAGTTCAAAATTATTATTGCATTCAAAGTTAAACTGATAATTGTAACTTGTGCAAATCAACATGACACATTTAGTAAACTTTTTTTGAAAAAAAACAAGACTTTATACAGAGAATGTTTGCTAGGGAATAACAGAGCGCAACAATTGTTTGCGAAAATACATCACTATCACAGATAATGCAATATATATATATGGTGAAATAATAGATATAATAATATTAATTAAAATAAATATTAAATGTGTTTGGAATGCAAGAAAAATAATCTTACATGGCTTTTTCGGTTCAGATAGAAAATTCCATCCCTTGGAATAACTGTTTTTGAGGGAACTCGTCATACAGTTATCCTTCAGAATAGAATTTTCTATCTGAACCTCAAACTCATGTGAGATTCTTATAATCTCACCTTCGGGTCAAGATAGAATTATCAAGCTGTGGCGTTGGATTTATATAAGACGTAAATCAACATAATTTAACGACTTAAAAGCGATCATTGTGACATGTTTCGATGATAAGTAAAGATAATTATTCAACGCGTTTGGTATGCAAGTAAAAAGAAATATTCATGTTGTTTTTTTCGGTTCGGATAGAAAAGCCCTTTGAATAACGCCAAAGCAGTTTTACCGCGGAAAGATCTTTTCAATCCTAACTTTAAACCCATGTATGATTCTTTTAATATTATATAGGCGTATATTAAGAGATAATTTTTACTTACCTTTGTTCATTTCGCCATTAATATGTTAAATTAATAAGACACATATACATTGCACGAGTATTATCGTATAATAACTATCTTACAATTTGTTATGTTTATAGCAGTTATGCCGATCCTGATTAGCTCAGTCGTTAGCGCGTCAGGAAACAGTGATTAGGTTATCTGATCGTCTGTTAGCCCCCGATTGCATAAAACGGACGCTAAATATTCAATCAGTCAATATAGCAGTTATACTACCAAATTCAACACAGAATTGGAAGGGGATGGAAAATCTTTTCTGACCTATATTTAACCAACGACGTCAATTCAGTTGCATTCAAATTTTGAATTTAAGTCTGAGCGAGTCACTTGAATAGAGCTTGTATACTTAAGGTCTCTCGTCATATTAAACATTTAGGTATGGTACAATTGAAAACGTTTTGAATATTTAGTGTTGTATCAATAAAGGAAATAAGATGTTTTTCATATAGACACGAGGTACATGTATCACCATTCATGCTTATAAAAAAAATAATAATCATTTTATAATAAAAATCAACATCAAAATAAATTAAATATATTGTTTCATACGGAATGTTCCTGATAATTACAAAATTGTCAAGAAGAAATAAAAAATGAAAAAAACACACAAAAAAACATCCTGACAATAATACAGAATGCACTGCTGTTTGTAAAATAAATGCTTTAGAATTCTATTAAAAATATATTTTTATCCGTCATATAACAATGAAGAGGTTCAAAAGTAACTACTGTTTCGGAATTCACACCGGTTGATTATGGCATTTGATACATGAGAGCCATTGAATTATGGTTTTATTATTTGCTTTTCTATTAATAATTATATGCTTTGCAAGAAATAGTTTGCATGTGTAAGTTAGTCTGTACGGTTATAGATATAATTGTTTTATTTCCTATTCATGTGTTTTGTCTTTTAACTGAATAAAATTATATTCTTTACAATGTCTGCTAAGTATAGAGATCTGATGGCCACTTAATGACAATAAAACAAAAGTAAATTGAATGAATAACGGTTTCTTCATTCAACGATCGTTGTTGTTTAAGAAGAGATTTAATCGTATAAAGTTATCAATTTGAACAGATAAATAAGTCATTAAGGAGCATCATCATTGCGCAAAGCAATAACGCATTCACATTGGATCGATTACGTAAAAAACGTATTTCAATTTATCTCTGTATTCGATATTTAATTTAAGTGCCACGAAATACGAACAAGATGACGATGACATTTCATGTAATGCAATATCAATCTTGTCAGTGCATAACGTTCAACACTAATAAACTATTATTTTAGCCGGAAAGCGCTGCCTTAAATCAATTACGTGTCAAAAACCTCATCACTTTTTACTTTTAGAGATAAAATCGGATCGTGAAACAATAATTTATAATGGCAAGGAAAGTTTTCTTGATCGGGATGTTTACAAAGCGACTTCCTCTGATAACTAATTGTACATGGATAAACTGCACTTATAAGTATTCTTTATATTAATTTCGTTCATGCAACCGTGGTGTTTGACGCACCTTTACTCTTTGGCATGATGTGCATAAGTAAAGTTAAGTGTTCTATTATTTTTTCTTATTTGTGTTTAAACATACTTTACTTCATATCCATTTGTTACAATACAATAACATTAATTACTTTATATAATGTTAGAATTATACACAGGCAGAAAATTGATTAGAATGAAAGCATGCTTATGTAAATCCGCTCAATGCTTTAACAGATACAATGATAGCACAATAATGACTTATCAAGTAACTTTTGCTTTGTTCGAAACCAATAAAGAAGAGCAAGTTACAAACCTTACAAATGACTTGACGTGACCTTTCAGATTTATAACTATTTGATAAGCATCCACAGAGGTTCAGTTTGTATTATCTATTTTTTAAATAAGGATTCTTGCTTTTCCAAACGGTTTCTTCCATCCACAACTTAGCTTCTATAACCACATGTTTGTTAATGTAAATATGACGCATACAGATGCACGGAACAAGTAACCGATAGATGCAATACATATTGAATAGTGTAATATACGTGTTAACACTGACAATTGTATTGAAGTGTTGCCAAATTGGAAATGTCATTTACCTATTTTGAATTAGTAAAGGGAATATAATAAATAAAAGTTTGAAGATGTAAACTAAACGAGCTTGTGTTAAAGAATACAAATCATGACACCTATAGTTTAAATTCATTTATCTTACACAAGATGTTTTAGACGGTTTTAATTAATATAAAACATGCCATGATGTAAATTAATTAAATTTCTGCAGACTTAATTAAGCATTAATTATATCAGGACAACCCTATAAACAATGTTAATCAACCACTTTCAGATGGCGACACATGTTTAAAAAATACAAAATAATGATACATCATATAATGGACTCGGTTGTTCAAAGCTTTGTTAGCTTGACTGTTGGTTAGGATAACCATTATTAGTGATCTGCAATTTATTCCGACTTATCAATTGCACTTTTGGATGTATTGTGCATTGCTACAAAAGGTAATTAAACGCTTTTACTATATAAACTCTATAGATAGTATTTTGAAATTATATAGTATTTTGAAATTAGATAGTATTTTGAAATTTCCTCGAAATACCTAACCACGCTTTTTAACAACCTGGCTTAGAGTTTTTTATGTGCTTTCAAAGCATTAATTCACCATACATACTTGTAGGAAATGATACAACGTAGCAAAATCA
This sequence comes from Panopea generosa, assembly GCA_029582155.1. Classification (NCBI taxonomy): domain Eukaryota; kingdom Metazoa; phylum Mollusca; class Bivalvia; order Adapedonta; family Hiatellidae; genus Panopea; species Panopea generosa. The sequence continues at coordinate 88,745,175 of CM055894.1, forward strand.
CGAACATTCACAGTAATCTTCATAAATATCATGCTTTCATTTGTAACTGATGTAGCAGACGATAACAATTTAAGAAGTACCAGCTGGAACCATGATAACCTAAATGTTGAAGTAATGAAAAACAAACCTAACAAGTGTTAACTTCAGTAGTCACGTAGCGTTCGTCAATATATTTTGGTTGTGAAGATTACGTATTTAAGCCCAAATACACTTTTAGCAAAAATATTGAAACAAAGATAAAATTTGATAGAATGTATTGTATAAATAAATATGAGTATTGATATAATGAAAACGAGTTTTTACCGTGCATAGCATTTATAAAGCAAATTTGATTGCAATGATGCTTAATGCTAATATGAAATTCTCTCAAGACCTCTTCATGGATAAATTCGGTGCTAAGTGTTGTTTGTAAGAGATATCGGTTTGAGATGGAGAGCGAATTCGTTAAAATCAGGACTCTGGGATAGCGACGTGTGTACAATGTTTGTTACACAACTCAATGTAACTCCTATTTCTTGTAAGTGTTCATAAAGTTTATCAAATTAAAATATATCTTAAGACTTTAAATATTACGACTATCTATTTTCGTACACTATTTTATTAAGCGATAGATAAACGAATTGAGTCAAAGTTTGATTTTGTCAAAGATTTCGAGCATTCGACGTGTTTTGTTGACATTAACAAACCGTTTAATAATCGATAATGTTTCGAGTATATTGAGTTTTACACATTAATTACGTTAATACTATTTTCTAAGATTAAAGTTCCACAATTGCACTTTATCAACGAATGATAAACCAGAGAACTGTTTGAAGATGTCCAAATGATCAGATGATTATTTTCATATTAAATTTTCATGTTCTTTTTATAAATTTGCATAATTTTTGTTATGCCTCCAGCAATATGATCATTGTTATTATTGCATAACATAGATGAAGCAATAACTTGTCAACTTGTATTACATACTGTGAAATTAAAAGTGAGACGTGTATATCGAGAAAAGTGTATCCAGCCATTTGACGTGTGTATCGAGATATGTGACGAGTGTATCGAGGTGTATCGAGATGTGCGACGTGTGTATCGAGATGTGCGACGTGTGTATCGAGGTGTATCGAGATGTGCAACGTGTGTATCGAGATGTGAGACGTGTGTATCGAGGTGTATCGAGATGTGCGACGTGTGTATCGAGATGTGAGGCGTGTGTATCGAGGTGTATCGAGATGTGTGACGTGTGTACCGAGGTGTATCGAGATGTGCAACGCGTGTATCGAGATGTGTGACGTGGGTATCGAGATGTGTGAATCGAGATGTGTGACGTGTGTATCGAGATGTGTGAATCGAGATGTATGACGTGTGTATCGAGATGTGTGAATTGTGTATCGAGATCTGTGACGTGTGTATCGTGATTTGTGACGTGTTTATCAAGATGTGTGACGTGTGGATCGCGATGTTTAACGTGTACTGCGCTATGTGACGTCAGTAACGTAGTTTGTAACGTTTGTACCGAGATTTTGTCATGTGTATTGAGATGTGTAACCTGTGCAGCGATATTTGTGACGTGAGTATCAAAATAGTTGATTTGTGAATCGAGATGTGTGACGTATGTATCGAAATGTGTGACGTGTGTATCAAGATGTATGGCTCGTCTATAGAGATGAATAACTCGTCTATAGATGTGTTACATGTGTAACGAGATGTGTGATTCATGATGTATGATATGTGTAGTGACGTGTCTATCGAAATATGTGATGTGTGTATTAAGATGTAGACATGTGTATCGAGGTGTGTTACGTATGTATCGAGATGTGTGACGTGTGTAGTGACGTGTCTATCGAAATATGTGATGTGTGTATTAAGATGTAGACATGTGTATCGAGGTGTGTTACGTATGTATGGAGATGTGTAACGTGTGTAGTGACGTGTCTATCGAAATGTGTGATGTGTGTATTAAGATGTAGACGTGTGTATTGAGGTGTGTGACGTATGTATCGAGGTTTGTGACGTGTGTATCGCGATGTGTGACGTGTGTTTCAAAATGTGTGATGTGTGTATCAAGATGTGTGACGTGTGTTCGAGATGTATGACGTGCATATCGATATCTATGACGTGTGTACCGATATATGTGATGTGTGTATCAGGATGTGTGACGTGTGTATCGATATGTATGACGTGTGTATCGAGATGTGCGACGTATGTATCGAAATGTGTGACGTGTGTATTTATATATATGACATGGGTATTGAGAGGTGTGACGTGTGTTTCAAGATCTGTGACGTGTCTATCGCGATGTATGATGAGTGTATCGAAATATGAGATGAGTGTATCGAGAAATGAGATGAGAGTATCGAGATATGAGATGTGTGTATGAAGAAATATAAAAAAAATGTTGATAAACCTATCTTCAAATTGTATTTTTAACCGATAATACCCGGACATTTGCGAACGCTGATGAATGTAGTCGAAACAAAACAAACTAAAACGCTGACGTTATTTCACGGGCAAGGTCTTATATGAATATCGGCGATTACAACGAGTTTAGATAAATGATTACTGACGATACACCTCGGTAGTATTTTACACCAGATAGAGTACAGACTATTTCTCATTTATATTAAAAATTATACTTGTCGTTTATGTCATTTAAAGGATAAAATTTTCTGGTAACCCCCCTTTAAAATAAACTTATCTTATTTTATGTACAGTGTAGCGTAATGAGGTTGGACATACAAGTTCACAATTTGTATTGAGATTACAAATGTTTATTATAAGTTTAATTTAAAGTTATTTCAAGTACAACAAGTCCAATTTCTAAAGTTACTGTAAGTTCAATTTCTAAAGTTATCACTATTATAAATTCCTAAAGTTGTTTCAGTTCTTAAAGTAATCGCAAGTTTTATTTCTTAACTTAAAAGTTCACGCCGCGTAGTCTAATTTGGTTTCGTCAAAGTGACGTAGCCTAGAAGTATTCGAAATCCGACTCCTTGTGTTCGTTAATATGGTCGTTTATATACCGTAAGCCTAACACGGCTGTCAAGTTGTTTTCGCAATAAAACAAACCTTATTAATTGCTAATTGCTAGTTAATTGTTGATTGTGCCTACAACACACATCTATTTTTAGCTAAATGCATCACGCAGCAGCACTAATTGCCATTACGGTGCAGTATGTGCGAGCTCGCTAGTTAATGAGACATTTAACAAATGGGTCATATGAGTGGTGGTATAAATGTCCCATGTTTTGCAGTTTTTTATGCAAGTTTTTTTTATTTTTTTAATTTCATTCTTATAAATCCGTATTGCTACAGAAATCCAAATTATTCTTATAAATCCATATTGGATTCCAGGCTTTGTTACAACAGTCTACGTATCGTTCGTTCTATTTTGCATACCGCATTCCGCATTGCTTCAACCATTGTTAAAAATATTGCATGAGTTTAAAATTATTTTCTCAATTATAAGAATAACGAATGGCAAGTAATTACTTTTTAACATGCTTTATTTTATGAAAACAGACGTGTTTGCGTCATAATGTGTATTATGGAAGGAAGTGCGTTAATATAAACGACTGCGTGACAAATAATACGAATAAATCCTAAGATGAAATGACAATAATCCTCAATCAACTGATAAATAAGAATAAACATTAACATATGACATTTGTTGTATAATAACAAATGAGTGGGCGAACTGGAGTATTCTTGTGTTTGTATGGTTTCACAAATATATCAATATCGTCGGATACCCACGGGTGTCAATTCCGATACTTTCCATCTGTCACCTGTGAAATTACGCTAACTCTGCGTTGTTTTATTTGAACAGAACAGAACAAAATACAGCTTACGTTAACGTCTTATCAAAACAGCGTTTGTATGAAACTAGCGTAGCGATTGGATAACGTTCCCTTCATGAAATCGCGAAGAAACCAATCATATGGTCGCAGTGTGGCTTGGCAGAAACGACGCAAGGCTAGTGGAACATCCCACGGGTGATAAATGGAGAGTATCTGAATGGATTAAACGTGGGTATCCGGCGATGATATATTAATAAGAAAAAGACTCCGTTTAAAAGGTTTATACTGGACAACAAATTTCGGCTACATAACCTCCATCAGACTCAAAAAAATAAACAGGCATTTTAGTAAAATAAAAATGTTATTTCAGTTATACGTAACATTCTTATCTCTACAACTGCATGAAATGTGTGCTGGTGCTACTTGTTTTTAGCTGATACATGCTAAATTGGGTTACGTCAATGAGGTCGAGATGTCTCGCAGCAATCACCGTAGATGGCGGTAAAACAATATACTGTTAAAACTGTGTACTTTTACTTTTCGGGTGATGCATTTCAAAAAAAAGTTACATGTTTATTTCTGTATGAATAAAATTCAATTTTCAGACGGTAGGCACAATGGATGTTTTCGTGAGAAAATACAAAATTTACAAACTTGTGTTGAAGAAATATCGATAGATCCAGCAAACTGAGTATAGCTCTTGCTAGGTGTGAGCTGTCAGCTGACATTACAAATAGAATGTCAAGTATTTTTTTACCTATAACCTAATTAACGGTAACATGTTGATGACAGCTACTGTAATAAATTAGCCTACGCATCAAACGAGTCATCCTTAGTTCACTGGTAATTAGCATACGGTTTGTACGAGAGGGTTAAAATGTATTGTATATTGATAAGTCTAGCAAAATTCACGTGGAATTTAACATCGATGTATATTCGCGTGGATTCAATACCTACACAATAGTAAATACTGAATCTGCTGAAATACGCGCTTCCAGAGTTATAGTCATTTTGATATACGCAGTCGTTGATCACTGTTGTAAAAATTGGTTGGAATATGAGAAGCAAATAATAAGGCAATTTGAACTCATTTGTTGGTATTAAACTCGGTTGTACTCTAAAAGATGTTTTGGATGAAATCACACGGGCTTATGGGTTGACGAAAGTTTCTTATGAGACAGTCCGTAGAAGGAAATGGAATTTGATTCTGGTTTAGAGTCTGTTAAAAATGCAGCAAAATCTGGTCGGCCACTGATATCAACATGTAAGGAAATCATGTCTAAAATAGGAGAAATTGTTCGTAAATATGTGCGATATAATGTACATGCAGGCGTTTGACTATCTTCAGTTCATTTCCCTAAATATAATCAACGGCAACTTGCAAATTTCTGACACTGGTGAATTGACGAAACCTGGGTACACTATTTCGGACAGTGCGAAAGATTGGGAACAAAATATGTGCTATCAAACATGACAGAAAGCCAGTCATTACCAAACAGATGTTGAGTGTAAAGAATATTCTTTTTGTAGTTTTCTTCTCTGTTGAGGGTTGAGCAATACAGGTCCCGGTAAATAAGGGTAAAAGTGTAATTGGAAGGTACTATCATGATGTGGTACTTAAAAAAATAAACCGTTGCCTAGTAATTGGATTCAAACATGTTTGCTTATTGCATGGCAAAGCCCCAGCGCTCACCTCTGTCCATGTAACGGAATTTTTGTCTGAGAAAGTTTCAGTGCTACCACTACCAAATACTCCGCAAACGTTGCCCAACGTGAATTCTTTCTCTTTCCCAAATTGAAAATAACTTGATCTCTGGTCTTAGATATGGGTCATGGTAGGCTCTTGGTTCTGCCGTAAACCAGTGCCTTCGTAGTATACCGTAATCAGCCTACCGTGATGCTTTCCAGAAATGGATCCACAGACTAAAATTATTGATTTCTAAACGAGGAAAGTACTTTGAGGTTATGAAATGAAGACATTGGTGATTCAGTTATTAATTTATGGTTAAAGGGAAATACACAATACATTTCGAACACCCGTCGTACGTATTTGATATGTGACTGACATGGTATCAAACATTGTTTATGTTTTTATTTGCTTTTAGTCTTGCAAGGTTAATTCGGACTACTTCGTGATGCGGCTGAAAATATCTGACAATACAAATGTATACATTTTATATATGGAAAACAAGAATAGTAATATGTTTGCATATGATGTCATTACTGTTTATGACTCGTGATCGACGTATTTGGTTAGCACAATTCACAGACAAGTCGTTTTTCAATTGTATACTGGTCATAACTTATACAGCGAGTCTAAAAAATTTCAACCATGTAAAGAATGGCATCAATACTTAACTGTAATAAGGTTACTTAAGTGTGCTGAATAAAAAACAGTTGCCGATACCAAATGCAAACAAATGCCGGAATAATTCGGAAAAAATGACGTTTCATGTATAAATACGAGTAGCACGAGTTTAGTGAATTCTAGGGTTACCTTTAACATGTTTCGGGCTGGTAAAAGTTAATAATTAAATACAAGGTTTGGAAATTGCTATAATGAACAGTAAATCAATATGTTTGTAAAACCTTTTGTGATTCATGTTTTATGATAAGAAATACGTAAAATAGAAGACATTTTAAAAATGATTTGCCAGGAAGGTACTCTTTGCAGGACTGATTTTGTGTAAAAGGGTTGGTTCAAGTGTGCTGTTTTTGTGGAGTCATATATCAACTGAAACTTAAATCATCACACAAAAAAAATGTTTGAGAAAAAATGTTCTAAAATGATAAAATAAAATTACCTTATTTTAATCCGGTGTGACAAATAAGAGACTCGGTGAAACACAAGTTAACGACAACCGCTAATATTTGAATATCATAATTTGATAAAGAATTGTTTTATTGCGGCTATCACAACTGAACATTCTGAAATATTAGTATGTTTTGTGTTCTGAACTGATGTAATTACATTATAACTAAATGTTCATATACTTTAGGACGACCTACATGTATTTTGTTCATTGGTCGTCTCTGAAATAAAGTATTTTCTTGTAACGAGTTTCTTTTTAATTGAATTAAAAATGCATTTAGCAACACGTTCGTGCCCTTTGATCAACACTGTTAGATCGAATAATTGAAAGTGCCAGTAAAGTTAACGGAAGAATTCATTAAATTAGAACACCATTTCAATCACCAATTATCCGCTGTTCTCTCACTGTTGACTTTCTTTTGTAACTATTTACAAAATAGAACTAAATGTGGTTTTGATTTAGGTGACATTTCCCTTATAGTAATGCTTTTTGATGATGATATGATTTTGATACAATGTAGGTACCACACTTTTAGGCCTTCAAAAAAGCTTAAATATGTTATATGAATATTTTGAAACTTGGGGGCTTGAAGTTGAACACAGATAAAACTAAGGTTGTTGTTTTCGAAAAAGAGGCAGAGTTAGATTTTCTGAAAATTGGACTTACAAAAACGTAAATAAAGATATTATTTACGATTTTAATCATCTAGATGTGTTTTAATTACACAGGGACAGTTGCTTTAAATCCGAAGTCTCTTATTAGTAAAATACTAAAAGCTATGAAGCTTTTAACTGTTAATATTAGAAAGCTTGAAGTAAGTTCTAAGACGTCGATACAGTTATTTGATGCATTTGTAAGTTCTGTTAATAACAGGTGCAAGGTATGAGTATTTTAGAAGAATTAGAGCACATTCACTCAGATTTTGCAAATCTATACTGAGCGTGAAAGAAACTACTAGAAATTCTAGTATTTACGCTGAACTAGGACGTTATCCGGATTTATATCTCGATACTTTAAGATAATCAAGTACTGGTTAAGATAACCATCAACTGATAATGTAATTTTAAGTGTGTTTATAAGAACTCGTTAGCTGATTGTGAAAAATGATTAATTAAATGGGTCTCAAAAATTAAGTCCTTCTTAAAAAAGTATGGTTTTATTTATGTATGGAATATTCCAACAAATGTAAATAATAATGTTGTTGTTGTATGGTGTTTAGCGGTGTCTACTTGAGACAGTATTCTAAGCGCTGTCACACTGGAGTATCATACCACAGACACATGGTATGATACCCCACCCAGTCACAATATACTGACACCTGGCCGACTAGACCTAGAACTCTCCTCTAAATGCTGAGCGTCAAGCGAGGAAGCTTCTAATACCATTTTTAAAGTCTTTAGTATGACTCGGCCGGAGATTGAACCCACGGCCTTCCGCATGCGAGGCGGACGCTCTACCACTAGACCACGCCGCGGTCTGTAAATAATAAATAGTTTCTTTCGAATTTTCTTGAAATAATTACTGATAGTTTTATTTAAACTTGTACGGCTGACGTGGAGCCGAATAGAGTAATAAACCTGTTGTATTATGAAATTAAACACATGGATCTGAATATATTTAGATTTGTTATGTACTAAACTACGCAGTGACTTAACTAAATTAAGACTCTCTTCACATTAATTAAGAATTCAACCGACCACATCAACATGTACTGGATTTACCCAGGAAAAGTATTGTAGTTTATAGCAGAAAGGTATACCAACATAAAAATGCACAATAACTGGTAGGTTGACCAGCTTGGTTAGTTTTAAAGAGTGTGCAATCTTATAAAAGTAACTTACTTAACACCAGTGATGTCTTATTGCAGTTTATGCTATGCCAACGCTTTATCTACTCATATGCAAGAAACACAACCACTATGAACCATTTTGAAAATATTTCAAAACCAAATTACACAGGCCTTTTTTAAGTGTAAGAATCATGTTACCGTGAACAAATAAAGGGGCGTAACGTATAGTGAAACGTTAAGAGCCAAAATAGGTAAGTGTTGGCAATTAGGTCACTGGTGTTAATTTAACGTACATCATAAGCTACGTTTGATTGTATTTGTTTCGTGCAGGGTTCCTAAATCAGGAAAAAGAAAAGGATTTTTTCTCAAAAATATGTACTTGGAAGTCATAAACTTTACCGGAATTATTTAGGAAACTTTTGAAAAATTGAGTCGATTACTTTCGCAAGAAATGCATGTTATAAATCACCATCGGCAAATAAAATGGAACAAAAAACATTAGCATATCGTAAAAATCTCGTAAATTATCTATCCGATGACATTGATGACTTAGATTTTAAGCATGTAGAAATGTATCACGCAACAGTGCATGCTAACATTCTGTGTTATACCTTACTTCATGTTCTATCTAGTTACGGTGAAGAGGTACGTCAGTAAATTTCAAATAATGTACAATTATGACCTGAAAGAAAATCCGTTTTTTTTTTCAGATGTAATTGTATATAAGAGAAAATTATATACTGTTAATAGTAGGAACGACAAGTACTTACAACGTAACGTTATATATTTTGTTTTTGATTATCGCAATCCGGATTAATTATGTTACTTCTAGCCTCCACACCCTTCCATCGCACACCCGCGCGCCCCACAAAATGAAACGTTCGCCACTTTTTAATCTCCATTCAAAAAGCTGGAATTAATTACATGTGTGGTCCTCATACAGAACAATATACGAGTAGAGCTGACGCCGTTGTATACGTGCACTTTTTTCATCATTTGTCCAACATGTTGTTAAACATACAACCGGATTACAGAGGTCATTATTGACGATGTGACGAGTGTAACAACTTTGAAGGTTTGTTTATTCCCATCCCCACCCACCCACTCCCAATCCAATGCATTATATCTTTATGTAATTCTAGACTTAGCGCCTCTCATGAAAATTGCTTGACAAGATAAGAAGTTAAAGAAAAACATCCACAACATACTAATATAAGAATCGACATTAAATGTTTTCCGAAAAGATCGCTGTACATCGTAAGTAACTAACTATCTAAAGTTATGTGAAATAACATGATGTTTGATTGGATGCAATAACACAATTAGTGTTCAATTTTAATAAACTGAATTGGGCAGATGATTTGAGCTCGCAATGCTACCATTTAATTATTTTAACAATACACCATGGATTTAGCACGACTGTTTATGAACTTCTGCCAATGTAAAATATTTATAAACAGCCACCATTTTGTTGTTCCTATTTAACCTGTGAAAAAAAACAAACTCTCTTTAATGAAAGAAAATATATTATGACTGTTTATCAAATTACGTTGAAATACCATGTTTATTTTGCCCATTTTGTGCAATTCTTCTTCCATATACACTAGATATCATATTGCACAAATGGGGCAAAATTAGGTTCAAAGTAAACTATTTATATATCACGTTGCATATTCAGCTCACATATCAAATGGACCTGCATGTAGTACTATATCATATACATCTCACTTATCAAGTACACTTGTTTGTAGTACTATTACATATACAGCTCATTTATCAAGTACACCTGCATGTAGTACTATTACATATACAGCTCACATATCAATTACACCTGCATGTAGTACTATTACATATACAGCTCACATATCATGTAACCTGCATGTAGTGCAATTACATACACATCTCACATATCAAGTACACCTGCTTGTAGTACTATTACATATACAGCTCACATATCAAATGTGCCTGCATATAGTACTATTATATATACATCTCACATATCAAGTATACCTGCATGTAGTGCAATTACATACACATCTCACATATCAAGTACACCTGCTTGTAGTACTATTACATATACAGCTCACATATCAAATGTGCCTGCATATAGTACTATTATATATACATCTCACATATCAAGTATACCTGCATGTAGTGCAATTACATATACATCTCACAAATCAAGAACTCACATGCTTGTAGTGCTATAACATATACATCACACATATCAAGCACACCTGCATGTAGTACTATTACATATACAGATCACGTACCAAGTACCCATGAATGTAGTACTATTACATATACAGTTCACATATCATGTACACCTGCATTAAGGACTATTACATATACAGCTCACATAATTATCATGTACACCTGCATTTAGTACTATTACATATACAACTCACATATCATGTACACCTGCATTTAGTACTATTACATATACAGTTCACATATCATGTACACCTATATTTAGTACTATTACATATACAGCTCACATACCAAGTACCCATGAATGTGGTACTATTACATATACAGCTCACTTACCAAGTTCACCTGCATGTAGTACTATTACATATACAGCTCACATACCAATTACCCATGAATGTAGTACTATTACATATACAGCTCACATATCAAGTACACCTGCTTGTAGCACTATTACATAAACAGCTCACATATCAAGTACACGTGCGTGGAGTACTTTTACATATACAGCTCACATATCAAGTACACGTGCGTGGAATATTTTTACATATACAGTTCACAAATCATTAACATCTGCATTTAGTACTATTACATATACACCTCACATACCAAGTACCCATGAATGTAGTACTATTGCATAAAAGTATCCCATGATATTGACTATACGGAAGTTAAATTTAGTAACCATGTGATGCAATGCTTAATGAATTCAATGATCTGCTTATGTACACTAAAACAACTTTACACTGACATCTATTCTATCGAGAGTGAGTATGGTATAGGTGTAACCCCACCATTGATTTTTGTTCTTTATTCTATAGTAAATAAATAAAAGTTTGAAGGCTTAGCATTCATAGAGAACCCCAAATGAAAGAAGTGAAATCTACATTTTACTGTTTGTCAACCTCTGCATTATCAAAATATGATGAGAAAAGTAGGTATCATGTGTCATATAAGAGATATTTTTCGCTCAGTGTGTATACTGGTGACAAAGTGAAAGTAGACTTCCGAAATCATGTATTCATAGTCCAATTCCCAAGCATCATTTTTTTTTCTAAATTCACAATTCAAACATGACAATGCTATCAAAATGTCAAAATACATCAATAATGCCATTCAAATAAAACAATGAGCATTAAGGAAAATGAGTTTTTAAAGAAGAAGAAATGAGGATTATTTATAACCGCCATTATGCGACTACCCCACGGAAGCACTTCCTTTTTGCAATGGTGGTACTATGCCTATTGAGAAACTTTTTTCTTTTCAATTTCATAATTGCCTCTTTTTTACTAAGTACTATCAATTTGAAGTAATACTGCCAAGTTGCAGGCATTAAATACTGAAACTTTTGTCAAAATATCACTTTTTACACGATCATTATATACAGGCGTGAGATGTTGACCGACATGCAATTTTGATTCTTTTTTTTACGTAATACCATTAAAATTTTTACACCAAAATAGTCTCATGATACACTGAAGACATTATCTTACCAAAATACATTATTCAATACAATGTACATGCTAAAATTTGCACATTTCAATCATCCAAAATAAAAAAATCTTCAAAATGTTGTGCTTTTTCATAAAATTTCAATGTAGATATGCACATATATGCTTTATTTGAGGCATACACTTGCCAAAATGTTGTTTTTTATGAAGCAAATGTCTCAAGTTTGTCATTTAAGACTATGAGAGTGAAAAAAAGGTTATTTTACCTACAAATAACATTTTGGAAAATCATCCCCATCTCACTCAAGTCTCTCTTATAGGTGTTACCCCACCATTGATTTTTGTTCTTTATTCTATAGTAAATAATAAAAGTTTGAAGGTTTGTCATTCATAGAGAGCCTCAAATGAAAGAAGTGAAACCTACATTTTACTGTTTGTCAACCTCTGCACTATCAAAAAAAGATGAGAAAAGTAGGTGTCAAGTGTCATATAAGAGATTTTTTTCTGCTAAGTGTGTACACTGGTGACAAAGTGAAAGTAGACTTCCGAAATCATGTATTCATAGCCCAATTTCCAAGCATCTTTTTTTTTCTGAATTCATAATTCAAACATGACAATGCTGTCAAAATGCCATTTAAATAAATAAATGACCATTAAAATAAGGAAAATGCATTTTTAAAGAAGAAGAAATGAAGATTGTTTATAACCGCCATTATGCCACCACCCCACGGAAGCACTTCCTTTTATGCTAACATAATGTACTGGCTTATCAGTTTATTCATTATGATGAGGAAAATAGAATTTTTCCATTTAAGTGCAATACGTTTTATTAAATTAATTTCCTATAATCATTAATTAAGTTTGATATTACGATACATGTTTAAGCACTAATTTAGACAATTTGCATGGAATGATTATTTATATCGATATGAAACTGAATAATAAATCCATAAGTGATTGTTGATATAAAGTAGTGATTTCATATCTAAAATTTATCTTACATATGATTTGTTCTTTTTTTTTTGTCGACTTTACTGTAATGAATGGTCTAAAGCACCTCTCAAAATTACTTACCTCGCACCAATAATGTCGTAAAATCGAGCCTCCCTCTGTCCTACCTTTATATGAGAAAAAATGGCTAGTTACTTGCGGAAGGACGGTGGTTCTACTCAAATTCATTCTGACGTCTTCATCTTATAAGTAAACGTGGATATGACGGCTGGACATGTGTTTTAAATGGCATTAAATCCAGTAAAAATAACAGTAAAAACATATTACACCAATGATTAAAAATTAGATTAGACTTCACATTGACAAATCACCTCTATTTTACAGAAACTCATTCAGATCTGGAAACGGTTTCTGTTTAGACATTTAGACATGGATATTATAATGTTTTTCGGATATAAATAAAGTGTTGGAGAAATTCACTCAGCATTTAAACAAACACCAGAGTCATTACATCAGTTTTTTTTATTTTAACCCTTTAAAGCTTGCATATTTCTTTAGTTCAAGTCATTGATAAGAGAATATTACGACAGGACTGGATTAGTTTTCATTAAATCAGTGTTATTTATTCACATGAATATCCAATATGACAATACGTAAATCAGCATTGAATGTATTGTAGCATTGATTGGATTATTGAGCTACCGGAACCTAGCAGTTGTAGATCATTTGTTTTATATGTAAAGCTATGAAAACATAACAATCTGAGAGAGATATTTTATTCACATTGTATCGTCTTATGATGTGAGTAAAGGTGCTGGGGTGGGAATTGGAGTGGAGCTCGAGGTTTGGTACAGCCTTTAGCCATGTGTTAGCTCCCAAGTGACGTATTTTGCTACTAACAATCTAAATGAAGACACCAATACTTCTTCTTTATATATATACTATACTAATTACGAATATTCTTAATGTTAATGGTGTTTGTTGCTTCTTCGGTTGCTCTATCCATTGAATGCTACTTCTCTTCATGTGTGTTGTATATTTTCTTCTTTAAAAGTTTTAGATTTGAGCTGTTCCCAATCAGCAGTTTCTTTCATCAGCTATTCAGTCGCTATAACACCTATTGTGCTACTATTATCCTGGATGTTAGTTTTATCTGTGATGTATTATTGTGGCTCTGTCCTTTTAATGTTGTACGTTCAATTTCTTATTTCGGATAAAACAGCTATTAGACCAATATCAGCAGATGTTCAAACATTTTGTCTGTCTTTCAATGTAACAATTACTCGCATTAAAGTTACGCGTTTGAAAGACCGGGACCCAGACTTACTATCCATTAAGTTTGTATTACTTACTTATTATGAACGCAAATAGAAATTTTATTGAAGATAGAAGATATTGTAAATAATGACTCCATATATTCGTCTGATCTGATTTGAAACTCCATCCCTCGGATGCTAATTTTGACCTTGTTATTGTCGTCAAAACAATTATCCATCTTGAAGAACCTATAAATCGAATTATGATAAGTGAATTTGATGTAATAAACGTCATATTTGATTATACTGACGTGTTCCGGTGTACATTGTCAGAAATTTGAGAGCATGTCAGATAAGATTATATTTTAGTTTGTCATTTTAACACTATTGCGAGGTTCGCTCTGAGCTAATACGAACTGCCGAAGAATCCGCTTCCTTGGTAGAACAAGTACTGAGTGTTGTTTAAGCCAGGCTTTACGCCAGAGCCCTGCTCGTGTCGTCATGATCAAGCGCTGCAGTGTTAAGCACCGCCTCAATGATCACACGCAACAAGGACTACTTTTGTTTTTCGAATGTTTGCTCATGTAGTTTGTATATAATAGCAGAAACAAATCAAACACAAACAAATCTATTGTGGACATTGTGTTATGTCATTGTTTTAAGAAATTTTAAAAAAAATAAAACAAACGCTACGATAGTTTTAGTCGAATTTGGATGGTGTATGAATATTTTGTAAATCTCTGTTATCAGTACTTTTAAGTACTTTGATTAAGAGAGGTCACCAGTTCGAGCTTATAACACACAGCACGCTAGCGTGAGCGACCAACATTCCATCCGCTGCACTAGGTTCCCTGCTTTAGTAAAAATCGATGGGTCAAGACTAAAACAATGTATCAGCAGACATCGAATAAATATATTTCCATATTAAGAGTATATTTCATACATAATGCATAATGCTTAAACTTAATATCGTCACTCGTTCTAAAGAGCAATGGAATCTTGTTTGCATAATAATTATGTTGGTTTAATTTTTGTGACATATTCATGCATTGTTACAAACTTAATTTGCTCGAGTTAGTTTGATATGACAGATGTTATTTATTCCAAGTCTATAAGCTAAGCGATCAGTAATCAGTTTCAATTTACGGTGAAGTTTTTTAGATTATCAGAATCCATCATGAGTATCCATGTGGAATGAAAATATATCACCCGAGGGGTCGAGATTACCTGCAGGGACGAGCCTTTGCCGAGTTCTTTCTTTGTTATTGTGACACATAGTGTGATTTTTTTTGTTCTACATGGATGAACTCATGATGTTTTTTTTTTCTCCAGTTTATCTCAGTCAAAATATAGATCTTCAATAATGGCCTGATTCACAAAATTATTTTCCTTTTTTAATGTGTGTTTAACGCCCAAAATTTCAAATATATATGAAGAAATGGGCATTATAAAGTACATACTAAAAGAGAAATAACAATACCTTTGTGGACGTGGAAATGAAAATGTAAATGGTTACGATTGGTTGATAAGGAAGTAGATTGCAAAAAAAATGATTTAAACCAAGACTTCGGCCATATGAGAAAGCTATCACGTAACATTAAATATGTTTTTTTAATTCATGGGGAAAACCCGTATCTTCTATGAACAGAAATTGGGGAAATTTCTTTATCAGGTTTACCGTTCAGTATTATCAATCAAACTGTTTTGATATTTTACGTCATATTTTATAAAATACTAACCGTCTTTTAATACATTAAATTGTGTCCAGCTTGTTCTTTTTATTAATGCAATAAAGATACCATTTGCAATGCACATTAAAGCTTCACGATATTGCGTGTTCACATTTAATAAGTGAAAACACCTGAATAGCTTTTTAAACAACGAAAGGAATTAACAGCATTTAGAAAACGTTCAAATGATATATCTTTTAATAAATAAAAAATTAAAACGGTTTACATATATAAAATCTTTATTTACTTCATATGTGAAGAAATAATACAAATTATACAAACACGATAAATGGAAGAGATTTATGAATAGGTACGATTTCATCATTGTCTTACAATCAAAATTTATATTTCAAGAGGTAGTTTTCGTAAATAGAACTAGTATAGAACCATTGGAAAAGTAACATGTATGGTGGAATGATTAATATTTGCACATATGACAACAACAACATATTTGACTTGTTTATATGATAAGACAATGATCACCTAGAAATTATTTCTTGTTAGAAATAAATATATAAATGTCTGTTTAATAAGATTCACAATTATATTACTTGCTAAGCACAACATACTTATATAGCCTTAATCGAAACGTAACATAAAGATAACTTATTTGAGCACGCATGTTCTTTGTAGTTAAATATAAACACCTAACATACATAGCATACATAGTGCTACACACACACACACACACACACACACACACACACACACACATACATTCATTCATGTGTATAAACAATCGTGCAATAACTATATATAATATTCATTCAATAAATAAGGACATTTAATACATATTATATCATACTATTCCATACTATACTGTCTTCAAGAAAGTTTGGAGCATTTTATCCTAGATTCATCATATATGTTAAAGAGACAAAACCACTGAACATTTTTAGTTTTTGTTACTCCAAAATTTAAGCACCAAGTTGTGCATAATTTTACTGACCAAACAATCGTGACAGATTACCCGATACCTTGGACCTTATTCCGTCTTTAAGATTGCGGAACAAAATGACATATGCAATATTTCAAGTTGCTCGGTTACAAGTTTAACATAGAAATGAATAACTTGCAGAACATTATGAATGCTGAAGTGCATTGTGTTTTACACGTTACGTAGCGTCGCATAAAAGTCTACCGTTTTATGGACTGCTAATTTATCGATATTTTTAAATACTTTGAGAAGGGAATTTTCCAGTTTTTGCATAAATTGTTAGTCTTGCTTAAGCCATATCGAACTATAAGCTATATATATCCGGTATGAAGCCTTTTATATGGGATGCAAGTCTACGGGCAAATATTTGTTTAATTTTAAAGTTTGAGCTAAGCCGACACAATTGTCCAATTTCCAGTAACTTTGTCTTCTCAATAATAGGGTGAATACCAAAACTGCTTCGGGCAATATATTATGTTCTCGATCCTGTCGGTATACTTTGAATTTGCTTAACGCATTATCGAAGAGCTCGTTCAAGGCGATAAGTGATTATCTTTGAGATCATTCCTTAGTTCACTCCCATATAGCGTTTTGGGTACACAACCGATTGATATATACGCTGTAATGTTATGGCGTGTACACCATTTCTATAGATTTCAAAGTCAGCAATACTAATGAATGTTTTTCTCTTCATTTTGTAACTTTATTTATGCTTTTTTTAAATTATAATCGTTTATGGTATGGCATCCCTAGATGTAGATAGCTTTCCGTTTCTGCAACTTCATTATTGCCTAGCTTCCATTTACGTTTTTGTTCACTGTTTTCATTAAAAACAATGACTTTGAATCGTATTGTACATGTATCGTTCGTTGTATTCAAAATCAATACAATTTCATCTGCTGAAGTAAATGTAGCGTTTTGCTTTCGTTTCATTATGTAGAGACATCAGTTCTTTATTCCAAAATGGTTTAACGTATGGTTTAAAACGTACCTTTGGAATATATAAGTCGTTTGCTAGATTTACTATTAGCACAATAGCCGGATACAAATCGTCAATTTCTCGAATATCACATATTTCCAGGAATTTTTGCGCATTTTAAAACATCACTATTTTCAAAAAATTGTCCATAAGAATCTAATTGTACCGTTTTTACATTACGCCAGTTTATAACACGAGCATTATTTTTCCCGTTACGGAAATTGTTATTATAGAGTAAGAGCAAACTGGGTAATATGTAAATAAATACAATGCATTGTCATCAAATATTTGACAATCTGTAATATTTGGTAATACTGGCTCTAATAAATAAAAGTGTTATTACTGAACTTTGATCCTCTGCATAAGTCAAGTGTATTAACTGATTTTAGATTAAACATGTTCATAAGCTGTGATAGTAATTTACCTCTTGAATCAAAATTACAATTTGTTGACTTTTCTACTCAATACGATGTTTAGATCAGGGTCAGTTAATACAAAACTTATCAAGTCATATAGTCAGTATTTATACTATCTAAAAAGTGAAGATTGTGCAATGTACATAATGCCTGTTGCATTCCAAGTAGCAGTATTAAGTTAACCTCTATGCAATGCTACTTCTATTCGATGTCAACATCGAATGAACAATACGGATTGTAATGAGCATGACTGTATCGATCACACGTATGTACATGAATCCATATAAATACATCCGATTGTCATTTGTGAGCATAATCAGTATCACCAGCATTGCTGGTTTTGTAAAAGTTGTAAGATAACCAAGGTCTACATGTTATTCCCTGGGCCAGAAATATGGGTCACTGTTAAATAGGTTAACGTTGTTGTCTTCATCATTGAGGTCAACAACTGTAACAAAATAGTTAGGTTGTTGTGGCCTAATTAAGTAGTGACAGCTAATACGTGTCCATTGTAGGGATATAGGTATATTTAGGTCAGGTAGCGTGGAATTGTTAATGTTTGCAATATAAATTGGCTTTATTTTGATTTTAAATTACCAGTAAACATCAAATTAGGAATCAAATTAACTTAATGAATGCAAAATGCGGTATACAATTAAAGCAAACGTGTAACCAATTATAAACACACTCGCCAAATTATCATTACTAACTTCTCGCTCTTTAAGATAGTGGGAATATTATGACGTGTAGAAATTACTTCACACCTTTGAATTCGTGAACAAACATGGCAGACTTCTCAGGTTTTCTTTATTTTTGATCAGCTGTTCGACCGAAAGGTGTGAAAAACACAGATAAGTGTGTTGGCGGGACCTAATTTCTAGTTCGACTGTTCCACCTATCAGTGTTCTAGCCATCGGTGGTAGAACAATAGAAATTAAATAGGAATTTAGCAGGGACCGGGTTAGTTGTTCGAGCGATCGGTGGTGTTCCAGCGAACCGAGTTCGAGCTATCGAAGTTCTACTGTATTTTCAAATTTGACTGCTGACTCACTTGATTTTTTTTCCATTTTTCATGTTTGTCATTGAATGTGTCTATCGTTAATATTGACACGTTGTGTGGTAATTTAATGTATATACTTGATGAGTCAGATTTTTGCCTTCTTTTCATATGAGAATTGTGTATTGTATTATGTTTATAACTTGGTATTTGATTCTAGTCATATACGATTTTAAGAATTTAATCATTGGTTTCCATATGACTTAATGCATTATGATATTATGTTTAAATTTTTTATTAATGTGCAATCATTTTAAATTAAAACGACACATACACATACATGTACTTGGTACTTGTTAATTCAGGTTTATTTCCCATATCAAACTAGCTCCTATGATGTACTGTCTAATTAACAGTAACTCCTAAGCAAGCACAAATTGATTCTATTATGTCTAACATTTGAAATTATTTTATTTAGAATAGAAATCAGTTTTCCCCCGCAGCAGTAATGGATATTATCATTCTGCTAATGAAATCGAACAAAACCTTTATTATCCACATCAAAATCATAAACTCACAAGCTAATTCATTATTATGTATAAAAAACACAATTATGTTAGTTACTTATTGTTGACATTCACATTTTATATATGTGAACACTTCATCAAGTACATATTTGCAATCTCACTTTCATATGGTATACCTATAAAGCATTTTCATTGGGAAACTCGAATTGTTTAGACTTTCATTTTTCGATAAAACTTCCTGAGCAGAACTACTTTATTTTACATTTTTAGCATAAATAAAGATGGCTGATTGTTGATAAGAAATCCAGAAAATAAATTCATTTACATTTGACGGTTAGTTGTTAAACGAGTGAAAATGACGTGCTTAACAGTTCCATACTTGCTTTAATAATAAAATACAAAACATTATAGAAAAAATGGTAGTCATTTAATATTTGTAATGTTTTATTGTTATTTTTTTTTCAGGGATTTAAACCAAACGACAGAATAAGACCATGCGGTGTTTTAACTCTCAATGAAATAGGTCAACGAAAAGTGATATAACTGATGTCAATTGGCATAATTTGGCGTTCTGGAATAGCTGTACAGCGAAGAAGTTTAAGCGTCCGAACATACTGGCGAATATTGATGAGTGACAGGTAAATACTTACACACTATGATTTATTGTGTAATGTACTTGTGTGAAAATTGTAGCTTATCGCAACACTTTTTTATCTAGATTTTCTTATCCTTATAGTACATTAATGATACTCTGATTTTAAAAGTACAATGAAAAGAAACAATTTTATAATTAAAACATATTTTTTTTTTATTATTTCAAAATAATACTATTACATGGATATTATTTGATAATTAACGTCAACGGTAGACACTCAGTTCGTTCTGTTTAATTACTTGCAAGTAATATAAAACATAATGTATCGATCTCGTTAATAGGATTGGTAAAGAGAAGACATTAGACTGTCTGGAAAAACTAAGTGTCGTTGGATATTTCTTATTATTCAAAGAACTACATGCTGATGTTGTTTGTCTGGAAGCTGTGCGTCATTTTGTTTGTGCAGTAAGCATATTATAGATCGCTAATTTGCATGTCTACGATCGAGCCACTTTATCTTATCAAGAATTTTACACACTTTAAAGTAATTAAAACATGTCTAAATTAAGATGGAAGTTGAAGACTTGACACATTGTCTCATTATATTCTTTATTAAAATACAATTCTGAAAACTAGACACTTTGTCTTTTTTTATGAGGTTTTAACACATTTAAAACACATTTAAATATAAAATATATATACATGCCATCGAGCCTATTGTTAGAGCCTCAATATTGAAATGAATGACGTGAAAAGACCTAAAATGTTTAAATAAGTAGAACCAACTTCCTTCGATTATGTACGTAGTTGAATGAGTGGACAAACGGGCATCGGAACTTCGACCTCTGACAATATTATCAAGGGTCGACAACTCACTAGAAGTGAATACAATATATATCAATTACGAAAAAGTGATTGCTCACTAAACGAATGAAATACCAGTTAACTAATGTTCCCCACACACGTTTAACTATTGTTTACACTTCTCTTAACACACGTTACATGTCCGCTTTTCTAAACTCTTTAGCTAAACAGATTGATAACTGATTATAACTAATTGCGACATTTTATATTTAATGTATTTGACTTCTTTTAATTAAGCTTATTACTTTATATACTTGTTCCGTGTCCCCAGATTCGTAAGATTTATGCACATTCGTCCCTTTTGGCGATGGCTGTAGCCACATGACTTTACTTCCTTTGATATACGCTGACCATTGTTTAGTCCACATGACTGTTCTATCACCGACTAACTCCAGGGTTGGTCTAAGCAATATTTATTTGTTATCAATATGTTACATGTACATATATTCAATATACAGCGATACGTAACAACAGGAATTAAGAAGAAAGATATTTCTAGCTTGTTACAGTCTTCTGAATATCTTGCAAGCACTATACAATGGTGTTACAAATGCAAAGAAAACACATTAATTACTATAATTACTAAACAAACGGATTATAAGCAGCGTTTGAGATGAAAATAATAACTATGTACAATACATTTGATCGTTGATAATACAGTTGCAGCTGATTGGGTATATGTATATAGGCAGCGGCGTATACAAAGATTCACCTACCGACAGTAGTGCACACTAGCGTTGACCAATACTCGAAATATATAACTTAAATTGTATTACAAAAAATATGTGTGGAGAACAAAATAGAAAGGAGTAGGTCAAGTAGATAGATATATAGAAAAAAAAGAAAGGAGAATTGTGATCACATGATGTCTATTGAGGTGTGGTGGATCACTCTTATGGCAATAAAAACTATTATAACTCAATGAATGAAATGCTTGGTCTTCGAAATATGTGTTTGGACACGTGAAATATTTGACGATTGACATCATCGGAAAGAGTGTCGTTGCCGGACAGAAGACGAGTGTATTTACGTCTAGATGTGAAAATGTTGTTGTTATATGGTGTTTAGCGTCGCTTTTAAATTTTTTTCAATCATATCACGACAGTGTCTACTTGAGACAGTATTCTAAGCGCTGTCACACTGGAGTATCATGCCGCAGACATATGGTATGATATCCCACCCAGTCACATTATACTGACACCGGGCCGACCAGACCTAGAACTCTCCTCTAAATGCTGAGCGTCAAGCGAGGAAGCTTCTAGTACCATTTTTAAAGTTTTTGGTATGACCCGGCCGGGGATTGAACCCACGACCTTCCGCATTGATTGACGTCATGTTACATAAAAAACGGCTACAGATATATAAATAACGTCAGATATACCATTTATTCAATATGTACATGTAATATCGATACATTTATTCCTTACCGTCTTTAGCTCCATGGTAGACAATTTAATCAATAGGCAACGATACATTTTGTTTTAAATAATTATATTAGTTTCATGGTAGTTTTCTAAATAAGCAATTATAAGACATTCATTTCTTTTCATCAATCAGTTCCATAGTAGGTTTATCAATAAACAAGGATTATACATCCATTTCTGTTTATCTATCAGTTTCATGGTAGTTTAATTAATAAGTAATAATAATGCATTCCATTATTATCGTTTATCTACTCCATGGTAGCAAACTACATCTCTACAACAAGTAGTTTAATTATATATTATATGTATTACAACATTTGTTTCTCACTCCACATAACACTACAATTTATTATATAGAAATGACTGACTAAATCTAAATTATATATATATCATAAAAGCTTAAAATGAAGATTTTCAATACATCATCATACAATATACAAAACACATAATGTGTTAATAGATTCCTCGACCTACGTCCTATTAAAACAACTTTAAATACCTCAGATATGAAATAAAATTGACAGCTTTATCGTCGCAATATAAATAAACAATTTGTAACCGATTCAGACATCAGACATTTACATTTACAAACTATAGAAAACATGATTATAATCGTACTTACTTATCGCATGAATTCGACAGTAAGAACGTTGGGTTTACCATAACGTTCCTTTGGCATATGCTATACTGACACAGTATACCATTAACTTATGACTTATATAGCATAAATTTACCACATATAACATGTAAAGATCAATAAACATGAACAGTTCGTACTTAGCATGAAATAACAAGACATTTCCAACATAGCATTGCATAAATTTACCTTTCAGGTCACTAATTAAAATATTGAAATTCTTACTACTTAACCGATATCTTATGAAATAAGCATCATTTATACAAACAATGAATATAGTAAAACAAATAAAACGCTGTCAGTAAAACTACCTAGCGATACGGGTAGCCCATCAAACAACCTGATTTCTTTACAATTGTCAATAACCTTTGACTTGATGACACTGATAACTTAGGCCACATAAACTATATATTTTGTTACACGACATAAGCGTTAGGATGTGGGTAGTTTTGAAAAAGGCAGTATCTTACATTACTTAATCATAAACGACTCTAAATGGTATGTATATCTGCAACTATGATATGTCAAGTAGATATAATACCATTTACACACTGTCGCACATAGGTGTGAGTCAGATTCTTTATTATTTGTTATTGACCTTTGTATGAAGAAATGAAGCTTCAACAAAATGGCTACAATCAATGATGTTTTATTGCATGTAATATAATTATATATGGTTCAAAGTTATACACTCTACCACACTAATTCTAAACATACATATATCCTAATGGTTACAATGTAGACATTCTCAATATGTTCTGTAATGTTTAAAATCTCACTCAACGTTTTAAACAACGATAAAACACTGCTATCATGTTCTTCCTGATATAGCCCTTTGCCCGCTATTATTCGTCGTTAAAGTAGGTTTGGCGAGAGATGCTACTCAATATTTTTGTTAATCACATCTTTATTACCACACAGGTCTCCATCATGACGATTAAATAGTATGCATATATCACTTCGATGTATACTATTAAATTCAATACGATGTCACATTATATAATCACGTGTACCACATAGGACGCATTATATTTAACACATAGGTAGACATCTCATATTGTTACCACACAGGGGTATCTCTATCATGACAACAACTTATTATACATAATAACATAGAATGTGTAAAATTAAATTCAATACGATGTCACATTATATTATCACGTGTACCACTTAGGACGTATTATATTTTACACATAGGTAGACATCTCATATTGTTACCACACATGGGTATGCCATGACTTCTTCTCTACATATATTTATCTATATTGTTGAACCGCCTTTATCGACGAAACTTCAATCACTCATAAGGTTGCAAAGCTAACATCTCAACAGCTGAGAAAGTCCAATCACCCATAAACCACCTACAAGTATACAAACACACTCTTACAAAAATGAACATTTGGTACACACTTTCAAGAAAGCAACACTTCAGCATTTCAGAAAATATAACTTAAAAAATAAACTACTCACAGTATCTCTCCTTTTTGATTCACTTGAATACTATTTATCTGCCAATTTCTCTCTATCTGACCATATCACCGACTGTTCACATCTGACCACTTACACACTCTCACTGAACATGTCTAATTGGCATGTGCTTTGCTTATTTCACGGGTGAATAGACAAGCTAACAAAGGAATATAAAAACCAATAATACAGGTGCGTATGATACAAAGGGAAAAATAAAGGTGTTAAAACAATAAAAATCTGTATTGTGACACACACTCTATATCAAAACAAATCAATAACATGTTACAGTACAATACAAATTACAAATGATACAAAAACAAAACAATTATTGAAATTGAATAAAATTTATTCAATGTGTACAGTTTAATAGGCATCAAAGGCAATTGTTCTCCTAAGGTAATTGAATTCTGAATACTTCAGTTCTGTAAGTGGATACAAATAGCATGTTTAATTAAAACTAAAATTTGTCAAATCTGTATAAAGTAAACACAATTCCTGAACAGCTAAGGCAATATGACGTAAATAGTTAATGAAATGCTTAATCTCATCCTTTTGAACTATAGAAAAGAACTCAAAAGCACGACTCTATTGGGTCGTCTGTCTTGATATAGTGCACTGAATCGCTCTTCGCCATTTGATGCTAAACATAGACGTATGTTTATAAGAGTAACAACAATAATCAATTATATTTATATAAGAACATACATTAATCGTACTTACTTTTGCTTTAATACCTCACATCTGTATCCTTGTGGAAAAATGTGTTTCTTAAAAGAAAAACATATTTCATGTTATCCTTTCATTGCCTTCCAATTCATTTCCTCGTTTATTAGGACATTTTTATCCTTTGCAAAGCTATCGATCAGCATCTTAAGTTCAATAGATGAATGGAATGATGCAAAAGTTAAAAAACATGAATTGCAAAACTAATTGAAACATATTTAAACGGTGTAAAAAATAGTGCTATCGAAAAGTTTTGACATTGAATTGTTATCTACATCTCACTTATTGTGTATATAATGATATATATGTCTATAAAAGAAACGTTTCGACGTTAAATTGTAAGTTTGTTTCGATATTGGACGCATTTGTTATCATATGTGCCTCAGACACTATCCTTAAATTAAGAGAGTTGCGTGCAGATAATGTCAATTACTGTGATACATCAGTGACATAGATATAATTCCTTGACATAATACCCCTCCAGTGTATAGGAACCCATCAATTATATTTTTGATTTACAGCGGTATATACTTATTTGTATAAATTTACTATTTTACTCACTTATAGATTTGACTATGAATATTCGACCAATAAACCTACTCATAATAATTTCATATCATTTTAAAATTGATGCCTTCTATATTTGGTATGTAACATTCGATGTTTGTCTATAATTTGCAATGTAGATCACACATCCAAACCCTTTTAAAAGTGTATATGACGTTAAAAACGATGTAGTTGCATTCGTGGCAGATTAATACTTTATCAAACATTTAATTTTATTGCAATGCTTCCGAAATGTACCATAGAGGATAAATCAGCCTTTTCGACATCTTTTCTCTCCATTTAAATTAATTATCGTTTTTTGTAGGAATAGTTTTGTATGTTGAAATGGTATGGAAGACGCACACTGTATCAGTTACTGGAATAATAACACTTATCAAAACATTTCATTACGACACTTATATAACCGTTTTCAGTTCTAAAAAATCTTTAGTTAGAATGAATTAATGTAATCAGTAAAAGTATATACGCTTATATGTGTGAAGTACACTTGATAACATTAGAAGAAAACTACAAAGTTCGTTATTATTGTGAAGACCGCGGCGTGGTCTAGTGATTGAGCGTCCGCCTCGCATGCGGAAGGTCGTGGGTTCAATTCCCGGCCGGGGTATACCAAAGACTTTAAAAATGGTACTAGAACCTTCCTCGCTTGATGCTCAGCATTTAGAGGAGAGTTCTAGGACTGGTCGGCCCGGTGCCAGTATAATGTGACTGGGTGGGGTATCATACAATGTGTCTGTGGCATGATACTCCAGTGTGATAGCGCTCAAAATACTGTCTCAAGCAGACAGCAATCGCGATATGACTGAAAAATTGTTAAAAGT